>CM061037.1:0-575000 GCA_030763125.1 Hippophae gyantsensis
CTTTAAATTTTAGAATTTAAATTTTAAATTTTAAATTTTAAATTTTAAATTTTAAATTTAAATTTTAAATTTTAAATTTTAAATTCTAATTGGGGAATTGGCCCTAAATTTTAAATTTTAAAATTTTAAATTTTAAATTTTGAAATTTTAAATTTTTATCGCAATTTTAAATTTTTAAATTTTAAATTTTAAATTTTAAATTTTAAATGTATTTAAATTTGGCCTCTAATTCTTAATTTAAATTTTAAATTTTAAATTTTAAATTTTAAATTTTGCATCTTAAATTTTAAATTTTAAATTTTAAATTCCTAATTTTAAATTTTAACTTAAACTTCAAATTTTAAATTTAAACTTTAATTTTAAATTTTAAATTTTAAATTTTAAATTTAAATCTTAAATTTTGTAAATTTTAAATTTGGAATTTTAAATTTTAAATTTTAAATCAATTTAAATTTTAAATTTTAAATTTCTAAATTTTAAATTTTGAAATTTCTAAACTTTTAAATTTAAATTTTAAATTTTAAATTTTAAATTTTAAATTTTAACGCCCTTAAATTTAAATTTAAATTTTTAAAATTTTAAATTTTAAATTTTAAATTTTAAATTTTAAATTTTAAATTTTAAATTTTAAATTTTAAATTCCACTTAAATTTTAAATTTTAAATTTTGGAAATTTAAATTTTTAAATTTTAAATTTTAAATTTTAAATTTTAAATCTCTTAACAATTTTAAATTTTAAATTCTTAAATTTTGTGTGCTAAGATTTTAAATTTTAAATTTTAAATTTTAAATTTTAAATTTTAAATTTTAAATTTTAAAATTTAAATTTTAAATTTTAAATTTTCAAATTTTAAATTTTAAATTTTAAATTTTAAATTTTAAATTTTAAATTTTTAAATTTTAAATTTAAATTTTAAATTTTAAATTTTAAATTTTAAATTTTAAATTTTAAATTTTAAATTTTAAATTTTAAATTTTAAATTTTAAATTTTAAATTTTAAATTTTAAATTTTAAATTTTAAATTTTAAATTTTAAATTTTAAATTTTAAATTTTAAATTTAAATTTTAAATTTTAAATTTTAAATTTTAAACTTTAAATTTTAAATCTCCTTAAATTTTAAATTTTAAATTTTAAATTTTAAATTTTAAATTTTAAATTTTAAATTCCCGGAATTTAAATTTTAAATTTTAAATTTTAAATCAAATTAAATCTTTAAATTTAAACCCTAAATTTTAAATTTTAAATCTTTAAATTTTAAATTTTAAATTTTAAATTTTAAATTTTAATTTTAAATTTTAAATTTTAAATTTTAAATTTTAAATTTTAAATTTTAAATTTTAAATTTTAAATTTTAACCCGGAATTTTAACTAAATTTTAAATTTTAAATTTTAAATTTAAATTAAATTTTAAATTTTAAATTTTAACGAATTTTAAATTTTAAATTTAAATTTTAAATTTTAAATTTTAAATTTTAAATTTTAAATTTTAAAATTCCTTTAAACTTTTAAATTTTAAACTTTTAAATTCCTAAATTTTAAATTTTAAATTTTAAATTTTAAATTTTAAATTTTAAATTTTAAATTTTAAATTCTTAAATTTTAAATTTTAAATTTTAAATTTTAAATTTTAAATTTTAAATTTTTTGAAATTTTAAATTTTAAATTTTAAATTTTAAATTTTAAATTTTAAATTTTAAATTCTTAAATTTTAAATTTTTAAATTTTAAATTTTAAATTTTAAATTTTAAATTTTAACGAAATTTTAAATTTTAAATTTTAAATTTTAAATTTTAAAATTTTTAAATTTTTAAATTTTAAATTCTGCAGTCTTAAATTTTAAATTTTAAATTTTAAATTTTAAATTTTAAATTTTAAATTTTAAATTTTAAATTTTAAATTTTAAATTTTAAATTTTAAATTTTGAAATTTTAAATTTTAAATTTTAAATTTTAAATTTTAAATTTTAAATTTTAAATTTTAAATTAACTTTAAATTTTAAATTTTAAAATTTTAAATTTTAAATTTTAAATTTTAAATTTTAAATTTTAAATCTTTAACCCTAAATTTTAAATTTTAAATTTAAATTTAACCTAAACCCTAAATTTAAACCCTAAACCCTAAAATCCCTAAACCCTAAACTCCTAAATTTTAACCCTAAATCCCTAACTTTAAATTTTAAATTTTAAATTTTAAATTTTAAATCACCTTAAATTTTAAATTTTAAATTTTAAATTTGGGCCTTAAATTTTAAAATTTTAAATTTTTGAAATTTTAAATTTTAAATTTTAAATTTTAAATTTTTAAATTTCTTTAAATTTTAAATTTAAATTTTAAATTTTAAATTCTAATTAAATTAAATTAAATTTTAAATTTTAAATTTTAAATTTAAATTTTAAATTTTTAAAATTTTAATTAAATTTTAAATTTTAAATTTTAAATTTTTATTCCTAATTTTAAATTTTAAATTTTAAAATTTTAAATTTTAAATTTTAAATTTTAAATTAAATTTAAAATTTTAAATTTTAAATTTTAAATTTTAAATTTTAAAATTTTAAATTTTAAATTTTTTAAAATTTTTTAAATTTTAAATTTTAAATTTTAAATTTTAAAATTTTAAATTTTAAAATTAACCAAATTTAAATTTAAATTTTAATTTTAAATTTTAAATTTTAAATTCTAAATTTTAAATTTTAAATTTTAAATTTTAAATTTTAAATTTTAAATTTTAAATCCTTTAAATTTTAAATTTTAAATTTTAAATTTTAAATTTAAATTTTAAATTTTAAATTTTAAATTTTAAATTTTAACACCAATTTTAAATTTTAAATTTTAAATTTTAAATTTTAAATTTTAAATTTTAAATTTTAAATTTTAAATTTTAAATTTTAAATTTTACCTAAATTTAAATTTTAAATTTTAAATTTTAAATTTTAAATTTTAAATTTTTAAATTTTAAATTTTAAATTTTAAAATTTTAAATTTTAAATTTTAAATTTTAAATTTTAAATTTTAAATTTTAAATTTTAAATTTTAAATTTTAAATTTTAAATTTTAAATTTCTAAATTTTAAATTTAAATTTAAATTTTAAAATTTTAAATTTTAAATTTTAAATTTTAAATTCTTAAATTTTAAATTTTAAATTTTGAAATTTTAAATTTTAAATTTTAAATTTTAAATTTTAAATTTTTAAATTTAAATTTTAAATTTTAAATTTTAAATTTTAAATTTTTAAATTTAAATCCTTAAATTTTAAATTTTAAATTTTTAAATTTTAAATTTTAAATTTTAAAATTTTAAATTTTTAAATTTTAAATTTCTTAAATTTTAAATTTTAAATTTTAAATTTTAAATTTTAAAATTTTAAATTTTAAATTTTAAATTTTAAATTTTAAATTTAAATTTTAAATTTTAAATTTAAATTTTAAAATTTAAATTTTAAATTTTAAATTTTAAATTTTAAATTTTAAAATTTTAAATTTTAAATTTTAAATTTTAAATTTTAAATTTTAAATTTTAAATTTTAAATTTTAAATTTTAAATTTAAATTTTAAATTTTAAATTTTAAATTTTAAATTTTAAATTTAAATTTTAAATTTTAAATTTTAAATTTTAAATTTTAAATTTTAAAATTTTAAATTTTAAATTTTAAATTTTAAATTTTAAATTCTAAATTTTAAATTTTAAATTTTAAATTTTAAACTTAAATTTTAAACCTTAAACTTTAAACTTTAAATTTAAATTTTAAATTTTAAATTTTAAATTTTAAATTTTAAATTTAAATTTTAAATTTTAAATTTTAAATTTTAAATTTTAAATTTTAAATTTTAAATTTTAAATTTTAAATTTTAAATTTTAAATTTTAAATTTTAAATTTTAAATTTTAAATTTTAAATTTTAAATTTTAAATTTAAATTTAAATTTTAAATTTTAAATTTTAAATTTTAAATTTTAAATTTTAAATTTTAAATTTTAAATTTTAAATTTAATTTTAAATTTTAAATTTTAAATTTTAAAATTTTAAATTTTTAAATTTTAAATTTTAAATTTTAAATTTTAAATTTTAAATTTTAAATTTAAATTTTAAATTTTAAATTTTAAATTTTAAATTTTAAATTTTAAATTTTAAATTTTAAATTTTAAATTTTAAATTTTAAATTTTAAACCCTAAACTTTAAATTTTAAATTTTAAACCCTAAACCCTAAACCCTAAACCCTAAACCCTAAACTCCTAAACCCTAAACTCCCAAACCCTAAACCCTAAACCCTAAACCCTAAACCCCAAACCCCAAACCCTAAACCCTAAACCCCAAACCCTAAACCCTAAACCCTAAACCCTAAACCCTAAACCCTAAACCCTAAACCCTAAACCCCAAACCCTAAACCCTAAACCCTAAACCCTAAACCCTAAACCCTAAACCCTAAACCCTAAACCCTAAACCCCAAACCCTAAACCCCAAACCCTAAACCCTAAACCCTAAACCCTAAACCCTATACCTAAACCCTAAACCCTAAATCCAAAACCCTAAACCTTAAACCCTATATCCTAAACCCCAAACCATAAACCCTAAACCCTAAACCCTAAACCCTAAACCCTAAACCCCAAACCCCAAACCCTAAACCCTAAACCCCAAACCCTAAACCCTAAACGCTAAAGCCTAAGCCCTAAACCCTAATCCCTAAACCCTAAACCCTAAACCCTAAACCCTAAGCCCTAAACCCTAAACCCTAAACCCTAAACCCTAAACCCTAAACCCTAAACCCTAAACCCTAAACCCTAAACCCTAAACCCTAAACCCTAAACCCTAAACCCTAAACCCTAAACCCTAAACCCTAAAACCCTATACCCTAAACCCTAAACCCTAAACCCTAAACCCTAAACCCTAAACCCTAAACCCTATACCCTAAACCCTAAACCAAGAACATTAAATCAAATCACCATTTTATGCACAATGATTTCATTAAAGTAGTATGGATTTGTAGCATGTTTCTACCACTGATCAAATTATAGATGTGCTCATAAAACCACTTGGTACAACTCAGTTTCACAATTTGCTTTCCAAATTAATAGTGTTACCACTCATATTGATTTTGTAAAGTTTATGAGTATTAGCGATATTAATGAACAAAATATGTAAATGTATTTTTAGTTTCTAAGTGAGTCTTTCAATAATACATTTTTTAAGCCAAGTAAACTATCAAGCTCTAACAAACATATCTTATATATATATATATATATATATATTCTTATGCACGTTAGATTTCATATTAGACACATAGGAACATTTTGCATATTGGTCACTCGATCGATCGAGACATGTCTAGATCGATTGAGATTTAATGTTCGATCAATCGAGCACTGGATGAATCAAGAAATGGATAGATCGATCCACCTATCTTTGGGATTTATTTTTAATACCTTAGATCCATCGAGGATTGCTTAGATCAATTGATCTTTTTGACTACATCGATCAAGCTCGACTTTGATCAATCGAGCAATCAAGGTTTCAAATTTAACATAATTGTTTACTCGAGTAAAACATTTCAATTATTATTTTGTCCCTATTATTTATTGCTCTATAAATTGTTTAGTAGACAAAATGGTAATTGGATTTTAACTTAGCATTAGGGCTTAAATATTTCCTATATAAAGAACCTAATGCTCTATATTTTAATTAACTACAGGAGAATTTCTTTTTTCATATTAAGCTCTCTCTTTAAAATTATTTTGTAAAAGCAAGATTATATTTCTTTATGTTTTTTTCTTTAATTAATATGTCAAACATTGTTGTTTATATTTGATTGGTTAATAAGCTTAATTAGTTTATGATATTTTGATTAAATTTTTATATAGCTTCGTCATTATTTTGTTCTTGAATTATTGGATCAAATAACTATGTATGTAATATCATAATTATTTGGTTTGATTATTTATCTTTAAAGAAGCTATCTTTATTGAACTTTTGATTAATTTGCATGTTCTAGTGTTGTTAGTGATTTTGATTTATCCTTTTTTTTATTAAATCAACTAGCTAGGGTTTTTCATTGTCTAATCCACTCTAGGATACACATTGTACTTGTATTTTTGTGTTAACATTTTAGGTGTCAACTAAATGGATTCGATAACTCGCGTGACTCGAGATTATCAAAACGATAGTCCAAATCCAAACATCTTGCTTATGGATATTTTTAAAATTATAAACATGTAAGTAATTTATTTTAAGGCATTATCTTGGTGGGTAGTTTAAGTCCTAGCCTTGTAATCGAACCTAATTTTCATAATTGATAGTTAGATGGTTTGGTGGACGGGTGGTTTTCCTCTTAGGTTATTGTTGTAATCTAGGTTGTTTACACCTAAAAATCTCAAGTCTTATTTTATTTTTTCACATTATTTTATTTACATGTGATTGCATGTCTAGCTATCTGTGAAAATTTTAGTTTGCCATATTTTCATTAATTATCTATTCATCCCTTCTAGCTAATTAGATTCGTAACTAAAAAACTTTTAATTGCCATCAGAACGAGTCACTGAATATACTTAGTGTTGAAGCAAGTTTATAAAAATAGTGTAGGAACAATATTACCGATAACTTGAAAGTAACTGCTTGGGTTGAGTCGCGGACTAGGTCGCTCTCTTTAAGACGTTTGCGGCTCTGCCCAATTTGTGCAAGCAAACACAACCTCGTTGTCCCCAGGATAAAACAACCCAAAATCTTAATCTCTGTCTCAGAACTTCACTACACTGATGAAGACTGGAATGCTACACCTAAAAATTTGTTGCTCGGAAAACTAGAAAGAAAACTTAGAAATTGTAGAGAGAATTGTTTTTTTTTCGTAGGGAGATGAGATTGTAGATTCTTGTGTATCAAATGAGAGTTGAAGCCCTCCTTTTATAGGTTTTAGAAACCGTGTGGTAATTATGAATAAAACGGTAATGTCTAGGAATTAAGAGCGTAACGGCCATTCTGAGTAATGAATAGTAACGACCATTTTTAGATTAAAGACGAGTAACAGATAACGGATATTTTTGTGAGTAAATACGAGCAACAGCTCTTTTTTCTGAATAAAGAAGACAAACGGTCATTTAACGGCCATATTTTTAATAAAAGAAAATAACGGTCATTTTTTTGAAAAAAATATATATATATATATAACAACCATTTTTGTAAGTGGAAAAGTTTTTCCTTAAAAAGAATATTTTACCAAAAAATAAAATACCACCTCACCTCATACACACGCACACGCACTCGGACTCGGACTCGACTCAGCATGGCACGGCACGGCCGGTCGGTCGGACGGACGGTAGTGGCGGCAGCGCGCGCGCGTGTGTGGTATCACATTTGCCTAGGTCCTCTTCCCTTCCACAAAAGTGGATGCCCCTTGGGGCCCAATCCCAATAGCCAACTCTTCACTATTTATACCTCTTTAAAATAATGTAAAAAAGCAATGTGGGACAAGGCACATTTTCCAACAATCAATTTTTTAATAAATTTCATCTTTTTTTCCAACAATCCCCCACTTGAATTTTATATAAAAATAATTTTTCATCGAGCAACTGATCAATTAAAATTATAAGATCAGGCATGTTTAAAAAGGTGTCTATCGACTTGAACCTTTGCATAGTGTTGATGCTTTAGAATATACTAGAGTAACTCGTAGTTTTGAACTCTATCTCTAACAATCATCACACACACAACCTTTCCAAGGTGTAGTTCGAAAAAGCCCGTGCTTTATGGTCATGCACGTGTATCCCAGTATAGTGAACGCTCTAGTAAATTTTGCCCAAAAATTTTTCATAGGAAGCAGCCACACTTCCACATTCACATAGGTGATCTATCAAGAGTACTCCTGTAGCTATGTACTCCACTCCACATAGAGTATAGAACTCATTAAGAGTTTAACAATTAACTCATCCTTTTCTATCGCTTCAGGACTTCATGCTTCTAACAATATAGAATGGGATTTGATAAATAGCATGATACATCTCATATCACTTCATGACTTGTTATTACCCTTTGAACTTATTTCTTGGGATCTCCAGTCTATAAGTTGGGTTACCATCATAAGTGACTCTTCATTCTAAGGGAATTAATCCCATTCCTTTTGAGGTTTTGAAAACCTTCTCTCTTGGTAATCCTTTCGTCAAAGGATCTGCCAAATTTTCATCAGAATGTACATGATCCACTCTTACAACTCCCATAGAGAGAAATTCTCTAACAGTGTTATGCTTACGACGTATTTGTCGTCTCTTGCCGTTGTAGTAACGGTTCTGAATCTTTGCAATAGTCATGCAGATTATCGCCGTGGATCAAGACAATCGGTATCGGTCTCTTCCCACAAAGCGGATCTCACCATCAGACTTCTTAGCCAGCCTGCTTCTTCACTAGCAGTGGCTAGTGCTATCATTTCAGACTCCATTGTAGATTGAGCCAATATTGTTTGTTTCTCAGACTTCCAAGAAACAGCTCCACCAGCTATGTTAAATATATAGCCACTAGTTGCTTTGGAGTCTTCTGATAAAGTGTTACAATCTGCATCGTTGTATCCTTCTAAAACAGCGGGAAACTTTTTATAATGTAATCCAAGGTTTATAATTCTCTTAAGGTATCTCATAACCCTTTCAATAGCATTCCAATGCTCTATACTAGGTCTACTGGTAAACCTACATAATAGTCCCACAACATAAGCTATGTATGGTCTAGTGCAATCAGTAGCGTAACGTAAGCTACTGATGATGCTCGCATACTCAGTTTGTCTAAAACCATCTCCGATGTTCTTGAACAACTTTACACTAGGATCGTAAGGAGTACATGCAGGTTTACAGTTAAAGTAATTATATTTCTTTAAGATCTTCTCAATATAGTGAGATTGATCTAGAGAAATTCCCTTTTCAGACCTAGTTATTTTTATACCAAGGATTACACTCGTTTCTCCGAGATCTTTCATATCAAAATTAGCTCTTAATAATGTTTTCACTTTATTCACAACATAAATATTTGATCCAAAAATAAGCATGTCATCCACATATAAACATATAATAGTGCAAATATTATCTTCTAATTTATAATAAATGCATTTGTCACTTTCATTTATTTTGAATCCATATGAGATAACTAGATTATCAAATTTTTCATGTCATTGCTTAAGTGCTTGTTTTAGACCATACAGAGATTTATCTAACTTACAAACTTTATTTTCTTGACCTGGGATAACAAAACCTTCAGGTTGATCCATATAAATTTCTTCTTCTAAATCACCATTTAAGAAAGCAGTTTTAACATCCATTTGATGTATTACTAAATCATGGATAGCAGTGAGAGAGAAAAGTACACGTATGAAAGTTATTCGTGTAACTGGTGAAAAGGTATCAAAGAAATCTACATTTTCCCTTTGCCTATATCCTTTAACTACAAGACGAGCTTTGTATTTTTCAATAGTACCATCGGGTTTTAATTTCCTTTTTAGTATCCATTTACATCCAATGGTTTTGCAACCAGGAGGTAAGTCAACTAAATGTCAAGTCTTATTATACTCAAGTGAGTCCATTTCATCATTTATGGCTTCTTCCCATAAGTTGGCATCTAAAGAAGATAATGCTTCTTTAATAGTTTGGGGATCTTCCTCTAAGGTATAAGCATAAAAATCAGACCCAAAATCCTTAAGGATTCGAGCTCGTTTACTTCTTCTAATTTCAGTGTTTAATTCTTCAGTTTGTTCACTAGTTCTAGTTATAGGTAAACTACTAGAAGACGAGCCCCTACTATTCTTAAATTTAAAGGGAAACCTATGTTCATAGAAGTCAAGATCATTTGATTCTATAACTACCTGATCTTTTAAGTCATAGAATTTATAAGTTTTACTATTCAGAGCGTATCCTATGAATACACATTCATATGCTCTACTAGCAAGTTTATTTCTTTTAGGATCAGGGATTCTAACATAGGCTAAACAACCCCAAGTTTTAAAATAAGTTAAATTAGGTTTCTTATTTTTCAAAATTTTATAGGGTGAAATTTTATTTGTAGATTTAGCCACTCTATTTAGCACATAGCAAACAGTTAATAAAATTTCTCCCCACCAATGGGAAGCAGTACCAGAGTTTAATAAAATTGCAACAACTGATTCAGTAAAGGTTCTATTTTTTCTTTCAGCTTTGCCATTCATTTCAGGAGAATAAGGTGCAGTTTTTTCATGAATGATTCCATGAGTTTTATAAAAATCATTGAAGATATTGGAATCATATTTGGTGCCTCTATCACTTCGAAACCTTTTTATTTTTCTGTTAAGTTGATTTTCAATTTCAGTCATAAATATTTTAAACATATCAAATGCTTCACTTTTATTTTTCATTAGATATACATAAGTGTAATCTGAACAGTCATCTATAAAAGTTATAAAATAACGTTTTCCATTTCTTGTTAAATTTCCATCAAGTTCACATATATCAGAATGAATTAATTCTAAAGGTTCAAATTCTCTAACTATTGATTTATGTGAAGTTTTGGTTATTTTAGCTTGACTACAAAAATCACATTTTTCAAAATCATTTAAAGATAGTTTAGGAATTAGTTCTAAGCTACTCATGTTCTTGATTATGCGTTTATTAACATGACAAAGTCTAGCATGCCAAATATTAAAAAAAAACTCAACATATAAGCAGAAGAAGAGGTTTTATTGATTTCAACATTTAATTTGAACATGCCATCAGTGGCGTACCCTTTCCCAACAAATATATTATTTTTAGTTATAGTATATAAATCAGCCCCTATAGTTTGAGTAAACCTAGCTTTGTTAAAAAGATAGCCTGAAACTAAGTTCTTTCTCATCTCTGGAGTATGCAGGACATCCTTCAAGACGACATTCTTTCCAGAGGTAAACTTCAAAACCACCTCACCAGTACCAGCAACTTTAGTGGAGTGGGAGTCACCTAGTAGCACTTTCTTATCCTCAGAATCAGAATAGGATTTGAACATGTCTCTATCATAGCAATCATGGCAAGAAGCACCAGTGTCTATCCACCACCCCTCGAATCCACCAACAAAATTGACTTCAGATATCATAGCAATAAGCTGATCTTCGGTAAGGTTCGCCTGTGGGGCAGGACGATTCCTGTTCCGGCAGTTCCTAGCCAAGTGGCCAGGTCTATTACAACTATAACACATGAATGTGTTATTCCTTAAGGGGGTTGAGGTCCATTCTGGGAAGGATAGTTTCTATTTCTATTTTGGTGGTTGCGGTTTTGATTATTAGTACGATTATGACTTTTCATATTTCTACCTTTAGGTTTCAGAATTGTAGATGAGGGTTTCTTATTGGTACTATTATTTGAGACTATGAGTACTTCATCTCTTTGGTCTTGCTTTCGAGCTTCTTCTTCTATTCTTAAACGGGTTATAAGACTTTCTAAAGAAAATTTCTTAGTTTTATGCCTAAGTGTATTTTTAAAATCTTTCCAAGCAGGGGGTAATTTATCTATTATAACAGCTACTTGAAATTGTTCATCTAAAGTCATACCTTCAGAAGTTATTTCGTGTGCTATCTTCTCATAGGTGTGATTGAGCTTCCACCGATTTTCCATCAATCATTTGAAACTTCATGTATCTACCGACAAAGATACTTCTTAGTACCAGCTTCCTCAGTATCGTATTTCTTTTGAAGTGCTTCCCAAATTTCCTTAGCAGACTTATCACAGTTATAATAATCATACAAGTCATTAGCTAAACCGTTAAGAATATAATTTTTGCATAGAAAATCATTTTCAATCCAGGCATCTAAATCCTTAGTTACAGCTTCAGTAGGAGGATTGGACTGTATTAGTTTTTCAGTAGTAAGAGCAGAAACGACTTTTTTCATGGTTAAGAAAAACAACATTTTTTGTCTCCATCTTTTAAAGTGTAGTCCCTCAAAACGGAATGGTTGTGTATCAAATGAGAGCTGAAGCCCTCCTTTTATAGGTTTTAGAAACCGTGTGGTAATTATGAATAAAACGGTAATGTCTGGGAATTAAGAGCGTAACGGTCATTCTGAGTAATGAATAGTAACAGCCATTTTTAGATTAAAGACGAGTAACGGATAACGGATATTTTTGTGAGTAAATACGAGCAACGACTCTTTTTTCTAAATAAAGAAGACAAACGGCCATTTAACGGCCATATTTTTAATAAAAGAAAATAACAGTCATTTTTTTGAAAATATATATATATAACAACCATTTTTGTAAGTGGAAAAGTTTTTCCTTAAAAAGAATATTTTACCAAAAAATAAAATACCACACACGCACTCGGACTCGGCACGGCCGGTCGGTCAGACGGACGGCGGCAGCGTGTGCGCGTGTGTGGTATCACATTTGCCTAGGTCCTCTCCCCTTCCACAAAAATGGGTGCCCCTTGGGGCCCAATCCCAATAGCCAACTCTTCACTATTTATACCTCTTTAAAATAATGTAAAAAAGCAATGTGGGACAAGGCACATTTTCCAACAATCAATTTTTTAATAAATTTCATCTTTTTTTCCAACACTTAGTATTACCTAGGACCTTGTTATAGATCATTTGAGTGAGTATTCCTTTACAACCTGTGCTCTCTTCTTTGATGGGTCTAACTATCCATACTAAAAGACTCATATGAAAGTCTTTCTATATTTTATAGATGAGAGTGCTTGAAACTATATTATTTATGGTTAAGAACCACTTACATTTATCAAAGATAAAGTTCTCACACTTAAACCTAGGAATGAATAGACTACTCGAAATAAATCTGCTAGTAACTAGAATAAAAAGGGTATTAATACTATTTTTTGTGCTATGTTTGTTGATGAGTTATATCATATTTCTAATGTTGATACTGTTAAGCATACTTGGGATATTTTAATGGTTTCCCACAAGAGCACCACACAAATTAAATGAACTAAACTTTATATGCTTGGTACTCAATTTGAAAACCTTAAGATGAAAAAAGATGTGACCTTTTTCGAATTCTATGTTAAATTATGTAATATTACTAACACATTCGCTGATCTTGGAGAGAAAATTAATGATTTTAGGATAGTTTAAAAGATTCTTTGCTCATTACTAGATCGCTTCCATGCAAAGGTCACTGTCATTTACGAAAGTAAGGATATAAACACCGTCAAAATTAAGGAACATGTTGAGAATAAAGGTGTAGTTTCCAAAACCGCCTTACTGATGATGGTGTCAATGAGAATGTTGAGAATGATGAAGAATTCATACTCTTAGTCAAAATACTCAAGAAAACTTTCAACTATAACAATTCATAGAGTAATTGGTAATCAAGTCGTTTAAGGGATTAGAATAAAAGGTACCCCACAGAGGTCTTCCCAGAAACCCCTCAGTCACTAACGATAACGAAAGGGATTCTTATTTGTACAAATGGTACTTCGAACTTGGAACGAGCATGAAGAAATTAACGATACTCCAAAATCGGATTGAATGTCGTGTTGACACGTGGTAGAGGGTTCGTCCTCTTCACATGCAGCGTAACTTGATTCGTTGTCCCTACTTACGTGGCATCTACGCGACTTGCCCAGCTAGCTCCTCTGCTTGCGTAGCAGGCCACATGACAACTCTTGATTGGTCCTACGTTAAAAATTCATAAAAAGCTTAAAAAAATTCAAAAATTATATTTTCTTCCTTTTTCACTAAAAAGTTTATATTTTAATATTTTTAACCCCAAAAATACTATTTATTGAATAAAATAAGTAAAAAATATGCTAATGACTATACTTTCATAGAGTCATCATTTCACAAGAGAATACATCTCACATTTACACTTATTTACAATATTATAAGTCAAATGTAAGTTAGTATATAGATTTTTGAGGACTTCTTCTAATGGATTTGCTAAATGAGCATGCCATATAGAACTCTTATAATCCATTGTAGTAGTAGAAGCAAGATAGGAAACACTAAGTTCCACATATTTTTAAGCATATTTACCAAGGATATACAGTCCATTATTAACTTTGCCCCAAGTTACAACCTTCTTTGTTTGAGCATCCTTAATGAGAAACTCATTAACATGAAATTCAATTATGTTATTATTTGTATCATACAATTTTTGCACCCAAAGTAAATTGTGTGAAATAGAAGGTATATACCATTACTTATAACGATGTTATCATTACCAAAATAAGGATTGGAAACTTAAAGAAGTGAGTCATCTCTAGTTATATGATGATGTGCTCTTGAGTCAAGAAACCATGTTGAATTGTTACTGGAATTTTTATTGTTAGAAGTAGAAGACTCAACAATGACTACATAAGGTCCTCTAGAGGAGCGGCCAAGAATTAGTTCACAAAGTTTAAAGCATTGATTTGCAAAATGATCATTCTTCTTACACACCTAACATTGAATCTTGTCTTGAGATCCATTGTAGCTAGTGTTCACTTGATTCTTACCTTTTGGATCATAAGAATTAGCACCAAATTGAGAACTATCAGAGGCATTGTTAAACAAATCTTGGAGATTCTAATTTGATTTGGCATTATTATTGTTAGGACCACTTCGAGAATTTATGTTATGTCCTTGAGACCTAATATATAGATTGCTCATTTTAGCAACATTAGCCTGAATCACATTATTGCTAAATTGACGATCAAGAACTTGTTCATATGTAAAAATATGACTATAAAGTTCATCAAACAAAATAGGTATAAGCTTCAAGGTAATGCCTGGAATGAAATATTTTCAATTAGAGTCTAAGCCTCCAAGAGCATAAAAAACCAAATCATGATATAATATTGGCTAACCTATAGCAACTAGATGATCATATCATCTTGATCCTAATATATAATCCTTAGTAGTCAAGTCACATTTCTTAAAGGTTTGAAGCTATAAACGTAAATCCATTACTTCCAGATGAAGTAGAAAAAATTATCTTCAATTTGTGTCACATATATGATGTTGAACTAGATCTTACAAGATGTGAGCACATGCTAGGACTAATAAAATAATATACCCAGCTTTTCACTAAACCATTCAATTGATTCCAAGAAATAAACAAATGATTGAAATTGAATGATTTCTTTATGTCTTTACTTGATACATGTGTGCCTCTTATATACATCAATTGATGAAAGCCATGTAACTACTTGCAAGCCTTTATATGTGTAGTTTTGAATTTAAGATTTCTATGTATGTTATTTGATGAGAAGTTCATAATGTATGTAAATACTTGTAATATATGTCCATTATATATGTTTTGTAGATAAACTAATCAAAGGTTTATAGAAAATTAGATTTTACAATTCTTTTTTATTTTCTATGCATAGTCATTAAAGGCTTTCAACTAAATAGGGTAGCACCTCAACCCCTACTATTAGTTGTGCTTTCATATTGTGTTGAAAAGAATAGAAAATAGGGTAAAATTATGTACGGATCATAAGAAAAAGATCTTATGAGATCTGAGCATATTAATGTTCCGAGGAAAATTTCATGAGTTTTAAGTCAATGGTTTTAAGGGTATTGTATATCTAAGAGGATTTGAATTTTTTAAAAGAGACAAATATAAAATGGGTTATAAAATTGATTGGATTGGTGGATTGAAATACAAAAATATAGGTTTGATGGGAAGAGTTTAATATTATCAATAATTTATTTTCTTGTTATTTTATGTTTATAAAATTAAATTATTAAATTTATCATAAAATTGCATATGTTCTTACATATGATACTAATTCTATAAAAAAAAAAATTCAAAGCTAACAAAATATTTATTTTTATATGATGGGTTAATTAAGATTTGTGTAGTATAAACGATTTTAAAATATTAGGGACAAAAACTTTACCTAACAAAAATAATAATTAACTCTTGTATCATTTCCTTTTCGATGTACTTGCTGTTCTTTTTGTATCTTGTAAATATACTTGCATTTTTTTTGTTTTGTCAATATATTTGCATTTTTTTTGTTTTGTCTTGTCGACATATTTGCAATTAGGATTGTTAATTTTCTTGTTTGGAGAATTCATGTAGAGATCATATTTTTTTATAAATTTAGTTATATTTAAACTCGCATGAATCACAATAATCACGTAAAATTAAGAGAGATTGAAATAAACAAAACGTGATTAACCGAATAATTAAGTGAGAGAGAGAGAGAGATTTTGGGATTCAGATCTCCAGGATATCCATCTCCCATCCCAAACTATTTGATACTTGCAAATCCCGTAACGTGTCTTTATCGACCCAACTCCCTCATCAGTTGTTTTTCCCCCTCGACGATTCAAAATAAATCCCAACCAAAATTCACAAAGAAAAGCAGAGTTATAAAAACATTCTCATTTTAGAGAGCAAATATCCGGCGAAAGTAAAAGAAAGAAAGCGACAGAGGGTAATATGAAAAATATAATAAGGAAGACGAACGCGATGATTGACCGTCAAGGCTACACGGGCAATTCCCTTAAACTACGCCGCTTCCTCGCTTTCTTTTCCTTATATATCGTCTCTAAATCTTCTATTTGTTTTCGCTGATCTCGGGAATTTGCTAAACCCCAAAATATGTTCTTATTTGGGTAATCATCCGAATAACACACTGCTTTGGATTCCCAGGGTTGCATCCGACCCTTAACTCTGGATTTTTCTTTTCAAGTATTTGATTTTGTTTAATTGTTGGTTTGCTTCTACGATTTGCAGTTTAGTGGATCTAATATTTGCTATTTTACTTGTTCAATTAAGCTGTCAAGCTGAATTTTTTGGGTTATTCGATTTTATGACGACCTACTCTTGTACATGTAACATGCTTCTCTGCCGTGCTATTTTTATATTAGCGGGTAACGTTGGGTAAAAAGTTGAATTCTTTTTTTGGACCAACCAAGCTGATATGAATGTATTATGTGTATTTTACTGGGTTAGATCTCCTAGGTATTACTTTATAGCTTTATAAAAACGCGAGATACACTGATGCATTCTTCTTACAAAAAACTCCAAATTATATAACATTTTAAATGGAAAGTCACGTTAAATGAGAAAAAGTGGGAGGTTAATGCGTATTGTTTTAGATCTAACATCTGTTTTTAAAGTTATTTCTAATGGTCTTTTTTCTTTTTTACTTTGGGGTTTGAAAGCAAGCAGTGCCTTAATTATCTGGGTTATTCTTTCACGGCATGTGCAGCTGCTGGCTCCAGCACTGAACTGGATTGATGTGCAATGCAGAGATCACGTAAAGCTCTTCTACAAAGAAGAGCTTTGGAGAAAGCTATTAGCGGAAGGAATTGCTTATATAAGGTGTCTTTGTCATTGGTTTTTGTTTTGTGGGGTTTTGTATTCCTATTCAGTTTATGGATAAGTCGTGGAGATGGTTATAGAGGTAAACTTTCCATTCCATTTTGACATGAAATTTCTTTTTAATTTAATTTTTAACATTCTTTGCCATATTTTTCCTATCTCTACCTGCTCATTGTTCCCGCAAAGTGCCAGACACTTAGTTCAGACATTAATAAATGCAGAATATGTACGAGCATGGCATTTTTTTTATATAATTGTGATGCTGTTCTACCATTGGCTATTCTCTTGTGTTGCTTGTCTTGATGCACAAAAGAGCGGTTATAAAAATTGTGTAGTGCCTTTAGTCCTGTGTTGCCCCAACTTTAATCTCCAGGAAAGAAATGAAACAGCAAGCGTAGCACCAGCTTGCTTAGCAAAAAGAACATCTAAGCACCAACTTTCATGATGTTAAAATATCTTGCTTTTAAGGAGCTCCTTTAGTTTCCTATCTCTCTTATGGATTATGATAAAATTGATTTCGTGTTGCTATTTTTTTCTAACATTGTTAGGATGGAAATGGATCTGATCCAATCTTATCCACTGCTGATCCAATTTGATCCAATCCACTATGAAAAAATCCAAAATGATCTGTTTTGTTTTGATTTGCAAATGATATGGACCAGGTTTAGAATTTGATTTGTGAGTCAACGGATAGTTGGATATCCACAATCCAATGCGTTGACCTATTCATCAACAAAAGATCACACCCAATATGCCTTTTTTGCTGATCAATCTGGATCCGATTTGAATCTGATCTAGTTTGATCCAAAGCATAAGACTAATCAAATGTTTGTGGAGCTGCATTATGTTGGATCTTTTTCCATCCCTTGTTTTTCTCAAGTGTTTTTGAAGCTCTATGGATTTTTTAGCTTTAAACTATGGAATGAGACAATATTAACTGCCCCCCTCTCTCTGTAAAATAGAAAAAATAAATTCTTTTATGAAAAAGAATTTTAAAATGATTTCATTGTGTTCCTAACCCATAACTCGTGAGGGTTTTGGGTGTTGGAGCTGAAGTAATAGTAATGAAAGTGCAAATAAACAGTTTCCAAATGATGCTTAGAACATTTCTTCTGTATTAAGTTCGAGAAAACAAATTCTTGCATACATAAGACCAAATGTAACCAAGTTTTCTTTGCCCCATTGTTTTTGAGAAGCTGTTGCTTAGAATGCTCTCTGTGTTTTTTTCCTTTTTGCTGTCGTTCTTCCAGCAAGGATTTAATTATGCATGTTCTAATGTTATATTGTGTTGCATATTCATGATTGATTTTTGGAATTTTCTTTTTGCATTGGATCATCAGACGGAGCCGTAGAACCTATTGGCATATCAACTTGGGATGAAGTAAAGCAAGAGCTTAGTGAAGGTTTAGATTCTTTGAATATACATCCAACCACAGAAATGGCCCCTGTCTATTCTTGTGAGAGTTTGCTTACAAATGATACAACTAGTGAATCACTCAATACTGAAGGAGGTAATAACTTTGTTGTGGCGCAACCTCTGGTAGATACCTCTAGTTTGGGTACAAAACTTGAAAATGATGGCCTGAAGAATGACCGCCTCTCCCATGCTATGCCACTGGGTCTTGATGAATTTAAGAGCAGAACATACAGTACCAAAAGTAAATCTGGGTTTGGTCAGGCTGGAAGTAAAGTGCATAGAGTTGAGCCTGGAGGCTTAGAATATAATTATGCTTCAGCACCAAAAGGATCTAAAGTCTTAGCTTTCAACAAAGAAGCCAAGGGTGCCTCTAATATTTTGGTCAGAGATAAAGACAAATATCTTCGCAATCCATGTTCTGCAGAAGGGAAATTTGTTGTTGTAGAACTCTCGGAAGAGACCTTAGTGAAGACAATTGAAATAGCTAATTTTGAGCATTACTCTTCTAATTTGAAGGAGTTTGAGCTATTTGGAAGTTTGATTTATCCTACAGATCAATGGGTCAAACTTGGGAATTTCACAGCTGCTAATGTGAAGCTAGCTCAGAGGTTTAGTCTCGTGGAGCCCAAATGGGTGAGATATCTTAAGTTAAACCTTTTGAATCATTATGGTTCAGAATTCTATTGTACACTAAGTGTTGTTGAAGTTTACGGAGAGGATGCTATTGAGCGAATGCTTGAAGATTTGATATCTGTTCAAGGTAGTATTTTAACATCTGATGGTACGGCTGGTGAACAAGGACCAGAGTTTTCACATCCGAAGTCACAGGAGGGTGATGATCTCTATCAAAATATTGTTAAAGAAATAGAACCTCACATTTCAGTGGAAAGCTCTAGTGGGAACCAGGGTTTTATCAAAAATGATTTTCCCGATCCCATTGGAAAACTGCACCATCAGCATATTGGAAGGATGCCTGGAGACACTGTTCTCAAGATTCTCATGCAGAAAGTTCGTGCATTGGATTCAAATCTATCTGTTCTCGAACTATACTTGGAGGAACTGACTTCTAGATATGGAAATATTTTTAATGAAATTGACAAAGACATAGGAGACCAAGATATTCTTCTAAAGAAGCTAAGAGCAGACATAAGGAATCTCCTTGAAAGTCTGGAAATCATTGTACGTAAAATTGTTCCTTGGTTGAATTTTGATTATTTTATTTATAGTTTATTTTGCTAATCGAATTTTGATTACCATTTATGAATAACCTAAAATGATGATATTGCAATATCTATCATATCTTGTGTGTTTATGATGTGATTTTCTTTATTCTCAGGCTAAGCATGCAGATGATCTTATTACTTGGAAGTCCCATGTTTCAATGCAGATGAATGACTTGCTTGAGGATAATGTTGTTCTCCGGTGAGGATTTATTCTTTTGCAATTTATCATTTAGATATACTTCTTTAATTCACAGTCATAGGTCCCCGCAGACAGAATCTGAGCAACTAATGGGCCAGCACAGCATGGCCCGTCTCACTAAAATCATGTACCAGCCCATTTCAAAATTAAGTGTTACTGTTTCGGGCACATCCCATTTATTCATGAGATAAATCAGGCCCATTTAGGCTGTCCTATACCAATTGACAACTCTAAGGCAGATACATGTTTCTTCATGAATTACTTAAAACAGCACAGTCCTCAATTAGCTTGCTAATCTGGAAAATAGCTGGTGATCTTTCCACCTTTAACTTGTTTTCTACTTTATGCATGGAGTCGGTTTTACCTGATTAGTTACTGATGAGATGCGTCACAAATTGTGTTTGTGGTTATTTTATTTTTTCTTCTTTTTTTTCTTTCTTGCTACAAAAAATGTGTGGTTCCATATATTGATGCCACTTGATAATTTAAATGGGTCTGTTTTGTAATGTACCTGGTGCTAATATGTGCTGTTGTATAAATACAGATCTGAGATTGAAAAGGTTCTGGAGAAGCAGATATCCTTGGAGACCAAGAATATTATAGTATTCGTGGTATGTTTGATTTTTTCATTGCTAGCGCTGTTGAGGCTTTTTGTTGGTATGGCGGTTAGTGTTCATATGATTTTGAGTGTTCATGACACAAATAATCCTAGGAAATTTTGTTGGATGAGCTCTTCCTGGAACTTCTTATTGTTGAGTTGTATCCTTATATTATTCATACTATCAATATAATTTTTATGCAGTGTTTTAGGAAGTTGAAACTTTGTTATTCGTTTTACTTATCAGGAACTATCCGAAGTTAAGAAAACGTTTACTGGTAATGACTTAATGATAATTATTTTACCGGCAATTCACTTTTGAAATCATGGACTTGATTCTCCCTTTACTTGATCCTGATATAAAAAAATAAAAATAATAGTATAAAATATTATCATTGTTACATTCAAAAATATTCAAAAAGTAAGGGTGTGGTACTTTCAACAAAAAAAAATTGACTTTTTATTTTAAATAGATTAACTTGGTCTCATAAGCTACCTAAATGTAATTCATCTTTTTTTGCGTGTTTTTTATGTACCTAAAAATAATAATATGCACTTTGCGTAAGTTTATAGGTATTTATTTTAAAAGTTCATTAAGAAATAATTAAGGGTTATTTTTTAAATGTATTTGGTTTTCTATGTTCTAACTTACTTCATTGATGGAATTTTATTTCGTTTTCTATGTTCTAACTTCAAAGCTTTCATGAGTAATTTTCAAGTTATACTCTAATAACTTATTTTTCACAAAGAACGCTCCACCTCTTTTCCACAGTGATTCTCAATACGATCAAAATTAAGAATGTAAACAAATAGAGGGTAAATAGATTGTTTTACCGTCAAACTATCATAATGATAACAAAAGTATTACTAAAAATAGCACACTTTCTTAGTTGTTTCTTTTTTTTATTGTTCTGTGATTTTACTTGTTACATTTAAGTTTATTTTGAAAAAATAAAATATCATATTATGTATTATTTTATTGCCATCTTAACTCAAAAAAATAATTAAAATAAGATAAAATGAATTCATGGTTCATACTAAAGGGAAAAATTATACGTTTCTTGAAGTAAAACCCTAAAACATTTTTAAGTCTTTATCTTTGTATATAAAAAGAAAAAAAGTTTGGTCGATTACCAACTGTGATATTTTTTAGTTATTTTAGTTTTGTTTACACTAATATATATCAAATGTTTGTATAATAAATATATTTTATGTTTTTCTTTAGTTTTTTAAGTCAATAGATTTTAAAATATCCATATAATAAATACAATTTTTATTAATAGTTATTTTGTATAATGTAATTATTTTTATTATATTAAAGATGATACTTCATATAAATAATGATTGCTCGTTTATTGAACACCTAAATACCAAAATATTCATATAATAAATATATTTTTTATATTTTTATTTGTTAGTATTTTTACACCAATAAATACTAAAATTTTATATACTAAATACATTTTTATGAATAGTTATCTTGTATAATACAATTATTTTTATTACATTAAGGGTGGTAATTCATACAATTAATGAATATTTATTTAATGAGTATTCGATCAATTTACTTGTTAACATATCATATTTTTTTGAACTAATAATTTTCATGTCTATAACATATCGTATCTCATATCAATTAAAAAAATAGTCAACTAAATTATTTTTAAGTAAAAAATACTTATTAAACTCAATTAAGTCATATTTATCATTTATGTCAGATTAATTTCTTATATAGTAAAAATATTAATTGAATAAGTTGATTTTTTTTATTAGTTGTTTACACTAATAAATATCAAAATATTCATATAATAAATAATTTTTTTGTGAATAGTTATTTTGTATGATGTAATTTTTTATTATATTAAGTGTAATAATTTATATAATTAATAATTACACATTTAATGGGTATTCGATCAATTCACTTATGAACAAATTATATTTTTATTGAACTGATAACTTTCATGTTGAGATTATATCATAACCTATATCAATTAGAAAAGAATAGTCGGTTAATATAAATTATTTTTAAACAAAATATACTTATTAGATTCAATGCTATCATTCATATACTAATAATAAAAACAAAAATAAATGTAGTAGAGAAATTAGCATTAAATTAAAACTATCATAAATATAAACAAAAAGGAAATAAGAATAACAACTAAACAAATTAGATACCCGAAGAATAACAGATAAAAGAAAGTAAAAAATAAAAAACTTCAATCAAGTTAATAAAAAATAAATAAATTATACCGAAAATTAAAGTTAGTACACATAAATATTAAACAAAAATAAAGATAAATAAAATTAAATAATAAAAGTAATTCACAAAAAGAAATAAAGTTAATAAAATAATAAAATAAAATAAGAAGTTAAAATTAATACACAAAAATATTAAAATAAAAAAATTAAGTTAGTTATAAATTAGTAACTAAAAAAATTAATAAAGGTAATAAAAATTAAAGTTATTACACAAAAATACTAAAAATAAAATATTAAAAAATAAATTAATAACTAAAGTCAACTTAATAAAGAAAAAAGTTAAAATAAAAAGTGAAATTAAACTAAAATATTTTTTTGAATTTTAAAATATTTTTTTAGATTTTTTTAATTTAAAAAACCCATAAATATTCAAAAAAAAATCACAAATATTTAAAAAAAAAATAATTAATTCTGATAATAAAAATTTAAAATGTTATTTCTCTCAAACAATGACACCAAAAGCTTAATGCAAAAAAAAATTTATGGTTAAATTTTGTTAATTTATTAAGAGCTTACAAGTACATGAATTACTTATAATAAGCGATAAGTATATTCTCGATGGTAGTCTAAAGAGGAACTACTTATTTTAAATAATTTAACAAATTTTTAAAAAACCAACACAAAATCAAATTTAAATATTATGTCACAATATTTTACTTTTTAAAAAATTAAACAAATTATAAAAATAATAAAACAATAAAAGATCTATTGGGCTCAAACAAATTACAAGTAGATATGAATTTAACAATCAATAGAGAATTAATGAAAAATTTAACTAGTTTACTATATTTGATAGAATTATTCAAATTAATGAATTATAAATCCAAATTATTGATTCTCTCTTTTAGAAATAAATAATGCATTTTGTTTAATCACTATTCATTATTAACTAAACCACTTACCCCACGTTTGGTTGGAGGGAATGGAATGGAATCAGAATTGATTCCATCCATTTTGTGTGTTTGGTTGGACGGAATAGAGGGCGGAATGGAATCTGATTACCAAAAGAGAAGAAATCACAATTCCTTCTCCCACCTTTGGTAATCATTATTCCATTCTCATCTAAACTTTTTTTTTCCAATTTTACCCTCACCTAAAATATAACCTTAAATTCAAATCCCAAATTCTCAAACCCAAAATTCCAAAACCCTAAACCCTAAACCCAAAATTTCAAAACCCTAAATCCAAATCCTAAAATCCTAAAACCTTAAACCCTAAACCTCAAATCCCTAAACCCTAAAACCCTAAACCTTAAAACATAAATCCCAAAACCCTAAAACATAAATACCAAATGCGTAAACCATAAACCCTAAATCCCAAATTCCAAATCCTAAAACCCTAAATCCTAAACCCCAAATCCCTAAACCATAAACCCCAAATCCCAAATCCCTAAACCCTAAACTCTAAACCCTAAACCTTAAAACATAAATCCCAAAACCCAAAACCCTAAAACATAAATCCAAAAACCCTTAACCCTAAACCCTAAACCCTAAATTCCAAATCCTAAAACCCTAAACCCTAAACCTTAAACCCTAAAACCCTAAACCCCAAATCCTCAAATCTCTAAACCCTAAACCTTAAACCCTAAAACCCTAAAACCCAAATCCCCAAATCTCTAAACTCTAAACTCTAAACCCTAAACCTTAAAACATAAATCCCAAAAGCCAAAACCCTAAAAGATAAATCCCAAAACCCTAAGCCCCAAATTCCAAATCCTAAAACCCTAAACCCTAAACCTTAACCTACAAATATAACCCCAAATCCTAAATCCCTAAACCCTAAATCACTCATCCCAAACCTCAAAACCCTAAACCCTATTTAGAAAAATAATAATTTTAATAATATATTTCTTTTTAATTAAGTAATACTTATTTAGAAAAATAATGATTTCAATAATGTATTTTGTCTGACGAAAAAATAGTAATTAAATGACATTATTTGAACTTTACAAAGATGTAGGGTATTAAGGTCATTTACAGCTTTTTTCATTCCATTCCAGTGGCAAACCAAACACTATAATCCTGATTCTGAGCTTGATTCTAGTGGTCAAACCAAACAAAATTGTTTCCTTTCCATTCCATTCCATTCCGATTCCGATTCCGATTCCGATTCCGATTCCATTCCACGAACCAAACGTCACCTTAATGACTTCAATCGGGATTTCAATTAATTTAATTAAATTATACCTAATTTATAAGGAATTAACAAATCATCTAACTAGACACCTTACTTTGTTTTTTCAATTTAAACTCCTACTCAAACTATCTAAATTAGGTCTAAGAAACCTGATTTTCATACTTTAAATCTATTAAGAAAAATGTATCATCAATATATTTCTCAATAATAAACTTTGTAAAATTCTAGGAATAAAAAATAATCTGTATTTTATAATAATTAAAAATATTTATCTAAGTAATCTAAACAAACATAACAACAAAACTAAATTCCTATTACTAGTATCAACCAAACATGCTCAAGATAATAAATGACTAATAAATTAAATTTAACAAATTCAAGTAATATAATAGTATTTCTTAAAAAAATAAGAATATTGATCAAATTTTAATACCAAATGTAGATAGACAAATGTGCCATATTCCACAGTTGTGATCTTGATCTTCATAATACTTCCTAAATTCTAGCAACCTTTTTGAATCACTTAATCTAAAAAACCTCTCTATTGTTGTCTTTTTTACCTAATCTAAATTGTGTATAAACTAAACTAAGAAAATAAAAATAATGAATAGCTTTGATAGCTATTTAGAAAACTAAAAACTAAATACATAACTAACTACTATAATTGTTGACCTAAAGTACAAATAAAACATATATATAGGTTAGTTGAAATTAAAAGGCTTCGGGTGAAATAATAGAACACATACCGTGGCCCAAAATTTCCCATACGGTGGCCCAAGATACGTAGAGGCTTGCCTGATTCAATCTCGAACATGTCACACCACAACACACTACTTTTTCAACATAGCATAGAACAGACAACGTGCCCAATAATTTATGCAAAGAGGAGTGCGCCAAGATCCACTATTTCTTTGTGGCATGTAATACTTTATTTGAATTATTGTTCTACACCCTTTACATATTGGTTAGTTTTACATATAGGGCTTATATGCATTCCTTTTTAAGTTTCAAAGGTGCAAATGAGTGCTTCGGGTGATATTGTTTATGTGTTGATCAATATATATACTGAAGCTAAAAATACACAAAAATCATTATCTGTGATTATGAATATAAATATTTACATAAATAATTATATAAACATGTATATTGAAACCTATTTATTATAAAACCATGAAATATTAGTACTTTTCAAGCACTCATTACTCATATAATAGTTACAAATATATATTTATTTATAACTAAAATAACAAATTAATTAACTATTTATTTTAAAAGTATTTCTACGAACCACTTTATAAAACCTAATAACATTGATTTTTCAATTAGAATAAAATAACTTAAAAATTTATATTTAAAACTTATTTTTTTATTTTGTATTATAAAATGAAAAATTTGAACCAATAATAATTATTAGTCAATAATTAATACTATTATATATTTTTCAAATTTAAATATCAACTCGTACATTCACACGGATCCAAAAACTAATATATATAAAAAAAATGTGAATGTTTGTCGACGACCAAAGTTCTTTTTTTTTACGTTTTGTTAAATTTTTACATTAATAAATATGAAAATGTTCATATAATAAATATATTTTTATGTTTTTTTTACTTTTTGTTAATTTTTTATACTAATAATTATTAAATTGTCTTTATAATAAATACATTTTTAATAAATAACTATTTTGTAAGATGTAATTGCTTTTATTACATTATGGGAGATAACTCATATAGCTCATGATTACTCATATAATGTGTGTTTGATCAACTCAGTTATAACCATATCATATTTTTTTAAACTAATAATTTTCATGTCGATATGTGAATATTTGGTCGACATCCAAAGTTATTTTTTTTTTACTTTTTGTTATTTTTTATATCAATAAATACCAAAATGTTCATATAATAAATACATTTTTTTATTTTTTATTTTTTTTATTTTTTAAACCAATAAATACCAAAATGTTTATATAATAAATATATTTTTTATGAATAATTATTTTTATTACATTAAAGGTGATAATTTATACAATTTATAATTACTCATTTAATAAGATCAATCAATTCACTTATGAGCACATCATATTATATCTCATATCAATTAAAAAAAGAATAGTCAATTAATATAAATTATTTTTAAGTAAAAAATATTTATTAAATTCAATCAAGTTGTGTCTATCATTCATATATGATTAACTTTTAGATAGTAAAAATATTAATCAAATAAATTAATATATTATTCTATTATGTTTGATTTAATTATTAAATAAAGTTATGTAATTATTGTTAATATCGTGGTAAATCACTCATGTTTATAATGGATTTCAATTCTATTGCTCATAAAATAGTTATTGTTATATATTTATTCATCACTAAAATAACAAATTAATTAACTATTTATTTTAAAAATATTTATGAAACCACTTTATATAACATGTTAATAACAAATTAATTGTTGTTAATAACTATTTTTTTTTTTCTTTTATAAAATAAATAATTTAGAACAATAATAATTATTACTTGATAATTAATATTAATATATATATTTATCAAAATCAAACTCATTTATAACAAACCAATTGATTGGAATGACATGATAAAAGAAACTTAAGAATATAATTATATGTCCAAGAAAAAAGGTTAAAATTCTTAAAAATTCTTAAAAAATCAACTTTTCTAAAAACTTAAATTAGCATAATAAGGATCGATAATATATTTATACAATTATCTCTCTTCACAATTGTTGGTTTAATACATCATACAAACTTAACATAAAGCCAACAATTTTAATTCAAGAATTAAGATTAATGGATTTTGATATCATGTTAAAAGTTATGAAACCAATTCTCCTAAAAGCTTAAATTATTGAAAAAATAATCAATTATATTTTTATACTTTGATTTGAATATATGACCTTCAACTTTAATAGTACATTAGAAGTTAATTGATAACCAATTTTCTTAAAAACTCATACCGGAGACAATACCATACATTTATATGGATGTCCATGTAAGCTATTCAAAACTACCAATTTACCAGCACCTCAAACCTAGATAAGCACAAAAAAATATTCTCACTTTGCTCTCGACTTTTGATTTACTAAAAAAATATTCTCAATCTAATAACTTTTGATGCATTTAAGGACTTGTGTCTAAATTATGTTTAATCTATTGTTACAAGTAACATAAAAATGACGTGTATCATCTTATTTGAATGTCACATGTTATTTTCTATTAGATTTGTTGACGATATGTATAGAAGTTCTTAAATTTAACACAACCATTAGGTTAGAAATACATATTTTTTAACAAATCAAAGGTTGTGTGTAAATTTACAATTGGTCCAATAAATTAGTGACATAGTTTGCCTTGAGAAGAATAATTTTAGTGTTTCAAGTGTCTAAGGAAGCAATTAGCTTCACCACCATTAATTTCCTCCTAAAATGGGAGAAATGGAAACATGATGCACACTAAGTTGCAAATCTCATAAAAAATATCAACCATATTGACTAAAGATTGAAACATCCAACATAAATAACAAATATTTTGTTTCCAATTTTTCTTCTCAACCTAAGAAATCAAATGGAGAAAGGCATTTTTGTTAAATTTTTTAAAACGTTTGTCATCAAGCTACTAGGTATTTTGTTATTTTTGATATATTGAACAAAACTTATAAGGTGGATTCTTCTAATGCATATGGTCATTTAGATTTTATATATTTGTTCTCCTTTTGATTCATCCAATACAAATTCTTGGCTTCTAAACATAAAAGCTAGTCATCATATTGCTTATATATATATATATAATGGCAATGAAGAAGTCACACTTGGTAATGGTAATGTTATATCCATTTATTATGTTTCCCTTTCTCTTTATATGTATCATCTCTTTGTTCCCCTCTTCCTTCATCCATTATTCTGATTCCTAATGTCTTTCCTATACTTTCTCCTTCTTATCCATCTTCTTCATTATTCCCTACAACTTTTACATTCTCTCCACACATTTCTTTTCCATTTCTAAGTCCACATACATATGTTGTTTTTGTTCCATATATCTCAACCCAAATTAATTCACCTCTTTCTCCTCCACCTTTAACTTCTAATAATAAATGTGTTGCCATCCTTCCCTCTCACTTTTCTAATGATCTTGGTGCTAATCATTTAACTATCCTAACCTTACTCATGCTTTCAAATGCACCTATTAAGATTCACCCTATGCTTACTAAAGCCAAAGCTAGCATATGCAAACCAAAAGTGTTTATTGCTCAAGTTAACATTTTAACAATGCATAAATCCAAGAAAATAACAATCAAAATCCCTAAGTGGCAAAATTTAGTGCAAAAAGAATATGATCCTTTACTTAACTACTTGAGAATTGGTACTATTACCTGCACATCAAAAGGTTATAAGATGCAAATTGGTATTTCATGTTAAATTACTGCTCGGTTCAAGTTTTCTAGACAAAAAAAATTGACTTGTAGCCTTGGGTTATTTACAAGAGGAAGGTGTGGACTTTTATGACACTTTCAGTCATGTTGTCAAGTCAACCATAATATGTCTTGTGCTAACTTGCTTTGACATTTAATTGGGAGCTTTGTTAGGTGGATGTGATAATGTGTTCCTAAATGGTGATATTGTTGAAATTTTCTATATGAAACAGCCTCCAGATTAAAAAAAAAGGTATGGCATAATATGCCAAATGCATAAAGATATGGCCTAAAACAAGCACCATATTCTTGGTTTCACAAATTAAGAACTTTTCTACAATAGTTTGGTTTTGTTCCCTTAAATTTGATGCTAGTTTGTTCATTTACATTGATTCATCTATAATTTTGTTAGTCCTTATTTACGTTGATGACATTATTACTACGAGAAACAATTCCTCTCACATTCAATTGCTTGTCAACAAACTGCATGAAAATTTTTCTCTAACGGATTTGGGTAGGTTGAACTACTTCATTAGTGCAGAAGTGTACTATTAATATATAGTTAGAACTTGAGCCAACAAAAATATGCACATGATCTGATTCAACATTGCAATTTTTAAGACTGTATGCATACATGCACTCTCATAGTTATAGACAAACAATTGAGCAAATGTGTAGGTACTCCTCTTGAAAATACATCTGAGTATTGTGGTATTGTTGGTGCTTTACAATACCTTACACTCACTTACCCTAAGATTTCCTTCTCTGTTAATAAATTATGTTAATTCATGGTTTTACTAACTACTATATGTTAATGGTACTCTTGGCTATAGGGTTAAGTTTACCACAGGTTCTTCAGTTGATTCAGTAGCCTTTCTTGATGCAAATTGAGCTGGATGCCCTGATGATAGAAAAAGCACAAGTGTCTATTGTGTGTTTTTAGTAAAAATCTAATATGATGGAAATTCTATAAACAAAAAGTAGTTTCATAATCCTCAACTAAGTTTGAATATCGAGCACTTGTGTGTGCCATCACTAAGCTCTAATGATTACAATCTTAGTCAAGCATTTCAATCCTAATTGATGAGTTAATAGAATAGCAGTAGATCCATGTAAGAGCTAAAAGTATCCTTTCTGTACATTTAAAGTCCATGCTATTACTCCTCTAGGGATGATGCTAATACAAGACACAACTACATCAGTTCAACTAAGAACATGCTTCCTCCTTTGGCTTTCTCTTTTGTACATTTATCATAAAGGCTTTTGTTCCTATATATGTGACGTGTGATTGGTGAAGAATTTAAAGGGTTCTTATTTTGCTAGGGAAATATTTGGTTTAAATGCTACTTACTCATGGCCTTATTGTATCATAAAAAAGGTTCTAACTCGAAACAACAATGGTTCTTATTCCTTGATTCTCGAAAAATCTATAATTGGCCACTCATCTTATATGACAATCTCAATGCCAAATTCTTATGTCATAATCCAATTATCCATACAAGAACCAAGAACATCAAATCAGATCATCATTTTATGCACAATGATGTCATTAAAGTAGTATGGATTTGTAGCATGTTTCTACAACTGATCAAATTATAGATGTGTTCATAAAACCACTTGGTACAACTCAATTTCACAATTTGCTTTCCAAATTAATAGTGTTTCCACTCCCATTGATTTTGTAAGGTTTATGAGTATTGGCGATATTCATGAATAAAATATCTAAATGTAATTTTAGTTTCTAGGTGAGTCTTTCAAGAACACTTTTCAAGCCAAATAAACTATCAAGCTCTAACAAACACATCTTATATATATATTCTTATGCACGTTAGATTTCATATTAGACACATAGGAGCATTTTGCATATAGGTCACTCGATCGATCGAGGTATGTCTAGATCGATCGAGGTATGTCTAGATCGATCGAGGTGAGTAGATCGATAGATCGATCGAGGTGAGTAGATCGATAAATCGATCGAGGTGAGTAGATCGATCGAGATTTCATGTTCGATCAAGAGTACTGGATTAATCAAGAAATGGATAGATCGATCCACCTATCTTTGGGATTTATTTTTAATACCTTAGATCTATCGAGGATTGCTTAGATCAATTGATCTTTTTGACTAAATCGATCAAGCTCGACTTAGATCAATCGAGCAATCAAGGTTTCAAATTTAACATAATTGTTTACTCGAGTAAAACATTCCAATTATTATTTTGTCCCTATTATTTATTGCTCTATAAATTGTTTAGTAGACAAAATGGTAATTGGATTTTAACTTAGCATTAGGGCTTTAATATTTCCTATATAAAGAACCTAATGCTCTATATTTTAATTAACTACAGGAGAATTTCTTTTTTCATCTTAAGCTCTCTCTTTCAAATTGTTTTGTAAAAGCAAGATTATATTTTTTTATGTTTTTTTCTTTAATTAATCTGTCAAACATTGCTGGTTATATTTGATTGGTTAATAAGCCTAATTAGTTTATGATATTTTGATTAAATGTTTATATAGCTTTGTCATTATTTTGTTCTTGAATTACTGGATCAAACAACTGTGTGTGTAATATCATAATTATTTGGTTTGATTATTTATCTTTAAAGAAACTATCTTTATTAAACTTTTGATTAATTTGCATGTTCTAGTGTTGTTAGTGATTTTGATTTATCTTTTTTTTTATTAAATCATCTAGCTAGGGTTTTTCATTGTCTAATCCATTCTAGGATACACATTGCACTTGTATTTTTGTGTTAACATTTTAGGTGTCAGCTGAATGGATTCGATAACTCATGTGACTCGAGATTATCAAAATGATAGTCCAAATCCGAACATCTTGCTTGTGGATATTTTTAAAATTATAAGCATGTAAGTAATTTATTTTAAGGCATTACCTTGGTGGGTAGTTTAAGTCCTTGCCTTGTAATCGAACCTTATTTTCATAATTGATAGTTAGATGGTTTGGTGGATGGGTGGTTTTCCTCTTAGGTTATTGTCGTAGTCTAGGTTGTTTACACCTAAAAATCTCAAGAGTTATTTTATTTTTTCACATTATTTTATTTACATGTGATTGCATGTCTAGCTATCTATGAAAATTTTAGTTTGCCATATTTTTGTTAATTATATATTCATCCCTTCTAGCTAATTAGATTTCTAACTAAAAAACTTTCAATTGGCATCAGAACGAGTCACTGAATATACTTAGTATTACCTAGGACCTTGTTATAGATCATTTGAGTGAGGATTCCTTTACAACCTGTGCTCTCTTCTTTGATGGGTCTAACTATCCATACTAAAAGACTCATATGAAAGTCTTTCAACATTTTATAGATGAGAGCTTGAAACTATATTATTTATGGTTAAGAACCACTTACATTTATCAAAGATAAAGTTCTCACACTTAAACCTAGGAATGAATAGACTACTCAAGATAAATCTGCTAGTAACTAGAATAAAAAGGGTATTAATACTATTTTTTGTGCTATGTTTGTTGATGAGTTATATCATATTTCTAATGTTGATACTGTTAAGCATACTTGGGATATTTTAATGGTTTCCCACAAGGGCACCACACAAATTAAATGAACTAAACTTTATATGTTTGGTACTCAATTTGAAAACCTTAAGATGAAAGAAGATGAGACTTTTTTCGAATTCTATGTTAAATTATGTAATATTACTAACAAATTCGCTGATCTTGGAGGGAAAATTAATGATTTTAGGATAGTTCAAAAGATTCTTTACTCATTACCAGATCACTTTCATGCAAAGGTCACTGTCATTTATGAAAGTAAGGATATAAACACCGTCAAAATTAAGGAACATGTTGAGAACAAAGGTGTAGTTTCCAAAACCGCCTTACTGATGATGGTGACAATGAGAATGTTGAGAACGATGAAGAATTCATACTCTTAGTCAAAATACTCAAGAAAATTTTCAACTAGAACAATTCATAGAGTAATTGGTAGTCAAGTCGTTTAAGGGATTAGAATAAAAGAGAACTCAAACCTATGAGTTCTAAAGGTAAGAAATCGAAACCCATTGGACCTCAATGTTTTGAATGTATGGGTTTTGGTTATATTGTAGCTTAATGTGCTAAAAAAAGAAAATAATTGTAAGAGTTTTCAATGCTACCTTTAGCAACTCAGAAAGTGACAACGTCGAACCTAATGACTTAGAAAATTATGGCACCAACTACCAAGCATTTACTTCAATTATTGGTGGACACTCCAATGAATCTAACATTGGCTGAGATAATGAAGAAAGTGATTTTAAATTCCTACTTACAAAATTTAATACTAATAATACTGAGAAACTATTTATAGATTTATTAGGTTGTAAGAAATAAAAAGATAGGTTACTAGTAGAAGTAATCAAATTGAATGATAAATTCAAATCCTACGAAGTAAATTTCCCTATGTTTGAAAAATAAAAAATTAAGATGTCTGAACATATTGATGGTTTGAGTTTAAGTCTTTTAGGTTTGAAAGAAGAAAATAACAAGCTTGTTGTAGATAATAAAAAATTGGTACAAGAGCTTAAAGAATCATGTGAAGCAGTGAAAATGTTAACTTTTGGAGTTGAAAGATTAAACAAAGTTCTTGACTATGAAAAATCTTTTAGAAACTAGAGAGGGTTAGGATATGTAGATGGACACACTATACCATCTTCATCAAAATCAACTGAGTTTGTAAAACCTTCAAACATGTCCTTCTCACATGCTACACCTTCAGCATCAAGAATTGATTTGGTAAGGCCTTTTAATCCTACTTCTATTGTCACTTATTATGTACAAAGTGTCACTTATTATGTACAAAGAACCATTACACCTATAATAGAAAAAACTGTTAAGTTTATGCATGTTTATCATCATTGTGAGAAGAAATATCATATTAAGTCCAAGTATAGATTTTTGTTAACTATTGCCCATGTTAATAATTCTTTCCAAGCGTCTAGTTATAAGACTCATAATTATTATCCATCTATAAATATTATGTCAAATAATTATACTAGAAAGCATGAACTCGTTATTTCAAAGATGCAAGTGAAACTCAACACATTTAATTATAGGATTAATTATAATCATCCTACCATGCATGTTGTATCTTCATGTAAGATGAATGTAAAATCTAAAAATAGTGCTAAGTCCAAGAACATGCCTATGAAGACTAAAATAGTTGAGTTCCAACACAAAGAAATATATAAACTAAGATTCAAGTAAAGATGGTTTCACCAGATCATAGGAGAATTTCACATTGTAAAATATATTTTCCTATGAGCATTATGCAGTGAAAGAGAGGGTTTTTCATACAAATATTCCAAATGAGGAGATTGTAAGGTTTATGAGTATTGATGATATTTATAAACAAAACATCTAATTATAATTTTAATTTCTAGGTGAGTCTTTCAAGAACACTTTTCAAGCCAAAGAAACTATCAAGCACTAACAAACACATCTAAGGTTTATATATGTTGTTATGCACGTTAGATTTCATATTAGATACATAGGAACATTTTACCTATAGGTCACTCGGTTGATAAAGACATGTCACGATTGATCAAGGTGAGTAGATTGATTGAGATTTAATGTTCGATAAATTGAGTACTAGATTGATCGAGAAATGGGTAAATCGATCTACCAATCTCTAGGATTTATTTTTTAATACCTTAGATAGTTGAAGATCAATGAGATCGATGGACCTTTTTAGCTCGATCGATTGAGCTCAACTTAGATCAATCGAGAAATTAGAGTTTCAACTTTAATTTAATTGTTTACATGAGAAAAACATTCTAATTAGTATTTTATCCCTAATATTTACTACTCTATGAAATGTTTAATAGACATAATTATAATTGGACTTTAACCTTTCAAATATAAAGAACATAATGTTTTAATTTGTTAAACATTGATGGTTGTGTTTGATTGATTGATAAGTCTAATTAGTTTATGATATTTTGATTAAATGTTCATATAGCTTTTTCTTTATTTTGTTTTTTGAATTATTGGATCAAATAATAGTGTCTAATATTATAATTATTTGGTTTGATTATTTATCTTTAAAAAACTATCTTTATTAAACTTTTGATTAACCTGTCTATTTTATTGTTACGAGTGATTTTGATTTATTTTTTATTATATTAAATTATCTAGGTAATATTTTTCATTATTTAATCCACTCTAGGATATATATTATAATTGTATTTTTATGCTAACGGTTCAGGTGCAAGCTGAACGAGTTTGATAATTGGTGTGACTCGAGTTTATCGGAACATTGGTTCAGATCTGCACACCTTGCTTGTAAAGTTTGTGAAAGAAAGTAGAGTCTTGTAAGTAGGTTACTTTGGAACATTACCTTGGTAGTCAGTTTGAGTCCTAGCCTTTGGATCATACATTATTTTCATAGTGCATAGTTAGGTGATCTGGTGGACTAATGGTTTAAGTCCTGCGTGTTATTTTATTTTTTTACATTATTTTATTTACATGTGATTGCATGTCTTATTGTTTGTGAAAATTTCAATTTATCATATTTTCGCTAATTATCTATTCACTCCTTTAGCTAATTAGATTTGTAAATAAACAAACTTTCAAATTTGAGGAAGGCTATTAAAGTGTGACACATGTATTTCTTTATCATGTTAAGTAGTTACTTATAGTTAGCTAGAATTTATGCCACATTGGCATATACATTAGCTAGCTTACTATAAATACATCATTGCAACATTGTAACTTCATTCAATTAGCAATCACATATTCATTGAATCATTCCTCCTCCTCTTTCTCTCTCTCTCTCTCTCTCTCTCTTATTTGTTGGTAATAGGTTACTCACAACATTGTCAAGAGCTACAATTCTCGTCTAGGTCTTCAATTGCAAGAAAAGTTATGACTTTACGCATTGAGAGAAAAAAGTTATACTCTTAATCGCTTTCATCTAGAAAAAAAGTATTCAAAGATCAACGATTTGATTGAATATTTAATCCAAGTAAATCCCATAAATAGATAATGGATCGGGTCAAAACCCTATAGATAAGAGAAAAGAAAGAAGATCCATTTAGGCTTATGTAGGATATATTTTCAATTTCTATGAATTGTGTATACTTCAAAAGCAAGTAACTCCCTAATGAAACTTTGAATACAATGTTGATCTTTCCATTTGTCTTTTCCTTCTTTACGTTCTTCTTTCCTCACTCTCTCTACTAGAATACACATACGTAGGGATGATAAAAAATATACTAAATTGAAACTGCATAAATATTTGCTCCATGTGATCAAGCCATATAGAAACATAACACCTTTAAGTTATATTGGATCATGACTCGTATACAAGATAATAGATCGGATCAACACAGATCAATATGTAGATCAAATTAATCCTAAATTAAATCTTTTTAAAATTATAATTTAGATCTAACAATTTAAAATTATTATTTTTTTTAATTTTTACAATTATTTATTTGAAAAAATTTACATTATAAAATATGATGTTTAAAATTTTTCTTATATTTTCATAAATCTAATTTCTTATTTTTTACATTTTTCATAAATCTAACTATCATTACTTAAATTTGTTAAACTAAAATTCAAATCTCATCATACTTATAGTTATTTGTTTCTTTTTATATTTATTCTATAATTAACCAATATTAATCTTTTATAATTTTTGAGCAATTAATTTAAAACTTTTTTTATTTTTATTTGTAAATAAAAGAAAATCCCATTAATTTTAGATAGAATTAAGTTAATAATGTTAAATTTTTTATTATAAAGTTTTTAATTTTTTTTTGAAATATGATTACAACATTAATGAAAAATGTTGAAATATACTCATAATGTTAAATATGTTTGAGAAAAAGGAATAATTTGGATCGAAAAATATATATTTTTTGATACATAGATTAATACTTAATTCGTTTAATCAAATACACATGCATTCTGTCTACTATTTAGTATGTAATAACAAGCTCATATAACTCTGTATGTCATAGTTTTATTTTTAATTTTGATATTTTAATGAAAAAATAATATTTATAACACCTATTAAAATTTATAATTATAAAAGTAATATAACTTATATATTTTTACTTAAAAAAAATTAACTCATATATTTTATATTAAATATCAATTAATTAAATAACATTTATATTAAATTTAAATAATTTAAATCGGTTTCGAAACCAATCGTATTATGTTGAATGTTATTTATTTTTGTTTATACCGTATTACCGCTAAACATTTACCGCCACGCTAGGATTGGTGTAGGCGAACTTTATACTTCCTTTACAAAGGATCCAAGGTTCTGCATCTTTTTATATATGCTTTGCATTCCGGAAAACGATTTATTTCGTGAGCTTGCAGATCAAACTCGGGATTCATGGAGGAGTACTTGCAGATCATGAAGACCTTGCGCTCGCAAATAAATGGTCTCTCTTTCTTTCGCTCGAGTAAAATACACATACATTTTCATAAATCTGATCTTATTCTTCGATATATCTTCCCAATTATTAGGCGTTGAAGACCAGGTAGCGAAGTTCTCAGCGGAAGAGCAGACGCATTCGACCACCATTCACACCCTGGAAATCGATCTTGCTTCTGGTTTTTCTTCCTTGTGTTTCATATTTGATTACTGCATTTTTGCGCTCTTTCCTTGTTTATATAATACGATTATGGATACCGAAAGGGCATGACTGTGAAATTTGTTGTAGCAAGATCTGAAAAAATGCAACTCCAAGAAGATATTGAACGGATGATGAAGGAAAAGAGTCAGCTATGCTATCAGATATTGGAAAAACAGGGAAGGATTGCTTCTTTGGAGTCCTATTCGTCAAATCTTACCCAGGTTGCCCTTCAGCGTATATATTTGTGTTTGCTTTGCGGCTTGCCTTAGCCATTCGCTCCATTTTATAGTATTTAGGCACAAATTTGACTTTGGTGTGCCGCGCACGCTCCCTTTGCCAATTGATGTATTTTTGCAAATTGCAGTCAATGGTGCAGTATTTGTTCATTTATTTATTTTCTGTAATGTCATGGATGGTTTTTTTTAGGGGAATAATACATCAAACATAGTGGAAAGGACTTCTATATTTAAATGTTTTGGTTATGAAACATTAAAAGTTTAATAAGTAATTTTGGAGGAGTCCAATAGTTGAGGAACTCTAGATAAAGCTTCCTCCTGCCTACGTATCTTGTTCACCGATTAATAGATTTGAGGATAATTTTTTGTATTTCTAATTTTCTAACTTGTTTGTATTTTATTTCAAAAGAAGCAATCAGTTATCTGTTAGTTTACAATATTAAAATATGGGATACATTTCAACCACACCAATATGAAAACATTTCTGCGGTATATTACTTTCTATATACACGACCTTATGCATTTTTTCATCTCATGCTTTACCTTTCAATGCCGGAGTTTGATACTTGTCTGCTTGCTTCTTTACTTGATGCATAATTCAACAAGTAGACTATGGAGCTTATTCAACAAGAATTAATATGCTTATCTGCCAAGCTTACAGAAAAGAGGTAATAAACTCTCTTATTGGCGTTGTTGAAATGTGCTATCCGCATTGATGATTGATTATAACAGTGATATTATCATTATAGCATTAACTACGTAGAGGTCACCGTGGACATCAATGCCAGATTACAGCAACAACAGGTTTGATACCTAAAGTTACTTATGTGTGATACTGATTTTTTATCTATTGATCCTTTCTTTCTGGAAAGTGTCGGGTCAGTTCTTACCTGACTAGTAGAGAACAGGAAAAGCATGCAAAAGTACATCCTTGTCCTTTACATTCTCTTCTTCCTTTATGTGTTGATATATGCAAGTATACGTATCGCAACAAGTAATATAATGATAAGTAAAGATCGTTTCCACGGAGATTATTTTATTAGAAACTAATTTTTAAAACTAAAAAAAATTAAAATCAATTTTTTTATGTGTTTTTATATTTTAATGAAGCAAAATTAAAATAACTAAAATTAAATAGTAATAATTAATTAAATCAAATTTGGTAACTAAAAAGATATATGAGAAAATATCTAGAAATACTTAATCCCTTAATTTTCTAAACATGCGAATCTAAACATGCGAATCCCAATATAATTATCAATTAATTACATGATCAATTGAATCTAATCTAGCATGTATTCCTTTCTCAAGTAAACTACACACCATATAGTAATTAATTTAATCACACTCTCATGCCAATTAAATTGTATACTATTCATTAAGTTCATCAATTATAGATCACATACATAAGAATCATACATCTTTGCCTAGAAACTATGCATGTTATTTAATCAAGACAAACAATTAAATAATTCTCTCATATCTATTTAATTGTCTCTATAGATAAATTATTGGCCAAACAATTAATAGCATACAAATCAGATTAAATAATATAATTAAATTAAAATTATAATTGGAGTAAAATTTTAGATCATCACATGGTGAAAATGGGGTTCATAATATCCCTAGATTAATAAATTAATTACACATAATTGTTTTCATAAAGCTCATATTTTTCATAAAAAATGACATAAAATTGATAAAGAAAAGATTAGAAAAAGAAATACAATCAATCTCTTGAATTGTAGTATTAATTTTCTCTTGAATTTTCACCAAAATTGTCTTATCTTGAATTTTTCTGTATTTTTCTCTCTTTTTAGCTCAAAAAATGACCAAAATTATGCTAATGGAAGCCAAATTAGGGTTTATAGAGTGACTAGGGGCTTAAATAAAGCTTAGGTGCGATATGGACTGTCTGATCAGCTTTAGATCAAGGGCTACGATTGAAACAAGCAAAACTAACAGTTCAACCAATCACAACGTGACACGTGGCAGGAGAGACCGGTTAGAGTCAATGCTTGCCGAGTCAGCAACACGTGGCGCGACGTGATTCGTCGGAACTGGTGGCGTGGCGCACAAGTGGAACGCGCAGAGCAATGGCGTGGTGACACATGGCATGGTGCGTGTTTCGTCCTCCTCACATGCGGTGCGACGTGATTCGCTCTCCGTGCTTGCGTGACGTCCTTGTGGCTTGCCCAGTCAGCTCTTCTGCTTGTGTGGCATGTCACGTGACAGCTTCTGATTAGTCCTACATTAAAAATTCATAAAAAATCCAAAAAAATCTCAAAAAATATATTTTCACCCCTTTTCACTAAAAAGTTTATATTTTAATTTTTTCAGCCATAAAAATACTATTTATTAAATAAAACAAGTAAATATTAAATAAAAAAATGTGTTAATGACTCTATTTTCATAGAGTCATTAGTAATGTTACTGAAGTGGGTTTGTTAAAATGGATGTTCCCAATAGTGCAAGGGATGTCAAAGATGTCTAGATCTTTCAATTTTTGGGGTAGTTTTCTAGTAAGAATGACACTTCAATCTTCAGTCAAGGTTATTGTTCATGATCTCCAAGCTTTCTTTTCTTTGACAATATATCCTTTATGAATTTGGCATGCTTTTGAAGAGATCCAAAAATTTTGAAAACTACATATCTAACTTTTACTTTTGCAGTTTTTGAGGGAAAGTAATAGTGAGTTTGTAGAGGTTGTTCTTTTTTAGCTGGATTATTTCCTATCCATTACTCTCTTTATACACTAATTTATGGCTTTCTTTATCCACTAATTCTTCTTCATCATTTTGAGTTTCATCTTCCTCATTTAGAGTTTTACCACTTCTCAAGGGTATGGCGTTACAATGCTCATTACCTTATCTTCTTGGGTTTACAATTGTGTCAATTTGAAAGTTACCTTGAGACCTTTGGCTTATAGCCTGGGCAAGTTGCCCTATTTAAGTCTCTAAATTTCAAATTGAATCTTCTTGAGTGGACACTTTTGTATTTACTGATTGGATGAAGTCTTTCATCATCTCCATTAAAACATTTGTATTGTCTTCAGTAGGTGGCTTCTTCTCTTGAGCTTGTGATTGTTGGAAACAAGGTGGTGGAAATGATTGATGGTTGAATTGATTAATATCCTGATTATTGTTATTCCAAGAGAAAGTTACATGTTGTCTTTATCCTGGGTTATATGTGTTCGAGTATGGATTATTGTTTCGGTTCACATTACCCACATAAAATGCTGATTCAAGATTATTTGGACAATTATCAAACAAATGAGCTCCCCCATAAAACACACACGACACCTTCAAAAGATTAACCAAAGATGACACCTAAGTTGTAAGTGTCGTGATATCATTTACCTCATGCATTCTAGCTACTCTTTTTGTGGTTGTCATTTTCTCCATTGGCCATTGATAATTATTATTAGCCATTTTCTTAAGTAAATCATAAGCTTGATTGTAAGTTTTGGTTAGTAGAGCTCCATTAGCGGATGCATCAACAATGGTTCTTGTTTGAGCATTAAGACTATTGCAGAAAGTCTCCATTTGGATTCTATGAAGGATACCATGGTGAGGACAATTTCTTAGCAATTCTTTGAATATTTTCTATGCTTCGTATAAAGATTCTCCTTGATAGGAGGTAATGTCATTCCTAAGTTTGACATTTTTTGTTGGTGGGAAGTATTTTATCAAGAATTTCTCTGTCAAATCATTCCATATTGTAATGGAATCAGGTAGCAAAGAGTTTAGTCAAGCTCGAGTACAATCTCGTAAAGAGTAAGAGAATAATCTAAAACCTAAATCTCTCTTTGATTACACCACTAAATTTGAACGAATCTCCAATTTTAATAAACAATCTGAGATGAAGATGAGGATCCTCTATTGGTAATCCGCTTAATTGTGTAACTGTTTGTAGCATTTGAAACATTATTGGCTTTAGTTCAAACTAATTTGCTTGAATGTTTGGCCTTGTAGTACTTGGATTCAGCTTTTCCAACATAGGTAATGCATATTCATTCATAGTTTTGTCCCTATCATCCATCAAAGGTATCTAATTGTCCAAATTTAGCTCATTATTGTTTAGTTTTAATGAATTAGCCATTTCTTCCACTTTGGTGACAACTTATTGTTTTCTTATTTATCTCAAAATACGTTCAATTTCGGGATTTAAAGGCAAAATTTCTCTCTTACCAACTCTGTTTATGCAATAAACTCAAATGTGTTTCAAATAGCACTAAAATAGATGTCTAAAATTAAAATTAATAAAAATTAAAATAAAATAACTAAATAAATAAATTAGAATTATGAATAATAAATTAAGAAAAATAACTAAAATAAATCCCCGACAACGATGCCAAAAACTTAATTGAACATGAATTGTGTACAATGAATATGTAAGTATACATATCATAACAAGTAACATGACGATAAGAAAGATCGTTTCCACGGAGATTGTGTTATAAGAAACTAATTTTTAAAACTAAATAAAATAAAAATCAATTTTTTTTGTGTTTTATGTTTTTAGAAAACAAAATTAAAATAATTATAAATAAATAATAATAATTAATTAAATCAGAATTGATAGCTAAGAAAATATATGAGAAAATATCTAAGAATACTTAATTTCTTAATTTTTATGTGAATCACTAAAATCCCTTTCAATATAATAATCAATTAATTATATGATCAATTGAATCTAACGTAGTATGTATTCTTCTCTCAAGTAAATTACACATCATATAGTAATTAACCTAATCACACTCTCATGTCAATTAAATTGCATACTACTCATTAAGTTCATCGATTATGGATCACATACATAAGAATCATATATCTCTATTTAGAAACTATGCATGTTATTTTTTTAAGACAAACAATTAAATAATTCTTTCAAATCTATTTAATTACTTATATAAATTAATTGTTGGCCAACAATTCATAGCATAAAAATCAGATTAAATAATATAATTAAATTAAATCATAATTGAGGTATAATATTAGATTATCGCATGTTGAAAATTGGGTTCATAAGACTCCTAGATTAATAAATTAACTAGACACAATTTTTATTTATAAACCTCATATTTTTTATAAAGAAGTAAAAATTGATAATGAAAGGAGAAGAAGAAATATAATCAATCTCTTGAATTTTAGTACCAATCTCCTCTTGAATTTTTACCAAAATTGTATCTTTTTTTGAATTTTTATGTGTTTTCTCTCTTATTGGCTCCAATAACTGATAAAAATTAGGTTAACTCATGCTCATTAGGATTTATGGGACAATTAGGGGGTTAAATATAATTCAGGTGGAATTTGGATCGTTAGATCAGTTTTTAGATTAAGGTTTGAGATGAAAAAAGGAAAAACTAATAGTGCTAGTCAATAGGAGCAAGATACATGGCATGCGGATTTTATTGGGCGAATCAGAGCGTGATGCGTGGCATGAGAGGTATGGTCAACGCACGTTGAGTCAATTCCATGTGGCACGGTTACAGATGGCGTGGCACGACCGTGGAAGGAATGGATGAATTAATTTATGACACGTGGCAAGACCTTTGATTGCGCGACCAACTTGGAATGGACGTCGTGCTGACGCATGGCATGGCATTGTGTCACTGGGAACACGCGATGTTGGGTGATTTGTTCTTTCTGCTTATGTGGCATCCACGTGATAGCTTCTGATTGATTTTGCGTTAAAAATTCATAAAAAAATTCCAAAAAATTTCAAAAATTATATTATCACCCCTTCTTACTTGAAAGATCATATTTTAATATTTTTAACCCCTAAAATATTACTTATTGAATAAAAAAACAAATATTAAGGAGAAAAGTGTAATGATGACTCTACTTTAGAGGCATCAGTTGTCATGTAATTTATTGTCTATTAGTCAATTGATAAAACATTTCAATTGCTCTTTTAAATTTCTCTCATCTTGTATTTTTCAACCCCTATTATCAGGGAAGGCAATTGATAGTGCTAAAGAATGTGAGGGATCTTATTATTTTGAGGAATCCAATGTGAATGGATAATGTCAAATTGCCAATTATGGCTCTGTATCTATTCCTAAGGGTAGTGAATCTTTGTTATGATACTTTAGACTGGATCATCCTAATTTTCAACATTTAAAACGTTTATTTCTTTCTATTAATTTAAATAAACAATTATCTGATTTACAATGTGAAATTTGTGAACTTGCGAAACATTAGTCTACATCTTTCTCGAAACAAAAATATAAATCATCTAAACAATTTACTATAATTCATAGTCATTTATTGAGTCTTCGTACTTTGAATCGTACCTATACAAAATAGTTTGTAACCTAACCTTTACAATGATCATACTCGGATGTGTTAGGTTTATTTATTAAAAGATAAAATTGATCTTCATATTGTGTTTATCAATTTTCACTCCATGATTCAAACACAATTCCAAATGCAAATTCAATTTTTACGCACTGATAATGGTACTGAATATTTCAATGCCATTATGGGAAATTATCTTCGACACCATGGGATAATTCATCAAAGTTCTTGTGTTGACACTCCTTAACAAAATGTAGTTATCGAACGTAAAAATAGACATCTTATGGAAGTGGCATGTGCCATAATGTTTACCAACAATGTGCCCAATATGTTCTAGGGAGATGTGATTTTGACGTCTGCCTCTCTTATAAATATAATGCCTAGTCGTGTTCTTTCATTTAATACACCTTTCTACAAACTCAAAAATTGTTTCCTTATCTCGTGTCTCTTTTCCGATTTATCTCTCAAAGTGTGTAGTTGTATTGCTTTTGTGCATATTCACCCTCATAATCGAAGTAAACTAGATCCGAGAGCTCTCTAATGTGTTTTTATCAGGTATTCTCCTACTTAAAAAGGCTATAAGTATTATCACCCATCTACAAAAAAGGGCCTTCACTAATCTTGATGTCACATTTTTTGAAAACACACCTTATTTCTACAAACCTTCTCTTTAGGAGGAGAATGTCAATGAAGCTCGGTTGTTTAACTTTGGTATTTCCTTTTCTAAGAATTTACCACACACTGAACCTTTTGTTCTAAACACTAACCTTGAACCTATCACACCATATCATTCCAACGTGCCACTTATAGAAAGCAACTTGAACTCAAGGGAACATGCTGACACACAAACAAGGAGATACTTGTTTTTTTACGGAGACCAAACTCAAAGTACAAGGAGAATCTCGTACTTGAAACACTAAATGAGTCCGACCCATTGATAGCTCCAAGTAACCTTGAGTCTCCTTCCAACACAGGTAACCCTAAACCTACTGATGATTTACCTATTGTTCTCAGAAAACAACACTGATCTTGTACTCTCTATCCCTTCTCAAAATTTGTGTCTTACAATACTTTATCTCCTAGGTTCTATGCTTTTAGTACTAACCTTGATAGGATAAAAATTCCAAAGAATATTCAAGAGGTATGGGAGATCCTTGGGTGGAGAGAAGTAGTATCGGGAAAGTTACGAACTTTAGAAAAAGGATAGAACTTGGGATGTGGTCGACTTACCACGAGGAAAAAAAACGTTTGGGTGTAAATGGGTCATCACAATGAAGTATAAGGTCGATGGGACAATTGAACGTTACAAAGTTCGCTTGGTTGCTAAAGGATTTACTCAAACATATGTAATCGATTACATGAAGACGTTTGCACCTATGGAAAAATTAAATACAATTTGGGTTTTATTGTTGTCGACAGTAAATCTAAGCTTGACTCTTCAACAACTTGACATTAAAAATGTATTTCTCAATGGTAAGTTAAACGAAGATATCTTTATGACACTGCCTTTAGGTTTTTGTAAGCAGGGGGAGAAAAATATGGTATGCAAACTTAAGAAGTCCTTCTATGGTCTCAAATATTTACCCAAAGTATGGTTTGATAGATTTGCAAAAGTAATAAAAGAGTTGGCAGTCGAAACGACTGAGATCACATGGAGCGATCTCCCGCTAAAGGTAGCTAGAGCCGGGTTTTTTCGAGGTTCTTTCTTCCCTACTTCCGCTGCCAAAGCCTTACTAGATAGGGGGGCGAGTCGAGCGAGAGAGAGAAAATCCTCCTTCTCACTCGACTTGCACGAATCATTGCCACTCCGTGCGTCATAAACAACACCCCCAATTTATACTGCATTCATCTTTCAGCGTGTTTTTTTGCATTTGTGTTGGAGGGTATCAACAATGTTAGTTAGATCACACTATGTTCTTTTGATAGTGGGGTTGAAGATAATTTTGATTGCGTATGTTGATGATATAATCCTAATCGGGGATAATTTAGTCGAAATTGAGACTTAAAAAAACTCTAACCACTGAGTTTGAAGTAAGAGACCTGGGATACGTGTTACTTTCTGGGTGTAGAAATTGCTAGATCAAAGGATGACATTAGTCTCTCAACGAAAATACGTTCTTTATCTCTTGACTGATAATGACATGTTTGGAAGCAAATCAAGTGATATTATAACTGAATTAGGAAAGAAAGTTGAGAATAACAAAAAACCAGTTGATAAAGACAGATATCAGAGACTGGTTGGGAAGTTAATCTACTACACAAGACCTGACATTGCATTTGTAGTTAGTCAGCTGAGTCAACATATGCATTCATCAAAAGAAATTTATTTAGATGTTATTTACAAAATCCTTAGATATCTTAAAAACTCTCCAGGAAAAAGGTTATTCTTCAAGAAAAATGAAGGTAGAGAGATAGAAATCTTTACAAATACAGATTGGACAGGTTCAACGGAAGATAGAAGATCTAATACTAAATATTGCAATTTTGTATGGGGAAACCTGGTAACTTGTAAAAGTAAGATATAAAATATAATAGTTAAAAGTAGCGTCGAAATTGAGAAAACTCAAGGGATATGTTAAGGATTATAGTTGAGGAAACTCTTAGAAGAACTGTAGATAAAAACAAAGGCTCCATTCAAGGTCTATTGTGACAACAAAGTTGCTATCAACATTTCCCTCAATCCAATTCATCATGACCGCACCAAACATGTAGAAATTGATAGACATTTTATCAAAGAAAAAGTTGAAGACGAAATTATTTGCATTACCTATGTTCCCACAAAGGAACAAAAGGAAAGTATCTTCACAAGATGATTTCGTTTATAAGTTGGACATAATCAATATTTATGCTCCAACTTAAAGGGAGTGTTGAAATCACGATAACTTTGGGATTTATTCCTTATTATTAGAGATTAAAACTGCATATTCAAAAGAAAGTTTAACTGTAAAAAAATATTCATGATTAGTTGGGATATTGTTTTGATTTTATTTTCCTTTTCTTATTATCAGTTTGTGCTATAAAATCAGAGTCTGTGCATACATTTTAACATACAAGAAATAGAATACATTTTTTGTGTTCAATTTACAAATGGGTTGCTTTTTTCTTGCTTCTAGATCAAATAAAGATCATCATCATTATTCGTCGTCTTTTTTCTTCGATTTTTCCCTCTTCCTGTTTGCTTTTATAGTTATTATAAAACTTATACTCGATATTACTTTTCATAGCTTCCTTGTATTGCTCAAAAATAAGAATTGGCTGTATATTTTCATTGCTGAAATATTTATTCTTGTAAAGTTGATTTTCTTTCACTCTTTTTCTTTTTGATGCGGATGGTGCATGTTAATATCCATATCTATCTTTCTTGAGGGCTGAATACTGCTCAACAGCTAATTCTTATTCCCAACTCCCTGCATCTTGTTATGGCCTTAATGGCTTTTCATAAAGAGCCTTCTGAATCCGCTTCCTTTCTGCTTTTCCTAAAGATGTAGAGATTTTGGGCTCAATAATTGCAGATTTGCTTTATATTATAACTTGAGCTGAGATTCTTGTTTGATTTTTATTCTTATTCATTTATTTATAATGAAACAATTTTCACATTCATTGCTTACTTTCTCACAACTATTTAGTGCTTAAGATTTTTAAGAATCCCATAAGTGAAATTATTTATGTTATAATTTTAATAAGTATTTTATGCAGATGGAGGATGAAAATGATGATCAAACAGGTGAAATTGAAGGTATGACTATTAGACTATTCAGAAAAGATCGTTCTTACGGAAATTATATTATTATAAAGTAATTTTTAAAACTAAAATGTAAAAATCAGTGTTTTTTTGTGTTTTTATGTTGTAAGAAAACAAAATTAAAAAACTAAAAATAAATAGTAGTAATTAATTAATTTAGAATTGACAACTAAGAAGATATATGAGAAAATATCTAAGAATATTTAATCTCTCAATTTTTTAAACATGTGAATCATTAAAATCTCTCCAATATAATTATCAATCAATTACATGGTCAATTGAATCTAATCTAACATGTATTTCTCTCTTAAGTAAACTACATACCATATAGTATTTAACCTAATCACATTCTCATGTCAATTAAATTGAATACTACTCATTAAGTTCATCAATTATAAATCACATACATAAGAATCATACATCTCTATTTAAAAACTATGCATGTTATTTAATCAAGGCAAATAATTAAATAATTTTTTCAAATCTATTTAATTGCTTCTGTGGTTTAATTGTTGGCCAAATAATTAAAAATTAGATTAAATAATATAATTAAATTGAAATTATAATTAGAGTAAAATATTAGATCATCACATGTAGAAAATTGAATTCATAAGATCCCTAAATTAATAAATTAGTTAGATATGATTTTATTCATAAAACTCATTTTACATAAATAAAGATAAAAATTGTTAAAAAAATAAAAAAAGAATAAATACAATCAATTTTCTAAATTATAGCACCACTCTCCTTTTGAATCTCCAGTAAAATTGTATCCTCTTTTGAATTTTTTAGTATTTTTCTCTTTTCTTGGTACCAAAAACTGATAAAAAAATGATAATTTTGATTAAATTAGGGTATTGGGGCAATTAGGAGATTATATTAGACTCAGAAAGAATCTAGATCGTCAGATCAAATTCAGATCAAGGGTGAGATGAAAAAGGGAAAAGTAATAGCAGTGACTAATAGGAATGTGACACATGAAATGGAAAAATCATTGGATGAATCAACGCCCAACGCGTGGTAAGGTGGATTGGTCGTGGTCAATGCATGCTGAGTCAGCGCCACATGGCACTGTGATTCACGGATATGGATTGCGTGATGTCCTAGTGGAATGAATGGACGAATCACGTGACGATGCATGGCATGCCCGTCGATTGCATGACAAAACTTGGAATGAAAGTCGTGTCAACACGTGGCAAGGCCTGAGTCACTTGGTACACTCGGCGCACTCCGATTGGCCCTCTTTGCTTGTGTGGCATCGACATGACGACGATTGGTCAACTCCTCTGCTTTCGTGGCATCTTTTGATTAGTTCTATATAAAAAATCTAAAAAATATATTTTCATCTATTTTCACTAAAAAGTTCATATTTTAATATTTTTAACCCAAAAAGTACTACTTATTGAATAAAATAAATAAATATTAAGCAGAAAAGTACACTGACGACTCTATTTTCATAGAGTCATCACATTTTTGAAGGATGGGAAATAATTTTGCGTTAGAAGAAGCATCTAGTTGTTGAAAAGAGTGAACTATGCCAAGAAGTTACTGCTTTGAAGCATAAAATTAGTGAGGATGTGAAGGAACACTTTGCCCTCCGTCAAGAGGTTGACCATTAGAAGAAAAGTTTTTTCACACACAAAAGTGCTCAAGTGATGTTGATAAGGATGAAGAATTTGCTGTTTAATAAATTTGTATTGCGAACTTGTATAATATAAGATGTGTCCTTGTTTCTCGTCTTCCTTGTCTTCAATCTATGCTATGTTAATTCGATTTTAATTGTCGTTTTTATCCTACAAAGAGTGAATCACATTTATCTTAAAGAGGAGGTTCACGTTGGTGAACTCACAACTCAGATAACACGTCTCTTATTCTCGCATTCCAAGTAAGGAGACTAGTTGGTCTCCTCACTTCGTATTTTAGGTTATTGCATGTATTTTATTTTTACGAGATATGAGATAGAGACAAGTCAGAAATAAAATTCTTCACTTGTCTTGTTTATCCAAAAGGGGAGTTGCATCACACCTCTTATTCCCACATCCCAAGGAGGGGACCAATTGGTATTCTCACTCAATACTTGGAGGTTATTGTATGTATTTTATTTTTGTGAGATAGAGACAGATAAGTCAAAAGTAAAATTTTCACTTGTCTTATTTATCTAAAAGAGGATTTGTGAGCTCACATTTTTTCTTGTGATGGGCATCATACCTCTTATTCTCACATCTCAAGTTTGGGGGATCAATTGGTCTCCTCACTTCGTACTTGAAGGTTATAGCATATATTTCATTTTTGTGAGATAGAAGACTGACAAGTCAGAAATAAAATTCTTTCACTTTTCTTGTTTATACAAGAGGGAGGTTCACATTTGTGATCTCATGGTCCATTCTTGGAATGTGCATCACACCTCTTATATCCCGTGCTAAGGAATCACCTTCAGAACTAAAACTTGCTGAACTAGTCGCACAAGGTGCCGTTCTTGCAACTTCAGGGTTCTTGCTTGCTTGCCCTGATGGTCGCGCTGGATTGTACCCAATCCCAGACGAGGTGTGTAAAGGGTTGAATGATGGGATAATTGTTCATTGGGATTAGAGGTAGTTGGTATGGGGTGGTTTTATGAATTGCTCCTACGTGTCTCAGAATTGGTGCGGGACTAGTCCTGTCAACTAGCTTCAGTATCAGATTCGCTTTCCACCAATTCGTTTTTTTCAATTTTAAATTTAATCCAATGGTTGAAAAGGGATCCACCACCTCACGAGCCGAAGGTCATAACGAAAACACCTCGGACACCGATTTCACCATTCCTCCGGTAATCAGGCACTATAATAGTCGGGGTAAAGAAATCTGACCCAAATTGGAATATAACTAAGAATAAAACTGTACATATAATATAATATACTTTAACTGATATTAGAGTCACATCGCTCAATAATGATACTAATGTGGTGATTACATTGTTATTCTTAGGGTTAACATTTTAGGATCAGATGGTTTAGGGTTTAGAAAATTTATAGCTATCTGCCAAATTAATATCTTTAATAGCGATTAAGGTCTCTGGGGGAATTTTATTCTGCCATAAATGTTTAAAGACATTCCTTGATTAGTGTAAATTTTCGACAATACTATAAAACATGATTTTTATACAAGGTGAAGGAAATTTAGGTAGTTTGTGCAACTTGTGGGGTTAGATGTTATATGCTTTTCTTGTTTGAAGCTACCAATGGATGTAATTAAGTCTCGTATTTGTAATGCTTTAATCTGAGTATGATGATTGCACTCCGTTTTTCTCATCCTATAACGTCTCTGCAGGGAAGTGTAGCTTTGATAATGACCCAATTCTGGAAAACATGGTAAACCAGTCCCTGTTAAGATATATAGAATTGCAATTATTAAATTGAAAAAAATGTCACAAAAAACCCTTAGATTATGTTCTTTGTGTCGTTTAGTCTCTCAGAATAAAAACGAAATCATTTAGTCCCTTAATTTTGAAAAAAGAACCGATTAAAGATAAATTATATTATTTTAATGATTTTTCTATGAAAATATTATTATTTTTTTATCAAGTGATTAAACGAGATTAAAACACGAGTCTTTAATAATAATATAGTTACAATTAATATGAAAAAAAATCATAAATATTTGTTAATTGTCACTATTTTATTTTAATGTTTTATTATTTTTTTAATTTTTATTAAAAATTAAAATATATATTTAAATAACTTTTTGTTTGAATTTTATTAGTTTATTTTTTATTAAAGTATTTTATATTAAATTTTACTTTTATCTTTGTTAAATACATGTATTTTAATCGCGTTTTAAGAAATAATAATATTTTAAATGAAATATTATTAAAATAATATAATTTATCTTCAATTAACTCTTTTTACGAAATCAAAGAATAATTAAATGATACCATGTTTAATATTAGGGATTAAACGGTATAAATTAATCTAATTTAAGGGATTTTTATGACACTTCACTCTGTTTAATAACGAAAAGTTACGTGATGCATGACTTTATACCATATTTGAATCATGATCTATCTTGTTCCAATCACTTTATTTTATCCATAAGTTTTATTTATTTATTTAAATACTCTCTCAAAAAGAAGTAAAGCTAGGTATTGGAGAAGTCGTGCATCCAGTGCAGTTGACAAAAAGATGGGTCCTTAAATAATCTTTCAATTAACAGGGAGACCACACAAGGAAGAACCTAATATCACAGTTGGATTCTGCTAAAGTCAAGCGTGAAGAGATTTCAGAAATGAAATCTAAACTTGTTATGGAGAATAGGAAGGTTGCCTACTTTACAGTATTCCTTCTATCCCATCAATATTTGGATAAATGATACTTGTATTTGCTGGATTGGGTACAGATTGATTGCTTTTAACTTTAACAAACCAGAACGTTCTTATGTTCACGAAGTTAGATTAACTTGCAAGGAAATGCAGCAACTGCTTCCTTATATTTTCTGATTCAGTCGGATTTGAATAGACTTCGTACTCTGGCCTTTTCTGTTAGCTATCATGTTTGAAGAGAAGCATATATGATTTTCTAAGTTTAAGATTTAATTTACAACTCTATATTGTCGGAAAATTTTCACACAAATGTAAAGAGTATGAAGGCTTAAGTGGAAGCTGTGGGTTCCACCCCGGTCAAGGATCCTTGTGTCGGATTCTACAAGTTCTTAATTTTAGGATGTGAGACACAACTTGTAATATTATAAAATATAATATTTTGTATTAAAGTTTTTTTTTCAGAGTTATCATTATTTATTGGCTTATTTTAAGGATTCTGTGTTTTTTTATATAGAAAAATAGATCAATCCTTTGCCCAAAAAAAAAAAAAAATAATAACAATAATAAATGAATAAACCGGTCCTCTTTTTTGCAATGGTGCATTTTTCCTCCTCTTCTCTTCTTCTCTAGAGACAAGGGGCTTTTTCATACCAGTTGTCGGTGTTAGAGTTGTGTCGTGTCGACGCTATACTACTGTGGTCAAATGGACAAGTCCGAGTAACATATATTATCTTATATTAGATGTCCTCTTTTGAGTTGAATGCTTCTTCATATTTTGTACTTTTTAATTATTTATGAATATACATAATATAATGTTTCTTATAAAAATCCAATGAGACTACTGCTTTGAGATTCAACTTTGGCTGTTTTATAACTTAAATTATGTGCTTTTAATTTTCATTCTTGAAAGATAATCTTACTTTAGGTCTAGGTTTTATGTTTTACCTAGTGGAAAATGTGTGTTTGCAGCATCCTGGAGGGACATTAATGTGGTCTGAGTTAAAATTTTCCAGTCAACTCCTCACCAATAGAAAAAAGAAAAAAGAAAAAGTAAAGTGGAAATAATTGGGAAGCAGGAAATGAATATTTTCAAGAATATTGTGATTCTTACATCGCATACAGTTTTCAATTTGAGGATTTTTTACATTTTTTGTCTATGCCATTTCAGATGAAGCAAGCTGTTGACGAAACAAAGTGCAGGGTTAATGATCACGTGGTCAGTGTATTTTATTTTATTCATTTTGGTTTCTAGTCAATACATATAAGGTTTATGTCTTTATATGGGCTTGTGTTCTTGTTCATGAACTAAATGTCAGATTTATGGGACTAAATGTATAGCCTTATGCTTCAATTTACATTTGTTTAGTTGGAACTTCTTAATTCCTTGGCTTCTTGTACCAATTTTTTTTAGTTGCCTAGCAGAATAGCACGAATTTTTTATTATTTATATGAAATTTTTTAGGGGACTGACCATTTGTCTTTTATGTCCAATTTTTACTTTTAGAAAGTATCTGAGACTGTTCTAGGTTTATAATGTCCCTTTTCATGGATTGTCGACTTCAGCCAGAACTAAAGGTAGTCGACAGAGATATAATGGAAGTGCTTAGTTCCTTGGTTTCTTATACCAATTTATTTCTCAGCTCCCTAGACAGGATTGCACAAGTTTCTGATTATTTCTGTGAAACTCTTTAGGGGACTAACCATTTGTTTTTAGGTCATGTCCAACTTTACTTTTTAGAAAGTCTCTGACTCTGTCCTAGGTTTATAATGTCCCTTTTCTTGGATTATTGATTTCAGCCAAAATTAAAGGTAGTCGACAAAGAGACAATGGAAAAGGAATACAATACCCTATTATCAGAGAAAGTTGGAGAAACCGAATACTTGAAATCTCTACAGGAACAAGTTGAAAGATTGAAGGTAAGTGAACAGCTTAATCAGCTTTTGCTTTTGTATTCAGAGTTTTTGCATATTATTCCAGACAATTTTTTTATTTTTCTTCTAATCCCCTCTAACACGTCTGTTTTTGTGGGAAACATACCACTTTCCTTCTCTCTTCAATGGATAAATGACTTCTTTATGTTTTGTATAAACCTTAAGGTATATGACTATAAGAACTTTGGAAATATTGGGGCGGGGTGATATTTGCAAAATCCTGGAGGAGGTCAGTAATAATTACCAATACTTTGGGGTCACTTGTTTGGCACGTGAGCATTAATGTGACATGCCTTGTTGATTATGTTTCTAAAGATTGTTAATTTTTTTATTGGTATTTGGTAGGCATGATCATCACCATTGTTGGTCTCTGATAATGTTTTTACCTAATCTACCTTTTTATTAGGTTCACGCCCAAACTGTAAATCTGTCAAAAAAAAAAAAAAAACTCTTAGGCCAATAATTGGCTAAGAATTGGAACATAGCCTCATAGGTAGAAGAGCTGTGAACAGTAGTTGCTAAATGAACCTCCCAACCAAACTTCTTTTTGGTCCTTTCCGTATGGTACAACCGTAAAACTTTCTAATGAGATAGTAATTCAAATTAAAGTAAATAAGTTAGTGACACATTAATCAAACGAAATTATTTGACGCATAATTTTACAGGATAAGATAATGTCAAATATAAAAACTGGTTTAGAGTAATGATTTAGTTTCAAGTACCTATGCATAAGGGTAAACGTAGATACTTTTGTATCTTTCGCTAAGGGAGGTTTTTTTTTTTTTTCAAGTGAGAGGGTAATAGAAATCCTTTAAATTATGAAGTTAGTGTTGTTTAATCTTCAGATTCTTTAAGGTATTTTTTAGTCTCTTAATTTTGTGAAAATGAATCAATTAATACAAATAATATTGTTTTAATGATTTTTTTATTAAAATATTAATTTTTACAGTCAAGTTATTAAAATACGATAATAACTAATCATTAACGACGATAAAAGTAAAAGTTAGTTTATTTAAAAAAAATAATAATAATAATAATATTTTGAAATAATATTATTTGTTTATGTATTTTTATTTTTATTTTAAAAAATTGATAAAATATTAAAATAAATAATTTGTGAAAAAAATTTCATATCAATTATCATTTTGTCATTATTAAATAATCGAATTTTAATCATATTTTAATTACTTAACATGACAAAAATTATTAAAATAATATTATTTGTAACCTATTTTCTTAAAAATAAGACTAAAAGACATTTTTTGAATCTAAGGATTAAACGTGTACTATTGCTTAGTGAGAGTGAATTGGCTCACTTTTCTCTTTCCTTGAAAATTTCGTGTCTGTGCAATTAACATTCACTATATAGGTTGGAATTGGATGATAATGCATCATGCATTCATGGAATCATGCATCGTGATTCTTTTCCTGTCTGCCTCCTTTCTTTAAGCCCTCCTAATTTGACAGGGATTTTCTCATTTGGTCAATTGTGCTTGCGGGGAGGAATATAGTGTTGGAATTGATATTTGCGCATGGCAAAAAGATGCACTAGGGTAAATTTAGAAGGATGACAAACGAAATTAGCAGTTGAAGGGCACAAATGAATTGCTTCAATTAGTGTGCCATTTTAAAATCGTGAACTGGTAGTTTAGCTTTCCTTTTCTGTTCTTTCTTTTTTCTTCCTGCACAAGATACATCAGCTTTGATCTTCGCGCCAGGAGTGTGGAGCTTAATGGTCTTAGCCTATGGGAAAATCAATTGAGTCAATAACTACTAATATTACAATTGTTGTTATCATCATGTGCATAAATTATTCATTTATTTAATATAATTTTATTATTAACTCTTAATAAAAAAAATATATTTATTTTTTTACAATGTTAAAAAATATATATTTATTTATATAGTAAGAAAAATTGATAATTATTATCACGGTAATATAGTTTGTATTTTTTTCACAAATTGCTATCACTTTAAAAAATGTAAAAGATGCTTCGATTTTACAAAAGTTAATGCTAATGGTTTTCAATGAATTTTTGTAATACTTTTATGGTATGTTTGATCGGTAGGAATAAGAATATGAATAGAATTAGTTCTTTATATTTTTATGTTTGATTGTCTTATAAATTAAGAATGAAATAAAATTAATTCTTAAAAAAAAGGAATAACAATTCCACTGTGACCTTTGATAATCATTATTCTATTTTCATATTTATTTTTTATTTTAATTTTATCCTTGTTAAAAAAACACACAAATAAAACCTTAACTTATTTGTTGTTCATCTTTTTCACACAAATTTCACCAATTCCTTTCGTTGCCCATCTCTTTTAGCCTCATTTGCGTCTCATCCAATTGCTCCACCTTTCTCAACTAGTTTTACTCTCAGTCGTCACTTAGTCTTCTACCCCCATTCGCGAGTCTTACCCAACTACTTTAGCTCTCTCAACCAGTTTTGTTCTTATTCGTCGTCTAGTCCTCCAATCCTATTCACGTCTCACCCAGTCGCTCCAACTTTCTCAACCAACTCCACTCTTAGTTGTCGCTTGATCCTTCATAATTTGTGGTTTCTTTGATCTTTGAGGTGAGTTCTCGTGTCTTCTCTCTCGTTTGTCTTGCAACCCCTACAGTAGATTCACGAGGTCTATTTTTTATGTGGTTCTCGTGTTTGAATTTATTTCTTTGTTCTCTAATATTGTTCTATATATCTATTTCTTTGTTCTTTGATTTCATTTCTTTGTTATATGATATTCTGGATTATTTTCAATTTTTATTATACTAACTATTTAATTAATTAGGGTCTCATGCTTTGAATTATTTTCTTATGTTTTCTTAAAATTTTGGTGATTTTTCTTTTGTTTATCATAGATGAATATCATATTTTTTAAGCAATTAAGTCTAAAAAAGTATTAGTGGCTTGAAAAACACATCAAATATTTGATAAAACAAATTACTTGAGGATCAAATAAATATAAAATTTTCAAAACATGTTTAGAAAACATATTTTGTAAACACGTGTAACTTTAATTGTAATTGTTTATTTTTAAATCATTTTTTTATTTAATTATGTTTAACATAAATATAAATATAATTTTGAAGTGTCTATTAATTTAGTTTTGTTAGACATATCAAAATGCAACGAGCACCTAACAACACATTTTAACCTCTTATGAAAAAGTACTAAATCGGTATAAAATTATAAGTATAATATTGTAATTTTATAATAAAATGATAAATATAGTATTATTTTTGGGAATTAGTAACTTAATTTCGAAAAATATTAAAATTATGTTAATCTTAATTTTATCTAGAAAATTCATTCAAGTTGTTGTAATTAAAATTTAAAATAAAATTAATTTAAAGAAAGATACACAAAAAAATAAAGATATTATTTAAGATCAAATTAATTAGAAGAAAACTTCTAAAAAAATGATTTTACTTAATTTTTTCTTATGTTTTACTCATCTAGTTAATTGAATTTAATTCTTTATGTTTGTTAGCAATATTCAAAAATATCCAAAAGTCTCTTTCGATAATCAATTAGAAATAATTTTGTTCATTAATTTACACAAGAATATATAATTTAATAAAACAAGAAATAATTAAAATCAATGATTTTTAAAACTATATAGGTTCGTATAAGTCTTTCAATCTCTATATTTACCTATGTCGAAATATTTTAAATCTATTATATAATTTTCTCTTTCGATAATAAATCACAAAATTAAAATCATTTAATTAATGATCAGTTAATTAAAATTATTAAACTCAAAATAAATTAGATAAACATGAAAAATAATTCAAATTAACATAAAAAATCAAGAATAATTTAGAATTAAATTATATCTTTTTTCTAGAATAAAGATAAATTACTTCATACTAAAAATTAAACTAAACATAAACAAATTCATCATAATTTTTTGAGAGAAATTGAAAATAAATTGACTCGGAAAAAGAACTTATTTTTGTGTTTCTGTTGCTCTCAATCTGATTTCGCTTTTCTCTTCCCAGATTTTTCTTCTTGCGCTCTGTTCCTTTTTTTTTCGTACCTAGCTGTTCTCTTTCTGCTGATTTTCTCTTGCTGATATAGCTAATCATATTTATGTAATTGCTATCAGTATTGTATCTGATTCCTTACCTGCCACCCTTTACTCTAACTATGCCAAAGAGATATGAATATTCTTTAAACATTTTTTTAGCTTTTTCCCTTGCGGCACTGCCGCTGTTTTTTTTTTTTTTAATTTTCAATCTCCTATATTTAAGATATAAATCAATATATATATATTTAGAAACATCTTAATTTAAATTTAATTTAAATAAATCTTCATTTAAATTTAAGAATCCTTACCTAATATGTTTCTAAAATTTTAAATCTTCGTTATATTCAAATATAATATAAAATTTAAATAATAATAATGAAGTGTAAAATAAATAAAAATAAATAAATAATATTAGATTAAAATTAAAATTAAAAAGTGATAACTTATATCAACATATCTTTATTTTTTGAGTAATGATATAACATGAAAGTGGTGTATACTTAAAATAACGTATCAATTATTGATTGAATTTAAAGTTGTAATATAAGATTATAAAATAATTATGAAATTACTTATTAGTAGTCATATTTAACAATTATATATATATATATATATATATAATAAAATATATATTTAAAAATAAATAGATTAAATAAGAATTTTTATGATCAAATGAAATAATTGATTTAGTTTAAATTTTTGACTTGAATTGAGTAATAAAGTTTTATTTGTCAAACTATTAGTCAAAATAAATTAATTTAATATTAACAATTAATTTATCTTGATATATTTTATTAAATCTATTATTAATATTTTATATTATTATGAATAAAAAAATAATATCTTAATATTTTTATCATTATATTTTTTTACATTAAAGTAATAATATTCATATTTATATATTTATATATTTTTATTGTATTTATATTTTATATCAAATTAAATAATATTTTTATCGTATTTAGCACATTTCTTTTATTATTTTTTTAAAGGTATTCGTAGTTCGATTCAATCTGGTATTTAATAATTTATTTTTAATTAAATTGAATCATTTATATTACTTTAATCGTACTGTTTAATTAATAAAAATATTTTAATCGAAAATTATAATCTAGTTTGATTAATTTTAAATAGAGGATCCATAAGAAACTAAGTAAAATACATAGAAATTTAATTCCTTTCTTAAACAAGTACCAACAAGTTTTTATAATGATGAAGTCTGTTACACCTTTCCACGATTTGTTCCATATGCTTTTTATAATCTCAAAGAAGTTATTTATGCCTATCTTTGGTGGACGAAAGGGAATACCTGCACTAAATCAATGTTTTAAATTGGTTCTCATAATCACAAGGGTCAATTATAGATAATAAAATTTTTGAGGTTTGATTTATCGACGGTTTTTTATAAACTTGTACGCATATAATGACTATCTCTTCCTCTCAATCTGAAAAAGTTCCAAGATCAACTCTATTAATCTATTTGTTAAGTCTCACATTAGTTAAGAGTAAGACATCAATACTGTTTATAAGTCTGGGTAACCCTCTAACTCACAAGTTAATTTTTGAGTTCAGAATTAAGTCTGAGTTTCTAAGTTGATATCAGAGTTAAGCTCTTAACTTCTTCGTACTCTCATCGACTCTCGTGCTGTAAATCCGAACTGTACCGTAAATCTAGACTCTAACCGATGTAGAGAGGGATGTTAAGTCCTACATTGACTAAGAATAAGACATCAGTATTGTTTATAAGTCTGAACAACTTTCTAAATCTATTTATAACCCTTTACTTAACATGTTCCAAAAGAATTTCAAAGCAATGAAGATATATAGCATATATCATACACTCATGGTATCAAAGCTAACACGTAACCTGTGATATGTTATCGAGGACGGTAGCAATTATAGAAAATTGGCATTTAGCTCTATCTACTTCGTTATAATCATAATCTTTTAAAATGGTTGGCGGCGACTACGAAGGGTTTCGAACAGATTTTTTAAAAATAATTTATATAACTGATTTACATTATATAATATATATTTTAAAATAATTTTTTATTATATTATTAATAACGGTTTGAATTAGTATAATTATATCGAATGGTTTTAAAAATAATTTCGGTTAATACAAAGATTTATAAAAACTTTTTGATCCGTCCGATTGAATTTGATTTTTCAGTTTAATTCGATTTATTCCGTTTTTAAACACCCATATTCTTTTCTTTCTTTAACCTCTGAAACCGAACCAAACCAAATGTAAACATCTGAAAAGACAAATTTTGTTGAGAGTCCCTAATTTCACTAGAGTTCCATTTTGCTTTAGAGCGAGGATTTGTTGTAATTTCCACTATGGCAAATAGTGGGTTGTCCGTCTGGTTTCATAAAAGGATTGTTGATCCTCTAATCCAAATACTTAGCAGGTACTTATATCTTTTCCTTTATTCCGATTCAGTTTATCTTATTCAATCATCTGATTGTTATTTCCCGTTACATTATTCAGTTATGTTATTTTGCGTCGTATCCATTTGTTTGTCCATTCTTCAACCTAATTTATTCACTTCCCGGAAGAGATGGGTATTTTAGAAAATATTCGAAAATTAAAAGTTGGAAATCTCAGCTTCAGTTTCCATTTCCTCGGAATTGAATATTTCACGCATCGGAAATGTTCAGGAAAAAGGGATTTCGCCACTTGCTGAGATGTTAAGTTTTCAGGAAGATTCCGTTTTATTTTCCAACAATATCTTCTCTCCGGTTATTGTTCTTCAATGCACAATTGCTTCCAGATTTTCCTTTTCATGTGTTCCCCCATCCTATTTCACGGATCAAAACATGTTTCCTTGAATAAACCCATTGTTCCAAAAACAAAAATTTAAGATTTCATATCTGTGAGTTTTCACTCTTTCAAATTGTTCTGGTCATTAGTCATTATTGTTCACACACGTGGGCTTCTTAGCACATCTTTGGTTCGGGTACTCTTTTTGGGTTGTTGTTTCTCGGTCAGTTTATGTTAATTTTTATTCTTCGGTACAGGACTAAAGGTGTCAATTGCTTGGACTTGATCCTGACTGTTCACTCAGTTGGGTTAAAAAAAATGTTATTGGCGCTTTATTTTTACGCTAGTCCTTGTTTGCTTTTTACTTATGTCCTTTTTGGTAATTTACTAGCTAAGAATATGGAGTCTGTTAGGGCATCTTCAACCCTCTGCACCAAATTATGCACCATTTTACACCAAAAGTTACTCCAAATTTTTACTCCTCTCCAATAACACCTAATGTTATATTAAAAAGTATATTCATTTATAAAATAGAATATTCTTAATTTTAATTTATTATAAATAATAAAATATTTAATAATATTTTTTGATTTTTTTTAAACATGGCTCACCGTGAATAGTATTGGTGTGATGAATAGTATGGTGCCAAATTTCTCGTAGTACTGTTCATTGTATCAAATTTTGCACCAAAATTGATGTTTTGGTGCAGGGTTGGAGTTGGGCTTGTAGGGTATAGATAGTGGAAAGGAAACATTTAGAAAAACAGATTTTGATGCTTGTTATTTCTTTTGGTTTCTTGCTCAGCACATTTGAATGAACTTCTAGAATTGAATCATAGTATTCGTTCCACCTCTATTTCTTCTCCTTATTCTTCTATTTTCTGGTTTCTAATTGAGGCTCTCATGCCATCTATAGTAATAGAGACTTTATTATGTATCTTTACTGTGTCTCCCCTACATTCTTAAAAATTTTACTATCTCCCTACACTTTTAGGGTTTCTTGTACTAGATAGACATGTATTTTTACTTTCTGTCTCTCAAATTTTGCCATAAGCTCTTTATTGTCTCATTATTCTATCATCTCTTTGAGTCTCTCTATTACTTTATTGACCCAATAATGTGTTAAAAAAATTTCTCTTTTGTAACCAATTATTACTCCCATTTGGTCTATAATTGCTCTCAATAGTGTATAAAAAGTCATATTTGGAGCTCATTTGGATTAATGGTTGAACTTGAAAAGCAAGTGGATAGTTGAAGCATGTTGAAGGATTATATTGTCCCACATCGACTAGACATTCGACTGTAGTACAGTTTATAAGTGTGGACAACTCTTAACTCAATGAGATCTTATTGAGTTGAGTTAGGTTTTGGACTTATATAACATGGTATCAAAGCTAGGTCCTGAGTTCATCGTGGTTTGTGGCCTTCCTTGCCCTTATCTGATGTGAGGGAGGGTATTGAAGGATTATATTGTCCCATATCGACTAGGCGTTCGGCTGTAGTGCAATTTATAAGTGTGGCAACCCTTAACTCAATGAGATCTTATTGGGTTGAGTTAGGCCTTGAGCTTATATAACAAAGCAAAAATACAATATTCAAGTGGTTATGGCTATTTTATATTAATGTCTTATGGTTATGGTTTAGTTTCTTTTTGTCAATTTTGTGGTCTTTATTTATGCCACTTTTTATTGTCTATTGTAAGTGTCTAAGTTGAACTTAGATAGTATCTATATCTAACTTGAGGGGATGTATTGGAAAATAAAATATTTATATTTAGTTTCCTTGTGTGTTAGGTGTTTTATTAGAGTTAAGGGTTTTTATTATTCGTATTCCTGTGTCTTAAAATTTTAAATCGTATGAGTCCGACCTCTAGATATGTACCTATATCCGACACTTGACCCGAATCCATTTAACACATACATAAGAGGTAGGATAACTATCTTATATATTTTATTTGGGTCTTAACACTCTTCACTAGTTATATTATACTATTCTGATATTCAAAGCGGCAATGTTTTTGTGCAACTAACTTCACTACGTGACAAAAATAACACAACTGATAGAAATTAAAACCAATGACAGTTCTTAAACAAAAACGACACTTAAAGTAATAAATGACAATAAGCTTTTATACTAACAAACTTAGCTCCTGCATCACTAAATAAATCAAAGGTAACACTCAGCCTTGCATCACTTTGCATATATGCCTCATGATTGACCGTATAGCACTTGAAATAGAAGACTGTCCATCCAGAGTAATGGTCTTTTGTGTCCAAATAATATCGAACTTTACTTATTTTTCTTCCATACCCAACTTTTCCATAAAAGAATGAAGTGTTCTCCATTTCAAGGTAGTTTCCAAAATTCTGAAACAGTTCTCCACTGCTGAAGTAGTTATTTAGCAATTATATGCCAACAACATGCCTCACATGGGCCATAACTTGCTTCCCTTCAAAATTGAAACTCCAACTAGCTTAACTACTGTACACTTAATAGTAGAGCATTCTCTATGCTGACGTCGTTTATTGAGTTTTCAACAATAATATAGATTTGCCATTAGCAATTGGATGATTGGCAACTGTGAGTGCAGCCCTTACACTTATATTTGTTTTAATGAAGGGGCGCGGAGCCAAAGCTGTTGGCATTCTCTGCTTCCCTGGGCATTACCTTGGGAGTGTTTCCAATATGTGGTAAGTTTCCCATTCATCCTTTTACTCATTTTCCTCTATCCCTTCACATGTTGCTATTGTTGCTCAAATCTAATTTGAATTATGTTCTAAAATATCTCACTCTGTGTACGTCTACAAATGTTTTTACTAGAACTTGTATGGTTATGGTTAAGAATATTAGTTCACATTTCACCAAACAAGATCCAAACTGTAAGGAAACGAGGAGCCACACAATCTAAAGCTTAGACAGGCGAAGATATTACACTGGATTTTTGGTAACATGCTGCTTGTCAGATATTATAAATAAAAGCTGGGAGAGGGAGAGAGAATTGTATTTACATCATGTCAAAACGATTCAAAAAGGCTGTTGGACCTTCAATATGATGCCTGAAGATCCCAAAAGGTTAATATTATCTATTTAAAAAACGTTAAGAGTGAATTGGAATTCACTATTCAGATAGTTACAATGTATATTGGAAACAATACGATTATGTGACTTTTCTTTCTTGTGTCTTTTTAATCTCTTCTATGGTTAAGAAAATTAGTGGTTTTGCAGATTGTAGATTTTCAGAGAATATTATTAGTGTTGTACAGGCTGTAGAGTTAGTGTAAATCAAGCTGTATTTTCATTATTGTTACCAGCTGTTCTATTCCTAGAATTAGTGGACACTTTGTATTTCTATAAATAGATTGTATTATAGTGTTGTAAGGAAGTAGAGAAAACAGAGAATACATACTCCATATTATCTCCATCTTATCTCTCGGAGTACATTTAACATGGTATCAGAGCATTTACAAAATCAATCCAATTTTATGTTATATCAATTACGTCGAGGAACGAAATTAGAAATCCAGGAAATCAATCCAGAATTAGAAATCGAGAAATTAAAATCCGTAAATCCGAGAAATCAATCGAGAAATTGAGAAATCAATCCTAAAAAGCAAAAACCAGGAAATCCGAAGCGAAAATCCGAGCGATAATCTAAGCGGCGAATCCGAGCGGCGAAATCGAGCGGCGGAAACGGAAAGTAGAAATCCATTTTCTCTGGCGACTTGCATTCGAGAGACAAGTAGAAATCCATTTCTTAACGCTTGCTTTCCATCTGATCATCGTCGACCATCTCCTCGTAAATGGCGCGATCATCATCATCGCCATCTATAGTAAGTCTCAGATCTTGATCCGCATTACTGCTTTGTTTTGTTTTTTGTTTCAGTAGGAGTAAGGCATTTATTTAATATAACGACCTGTACGGTCGAGCCCTGCCGGCCGGTCAAACCCTACCGAGCAGGGTCAAACCCTACCTGACCGGTCAAACCTACTGCAGAGCCCGGTCGACCACTGCACCCGGGCAGGTCAAGCAGTTATTCAAAAAAAAAAAACGACCTTTTCAATCCACGTATTATCTCTGATTGCAACAAATGGCCACGGGAAAACCTATAATTCTTGGTTCCACGGACAATAGTCTTATGCCCATCACCAGTCCTGAAATTAAATGGGCACGATTATCTTCGATGGTCTCAAGTCCGTCATGATGTTTATATGTGGAAAAATGAAAGATGATTACCTTGCGGCGATCACTTGACTCAGAACAAAGACGATCTACAATACGAACATGGAAATCTGAAAACATGGTAATGTCTTGGTTGATCAATTCCCATGACAAACGAAATTGGAGAGAATTTTCTTCTCTACAAAGCCTTGAGGAATATGGGATGCGACCAAAGACAACTTATTCCGATTACGATAATATGTCGGAACTATTTGAGATCGAGCATCCTCGGCATCTTCGCTTAGAGAGTTGTCGGTTACACAATACTTTAACTCTGCTCTACACTCGATGTTGTGCACGATTAGATCTCTTTGAGGTTCACGAATGGACTGTCCAGAACAGACATCTTGTACAAGCGGATTATTGACAAGAAACGGGTTTCAAATTTTTTTTTCTGGGACTGTAAAGATCTTGATGATGTCTTGCGACAATTCTCGGCACTGAAAACCTTTGCCCGGTATTCGTGAAGCCTTCTGCGAAGTCGTCGAGAGGAGAGTCGAAAGAAAGTAATGATGGGTCCTCGATCTCTGATGGGTTCTCGATCTACCATTTCGTGACCGGGAGAAGGATCGCACTTGCCATTCGAGGCCATCGGCCTTTCTTATAATACGGACAATAGTCCTCGTCGTGGAAGACCTTGGTGTGATCATTGTCGTGAAGCACAGTGCGTACTAAGGAAACACAACTGGAAAATTCATGGTAAGCCCCGATTGGAAACCACCAGGTCGCACGACACGTCAACAAAGAAAGTCGTGGAAAAATTGCCCTCTAATCTCGACGATGAGTGTTGAATACCTTTCTGTTTAGCAAGGAGCAGTTGATCTCCTCCAAATTATTTGGACAATCCTTGACCACGTCATCACGCACTATGGCTCGATCAGGGTAACACCTCATGCTCTTGTGTGAACGGGTTATGAGACCGTGGATTGTTGATTCGGTGCTTGAGACCACATGGACGGGTGATGCTTATGCTCTCGTAAATCTTAAATTACTACCGGGCCGGACACACGGTCCGAATTGGCTCGTGATTCGGTATCAAAGTAACGAATTGGTTCGGCCAAAATTTCAAACTCCTTTATTCTAGATTAAATGCTTGTTTCCTACACTTGATTGTAATCTTGTATCAATTACTAAACTCACCGTGATAAAAAATTGTATGGCTAAATTTGTTCATAACATGTGAATTTCGGGAAGCGCATTCGGGAAGATGATTGGCGGTGCTAAGGAATGCTCGGGACTCTATCTCTGTGAGAAGAACCTTGACAAGACAAGCCACCAAGTTCTGTCAGAAGTTTCTAATCGAGAATAAAGCTTTGTTAAACCTTAAGTCAATAAAGATGGTGAAATCATGTTGAATCACTATCGTTTAGGTCATCCTAATTTCAAGTATTTCTGAAACTTTTTTCCTTCATCATTTAGAAATAAAAATTCGAAGTTTTTCGGTGTGAAGTATGTCAATTTTCAAAACATGTTAGAACTTCGCATATCCTCATCTTCCACGTAAAAAATCACATCCTTTCTCATTAATTCACGCTGATATTTGGGGACGCTTCTCGAATCAAAAACATCACGAGACACGTTGGTTCATTTCATTTGTGGATGATCATACTCGAACCACTTGGTTATTACATAATGAAAGAAAAATCTGGCATGTCAAATTTTTAAAAATTTTAATACCATGATTGAAACTCAATTTCAAACAAAAATCAGGTATTGAAATCAGGCAATGCTAAAGAATATTTCACTTCCACACTGATTATACGGTAAGTCGAGATTGTCCATCTAAGCTTCGTGTGTTGTACACCTCAGCAAAATGGGGTGGGTGAAAGAAAGAATAGGCATCTTACCGAGGTCGCCGGATCACTCGTATTCACTGACTTCATGTCCTACAACATTTTTGGGGGATCTTTGTTCTTCTGACTACTATCTTATCAATAGGATGCCATCTCGTGTCCTCTTATTTAAAACACTATCAATACTACTACTTGAGTCATGCCAGCGCCTGTCGTGTCCCATGTTCCACTTTAAAATTTTTGGATGTTTACATGTCCATGTACATCATAGTGGCAAACTTGATCCTCGAGCCATCAAATGCATATTCTGAGGTATTCATCGTACCGAGAAAGGATACAAATGTTTTCTCCTATCCAAACGATTCTATAATACAATGGATGTCACATTTTTTGAACAATATCCGTACTATTCCAAATGTCATTCGGGGGAGAAAGCTTGGCCAATGAATACCGAACTTTGAATATCATAAGTACTCGGTCTCCCATAAATCCTATTCCATGACCTCACAGAAAGTGACTCGATATCTCGAATAAATACTCTTATTACTCCCAATGAATCTCGGCTTCTCTGCCAACGGATCCAAACTTCCTTGTCCCCAATGATCTCCTTGTCTCTTTCTAGAAGGAAAAGCAACTCGAAAAATGAGGAAGCAGAGCATATCTTGAGCCATTCCAGAATCAACGAGTACGGGCCACTCAGGCAATTCCACTGAGGTAACACCCAGAACCTGTATTATTGAATTACCTCACTAATGATTTGAATTTGCCAATTGCTATAAGGAAAGGTGTAAGATCATGTACCTGAGCACCCATCTACAACTTTATTTCCTATAAAAATCTCTCACCGAGGTATAAGGCATTTATCAATGACCTCGATCAAATAGAGGTTCCAAATTCTATTAGTGAAGCATTTCGGATACGAATGGAAGACGGCTATTCGTGAAGAACTCGGTGCCACTGAGAAAAACAAGACTTGGGAGATCACGGAGAACTACCATCGGAAAACAAAGCGGTGGATGTAAATGGATCTTTACAATCGAAACACAAAGGTGGCGGAGACGGTAGTGTAGAAAGACTCGAAGCTCGCCTTGTGGCTAAAGGATTCACTCAGGACATATGGGGCTTGATTATCGGAGACTTTTGCACACATGTAGCAAAACTCAACACTATTCGTGTTCTTCTCTCCATGCATCTAACTTGGATTGGCCTCTGCGATTAGATGTCAAGAATGCATTCCTTAATGGTGATCTCGAAGAAGAAGTCTACATGGACATTCCTCTGAATTGAATCTCTGTTCCAACCAATAAGTCTGTGAGCTTAAGAAATCATATATGGATTGAAGCTTGATCTCACGTGCCTGGTTTGATAAGTTCTCTAAAGTTACGAAGAGATATAGGTACAATCAATGCCAATCGGATCGCAGATTGTGTCAAACACTTCCCAATGACGAATAGTTATCCTAATTGTATACGTAGATGATATTGTTCTAACGGGTAATTCTACAATTGAGATGGATAAACTCGAAAGAATTCCTTGCCAAGGAATTTGAGATCAGATCTAGGCAATCTCGAAATATTTTCTAGGGATGGAAGTACATGACGAACAAAAGGGCATATCTATATCTCAAAGGAAGTATGTACTTGATCTTCTCAAAGAAAGCGGAATGATGGGGTGTAAACGGCGAAGAAACGCCGATGGATTCTGATAAAACTTGAATCAAAGAAAATAGTACACTGTGGACAAAGGTCGTTATCAAAGATTAGTGGGAAAACTCATTTACTATCTCACACTGGAGACGGATATTGGTTTTTCGGTAAGTGTTGTAAGTCAATTTATGAAACGATCCTCTTGAAGAAACACGTGGAAACGATCATCGTATACTCGGGTATCTCGAAGATGACACCGGGAAAAGGATTATATTTCGGTAAGAATCTCACTAGAAAAATTGAAGTCTTTGCGAGATCTTGGTAAAATGACTCATAGTGGATCGCGAGATCTACTGCCCAGATATTACATTCGTATGGAAACCTTGTAACTTGGCGAAGTAAAAAAACGATCAGTGGTCGCTCGAGCGGTCTGTGGAATTTAGAGCCATGGCTCGTAGGATTTGTGAAGGAATGTGGTTAAGAAAGGCTATTCAATGGCTTGGACTTCCACGACTCTTGAACCTGTCAGGCATGCATTGTGACGATTCAAGTGCAATAAGAATTGCGAAAAATCCGGTTCATCGTGATCGAACCAAACATGTAGAAATTGATCGTCATTTTCATTAAAGAAAAGATAGATGAAAAAATTGTAGACCCTCTTATATACATCTACTAAACATCAAATTGCGAGATATCCTTGCAAAGCATTACCTCGAACAATCTTCGAAGAATTGAGTTACAAGTTAGGAATGATTAATATCTATTACCCGACTTGAGGGGAGTGTAGATTTTGAGAGAATATTATTAGTGTTGTGCAATTTTGTAGAGTTAGTGTAAATCAAGCTGTATTTTCATTATTGTTACCAGCTGTTCTATTCCTAGAATTAGTGGACACTTTGTATTTCTATAAATAGATTGTATTATAGTGTTGTAAGGAAGTAGAGAAAACAGAGAATACATACTCCATATTATCTCCATCTTATCTCTCGGAGTACATTTAACACAGATTATTAATGAGGTTAAATAGGCCTTGAGTTTTCACTTTGTTACTTAGGAAAGTTCTTGTCATTGTCTAATGTTTCTCAAATAGGAGTAACCATTTTTCTTTGTGGGATGGCTATTGCATTGCTTGGATCGCTTTGCCATGCTCCTAGTGTGATGCTGGCTAATTTTATTGCCACTCCAATAGAGTTAAGGTACTGCCCAATACCTCTCAAATTTTCACAGTCGTATTTTTTGTTTGTCTTGCAATCATACATTTTTATGGCTTATGTGAAGCTCTACTTTTTCTTCATTACTCTAATTGTGTCATCTTTTGCCCTTTTAAGTCTGGTGGTACCTTTCTTGCGCTTTGGTGAATCCATCTCAGGTGGACCTCATTTCCCTTTGACTTCTGACGCACTGAAGAAGGTTTTGACTGGCCAAGCATCACATGAAGTCCTGCTAAGTATTGCCCATGCTGTAAGTGGTCAATTTGACATCTTTAATCTCTCTTGCTCACACATACAAAAGCACATTTCATTTTCTATGCTGAACTTGGTAATCTTTAGAAATTGTGTTACTAAACTTATACATCGGAGTTAATTTTAGTGTTACAGAATTATCATCCATGTTATCCTTGTAACTTGTTTACCACTAGACTGGTCTCGTGATGTTTTTCTATTTGATTAAATTACGATGACAACAAGATGATACTTCTTTAACCCTAAAGATAACTTCGATGGTCGTTTTATAATGGGCATAAGTTTAGTGGTAAATTTTTTAAAGATGACCTAATTTTGATACCACACACAAAATGTTACATTTTCTGAGCGTTGTTGATTATTTATTAATTAGCTGTTCTTTTGTTGGGTTATTAATTAACTATTTCAGTTAACAGCTTCAATTTTTTATAAGTAAATTATTAGTGGTAGAAGCAGTTAACTTTCGTCTTATTCATGAAAGGGTAAGCAACACTTTTTACCTCCAAATTATTCCATTTGTTGCATATTTACCTGTAAAATTTCTTTCGTTACAAACCTACCATCAATCCTTTTAAATTGTTATAACTCTACTAGGCAATTGTCCATCAACGGTGTTTACAAATGTTAAACTTTTGTATGTGCTTCTTACATGCATCGTTAAAAAGAAAAAAATTGCCTAAAAAGATCATGTGTTGCATGTGAGCTTCTTCCCCAAAATCCCCTCTCCAAAACAAATTCCCCAATTTCAATGGAATCCTACAAGATCATGATTGTAAATCCCATCTCTCATTAGACCTCCCAAGCCTTAAAAGTTTGGATTTCTACTGTTTCCTACTTGTACAAGCTAAGACCACCCCAAGCCGCTAATGCAACACATCAAATACTAAGTGCAGCACATCAAATACTAAGTCCTATAAATACATATATAAGGAGCATGAGACACTTCCTCCTTTAATAAGCTGATAATTTTCCCAACAATTTAAATGCTTTACACAGAAAAAACAAAAACACACAGGTGCTAATAACAACAATCAAGATTGTAAAATTGAGCACAACCAATCATGATCGATTACAAGCAGGGACTTGGGAGTAGTTGAATGAGTTGGGCATCTTTTTGCAAATGTGTGCAGTGCGCATGACTTCTCTGCTTCAATTTAGTACCCATATCAATTACAATCATGGAAACAGACATGATATATTGGTCAATGGACTTGCATAATGAGATTGAGCTATTTCAAACGCAACCCAGAATACGAAATCAATTGTGTAACTAAACAAACCACTCCAACCATTTACCACAAAAAAATAAAAATAAAAACCTTTGAACGGGATTCACCAACTTCTAAGAAAGACAGGAACTCTCAATTATCACACGAAGGTTTGAACTTGTCAGTGCCTAGATTGAAATTGAGGATTTTAGGACACGTCTGTTGCACGTGATTCTTATGCATTTTTTTTAATTTTCTCACATTCAAAAATTTAACTTTTATTAAAAGCCATCAATGGGCAATTGACATAATGATATATTTGTAACATTTGAAAAGGTAGGTGATAGGTTTGTAACGAAAAAAATTTATTGGTTATATGCAACAAATGCAATAGTTCAGTTGTAAAAAATTTTGCTTACCTTTCACAATACATTAGATGTTGAAGATTTGAATTGTGCTTGTAGAATATCTACGGAAAGCCAACTTAATCTCATCCCAAAATGTTAGTGTATTTGCAACATTGACTTGATCTTAGATGTGTCAATATTAATTAATTTTTAATTTCTTCTTTACCAAAAATCTTTTGTGAGAAGTAACAACTTTCGATTTTAATTTCTAAACATTAAAGGTGTTACATGAAAGAAATACCACTTAAATAGATACAATGTTTTCTTCTGTCATATAAATCCCTTTCTAACAAGGAAATCTAAGGTTATGTTTTTTTGGGAGACATGTAATGGTATTGGGATTTTTGGATATTCCATTTTTTGGTTTATTATAGAGTGAAATAAAAAGAATCAATTCCATTATTAGGAGGGAAACTTGTATTTTGACTCATTTATTCGATCCAATCATAGTGATAATAACAAAGTTTCAATTCCATTGTTATTACCGTTTCCATTTCACAAACCAATCATGACCTAAATGTGTAGTTCAATAAGGCGGTTTGAGGAGTTGCCTCAAGGATTGGGCCTCCAGTTTCTTGATTGAGAATTGTGCCCTATGGTAGCAACATGTCTCTATGTTGCACATTTGGGTTTAGAGCCCTTTATAGGAACCAAATTCATAGGTTTATATCAAGGTTGTAAAAGGCTGAAACTAGCCTTAAGGAGCTTTACTTCCACCAATGCGAGTCATAAGCCTTGTGGCGAGGCTTAATGATGTAGGGGTTGATCCTTATTCATGTTTTATGCTATTTACTTATTAAAGTGTCATTTAAGCTTACAGGGTCTCACTTATTAGGAGTCTATTAAGATTTGTTGTTCAATTCTTAATTTGAAGTTCATATTCCTTCGTATAGAAATTGCTCCTACGTTAATTGGTATCAGAATGAAGGTTCTTCCCTGAGTAAACAATGACCAAGTTCGATGAAGTTGACCATTGTGGAGTGGACGACGATGCATTTTTCAAAGCTTCGTTGTCCTACTTACATGAATATGACTTAAAATTAGAAGCTCTTTTTGAGCCTTCTTGGACGAGTTTCGTCAAACTAGTGCAATTTAGCACCGATTGAGTTTTGCTACGAAACTAATAATCTATTGCTCCAAACCAACCTCAAACATCTTCTACATATGTTTCGACCTTCCTAATGATAAACCCACACAGTTCAATTGTGATTCCATAAATTGGAAACCCCAGTACTAATCCCTCACACTACTTAGTAACACCTCACATTACTTGGTACCTTAACTCCACTTCGAACCCATTTCATTGCATTGATTTTGAGCCCAATCAAAAAATCTCCTCTCCCACCTCAATCTTATAATCCTGAATTTTCATATTACAGATCAAAGAATAATATACCTGGCTATGGAGGTTAGATGAACATTGTTGAGATTTTGGATTGAGTAAAGGCAATGAACATTTTTTTTGTAATTACATTAAAATGCTAGAAGATAAGTAGGTCAAGATGGTAGGGTATGAGCTCAAAGGAAAGGCTAGTGCATGTTGGGATAAGATTTAATCCACATGTAAAAGGTATGGAGAACTACCCATCAATTCTTAGGATTGGATCAGTGTTTCATGTATGAACAATTTTTGCCTTCTAATTACCTTCAGACTTTGTTCAAGTAGTATCACTATAGGCAACAAGGCATTAGAGGCCTTGCTATCTTTCCAAGATTTGTCAATCTGCTTGGAGCTGTTGGTTGTTGTTGTAGTGCTGCAGAATAATTTCTTACTATCTCCTCTAGAGTTATTAGTTTTGGTGTTTTGTAGTTAGCAGAACTACCTTCAACTTCTATTCTATTGGTGAAGGTTTTATGAGTTACTTCATTAATTCCTAGAATAGATTTGCTAGCTTTTGTCCAGTTATTATAAATTCTTGATTTTGGGCCATTATAGACCATAAACTTTTTTCTGTTCTTTTTTTGCCTCATCTACCTAATTGAGCTTTGTGGTTTTAGAAGTTTTTTGTGAACTGTTAGGTTTTTCCTTTTTCAATGATTGTTCCTTGTTTGAGCTTCTGATCTCTAGAGGTTGTTTTGAACAATTAAGTTCTTCCTGTTTCTTTCCTGGCTCGAGATATAGTAGCTCGAGTTGTTCCTGTAAGATTTTTATTTCCTTTTCTTTTATCTTGGCTTCGATATCAAGATGTTCTATTCCTGAAAGCATAAAAATAGTTAGAAGTGCTAATTTTCTGGTAAGAGCCTCATCTAAGCTTTTTTTATGTCTGAAAGATGTTCAATATCAAAATTGTAATGGTTGAACCATTGTTGCCATCTAACTAGTCTTTCTTGTTTGTAATTACTTGCAATATTAGTTCTTAATATATAATCAAAATTCTTGTTATCTGTTCTAACAATGAATTTGGAGCTTATGACATATATTACAAATTTTTTAATAGCTTTTTTAACAGCTAAATAATCTTTTTCATTACTTTGTCATCTACTCTTGTTTTAAGAATCGTTCCTTAATATTCTTGTGAATCATCTGTTTCAATTATCATATTATCATTTGGTCTTGGATGGTATAAAGTTGGAAAATTTTTTACTTTTGCTTTTACTCTATCTATATATAGAGTATCTTTTTCGGTCCATTTTTAGATATGATCTTTTTTCAATTTTGCTTGTAATGGTTTTTTCATTTCTGCAAGTTTCTTAATGTATGTTTCTACATATGTTAAATACCCTAAATATAGTTATAATTGGTTTTTGTCTTTTAATTCAATAGGGAATCCTTGAGTTATTTAGTATATGTGATTGTAGATTATGTTTTTCATCTTCAATTTCAAAGCCTAAATATTTAATTTTTTGTTGAGCAAATACTGCTTTCTTTTCAGAGAGTACAATGCCTTCTTTTCTGCATTCTTGTAAAAAATTGATAATATCCAAATAATGTTTATTTAATTCATTATTGAAAACCAAAATATCATCTATTTAAACACAACAAATATCTTGTAATTTCTTGAAAATGTTATTCATATATCTTTGAAAAATACCTGGAACTTGTTTTAATCCAAATGGTATTATTATCCATGGGAATTGTCCTTGGAGGCAATTAAATGTCGTTAATTTTTGGGATTCGTCATCCAATCTTATTTGCCAAAATCCTCTTTTGTAATCAAAACTCGAGAAGTATTTCTTTTCTTTTATTAATAATAGTAGTTCTTTCTTTTTTGGAATGAAGTATCCATCGTCAATGGTTTATTTATTCAATGCTTTAAAGTTTATTACCATTTTCTTTTTTCCTCTTCTTTTCTCATGTTCTTTTTTAATTAAAAATGTTGAACTAGAATGAGGTGAATTACTTGGTATTATGATTTTTAATTCCAAAAGTTCTTGAATTTGTTTTCCAAATTCAATCCTATCTTCTAGAGTATAAATCATTGGTTTTACTTTTATGATCTTGTTAGGTTCTCTTAATTTTATGTTGACTATTGTTTTAGATTTATTTTATTTTGGATCCAAAGGATTTTCTGAACTGACTGTTTTTAATAGTTTTTTTATGCCTGTTTGGGCTTTTTCTTCTTATATTTCATTGAGAAAATAATTTTTTTTTCTATATCTAATGAAATATTTTCTAAATAAGATTTTTGTTTGTCTTCTATCTTACCACGTTTTTGTTTTTTATGTTGCATAAAAATTGGGTTTGAGACAGTTAAAACTTTTTTTACTTTAGAAACATAGATGATATCTCCTTCTAAGGTTGTGAGACTTATTTTGTCAAATGTTGTGTGAATGGTTGATATAAGTTTAAGAAATTATTTCTTATTAATAAATATACTCATTTTTTTTGTTGATATATAGTAGGAATGTGAAAGTTTTCTACTCCTATCATTATATCAGTATCTTTTAATACCTTATTGAGTTTTATTATAGTATTATTAGCAATTCTTATAATTAAATCTTTTAGTGCTTGTTTCCAGTTGTCTTCTAGAAATCTACTGATTATATACATATTAGTTCATGTATTTATATATGCATGTAAATGATAAGTGTTATAGCCTTTAAATTTTAGTCATATTTTAATGCAAGTACTATCTGGATTTGTAATATTGTACAAATCATTTATCTTCTGATGAAGAATATTCATCATTTGAGTGTTCATATTCTGAGTTAGTTATTTTTTCCTCAGTTTCTTCCAATAAATAGATATTATAAATATCATCTATATCGGATTCTTCGATTGGTTCTAATTTCATTTTGAAAGCTTCTTCTAAGATTTTTTCTTTTTGTGAAAATTCTTTTTTAAATTCTTTTTTATGTTGAAGTCTCCTTGGACATTCGTTAACATAATGTCCTTCATTACAGATCCAACATCTACATTTTTTTTTCCTGAAGGACAATAATTCTGTTTTTCAGAAGGTTTATAATTTTTTCTTCTAAAATATATTTTCTTGTAGTTTTCTCTATTAAATCTCTTTTTATATTTTTGAAAATTTTGTTTTTTGAATTTATATATTTTTTATATTTATATTTTTGTTTATAAGATTTTATATTACATTTATATTTTTCTAGTATTTTAAAATCTCTTGTATCACAGTAGATTATATCATTTCCTCTTATTTGTTTATATTTTTTTCTTTCTTGATATTTAATAATGATTCAATCTTTAAATCTTCTTATTCTTCTTCCTAGAGTATCTGGTATAGTTTTTCTATTCTTTTGTTTCCAATTTTCTGTTAAGGTTTTATATAGTGTTTCAGGTAATTTTTGAAAAAACATTTATTTATAAGTTATTTGTATAAATGGTGGTAATTTATGATAATACATTTCATATTCATAAATAAAAGAATCTATGTAACACATGTTATAAATTTTCATATTTGTTAGATGTCATTCACCTTCATTAATTTCCTTTTCACTGGATTCAGTAGTAGTCCTTCATTTATCTTTTCCAATAAATTCTTTGTATATTTTATTTATTACTGTATCCAAGTATTCTCTTCCCGTGGAAGCATTTTCTTGCATTAACACATTCATTCCACTAGCCCATTCATCTAAGGCTTTTTTCCTATCTCTTATACAATCTAAATTTAGAAGTTTTGATTTATAATTATCATAGAGTTTGAACTCTGGTGGAATACTGTCTCTAGTTCCCCAATACAACCCTTCTTCCAGTTTAGGTGGTTGTCTTCTTCTATCTGTAGTATCAAATTGTTCTATTCTTTGCCTATTTCTTTCTCTCCTATGTGTGTTAGATGTTCTTTCTTGGTAAGGGATTGGTAATAAAATTGGTTTCATATGATTTTTTGAGGTCATGTTTTTTGGTTTAGAATCAGTTTCATTGATTATTGCCATATCCTCCTTTTCTTTTTTAGTACAAAGTTTTTCATTATAGTTCTTCTATTTCTTCATTGGTTAATGTCAATAAACCGACCAATTTTTCTATATCTCTATTTTCAGGTCCATGAATTTTCTTTCTAATTCTTTTATGTATTCTATTAAATTGGAATTATCTCTTTAATCTTAGATTGTTTCTCATTTTTAGGAATCAAGGAATCTGATCTTATTGGTGGTTCTTCTTTTAATCCTTTTAAGGGATAATATTTATAACCTATTATTTCATTATTCCTATGTATGTTGTATACATATTTTCTTAATTCTGAAAATTCCTTGTGCATATCTTGTTGCAGTTTATTATAACCACATTCCTTTATTTTTTTTAGTAATTCTTTTTGTATATCTATTAATTTTTGTAAATATTTTGTGTTTGATTTTTGGACTAAATCTATTTCCTCTGTTAATAATTGTACAGTTTTAAATAATGTTGTTTGATTTTTTGCTACACTTACTAGGTTTCCATTTACTTCTAAATGCATATTTTTTATTTTATCTCTAAACATTATTTTTTCCTAATATACAATCATGAACTAATGTCTTTATTATTTTAACTTCATTTTTTAGTTTTTTAACTTCTTTTTTGTTAGAAGTTTTCCCTTCATGGTCTATAAAAGTAAATCTTGGTATGTTATTACTTTTTCTTCCTGTTATCAAGGGTTTTTTTTAATATCTAATTTTCATTTTTTTGGTATTTCAAAGTCTGTTAGTATTTTTAGTTTTATTATTTGTCCAAGTTTCTTAAAAGTTTTGTCTATTTCTATAAATTCATTTTGTCCATGTATTGAACTATTATGACTATTTGTTAAAGAATATGTTACTAGATAATGTATTGAAAATAAATGATTTTTTTCTTTCATTAAATCTCTTTCAAATTCATAAACTAGACTTAATACTTGATTTAAGTTTTTATCGTGTATATTTATAGCAAATCTAGGATATGCTATAAATTTTAACTTTTGGTATCCTAAATTACCATGAATCATTCCTGATAAAGCATATTGCCTATTTATTATTATGTTATATAATAATGTTATTTTTATTTGTATATCTATTCTTTTCTAAAATGAACTTTCATTAATATTTGAATTTTTATTAAATTAATGTATCTAATTTTTTCTTTATCTATATGAGGAATTTTTGATAGCTTGTTTAATATAGTTTCTTTATCAATTAATGGTATATTATACCTTCTTTTTACATCTGTAATCTTAATACTCATTTCTTTATTACTTATGTCATAATAAATTATGTTTTTTTAGGGAGTAATTTTCTTAATAAAAATGATGGGTATTTAAATCAATCATCTTCTTTAAGATTTAACTTTATTTTTTAAATTTCTTCAATTTATTTTTTACTTATTACCATTTATTGTGAAAAACATATTGAGATATCTTCTATTTTTATGTCTATTATTTCTTAATTTTTTTTCTATAACTTTAAGGGTATTTCTGATTTTTTCCTATTTAATAGTCGTATCTAAGTATACGCGTCCAAAAGTTACAGTTTATATCCATGTTTAAGTGTTTTTGAACTTCGAAGTTTAGCATATAAACACATACCTGCATTGAATAAGCAGGCCAAAGTAAATGCGTAGGGGGGGAATAAATTGGGCTGCAATAGATCATGGAGCATCAGTCTTGCTGTTTTTTAACTGAAGGTGGTTGCTGCTACAGTGTCTTTTTTCCTCTCTCTCTCTTTCTCTCTCTTGCTTGGGTTATGTATCAGTATTGGTTTCTGCCTTCTCAAAGCATGTTTAGAATCCAAATTTACCATGACTTCTTCCTCATAATCAGGACATATTGAGATAAAAGCCTACTCTCTTTTGCGCGGATGTGTTACGTTCGACAATATATATATATATATATAATATCTACGTGAATACTTGATTATCTCATAATTTGATCCATATTTTCTTGCTTAGTTACATCTTGATGTCACTCCAAAAGGGGTCATATTGCGGCTTGTTTCTATGTTTAATCCTTTTCCCTTCCTTTTTGACATTTTAATGAAAGACGCATTTGAAATTATTGGGCACATATTTGCAGTTGCTGGGATGGCTTGTTTCGGCACCTTTTATTTTGGCTACACTGTATATATTCTTTTTGCCATGTTTCAAGCTGTTGGTACACAAATTCAATGCTGTTCCTTCAAGTCCCAAGAAACCACTCCAGTTTCACTCGGAAATTAGACTTAAGGTGAGAGATGTCTGATTAGCCATTTATAGATGCTCCTTTGGTTTGCTCATCTGATTGTATGTTTCAAAGATAATAACACCACCTGTGCATAAGATATTGCTTTGGCTTGGTCTGAATGTTTAAGTATCATGCTTTATGATCTTTTGAATTTTGATATTTATATTGAACCAAGATGGCTCGGGAATAAAAAAAAAAGTTCATGATAACGAACAGATCATTGGTTTGGGTTGGATTCGAACCAAAATGAATGGACCAATATTGCCATTTTAACTTATAAACTCATTAGATGTTTAAATGTAATATCTGACATAATATGGAATGAGATAATTTATTTGACATCTTTAAGATCGATTATGCGATGTCTTGTTTTGTGAATTTTGTTCTTGAAATTTCTGTGCCTTTTTTTGAATTGTTTAATAAAAAATTTCGTAATAGTTTTTTGTATTCCAAACAAAGAACACGATTAAGTTTGATGAGAAAGATGAAACGATAGATTTTGAAATTATTTATTTATTTTTAATACTCATATAGATGGAAAATTAATGAAATGATATATTTGTAACTTTTCAATAATTCAATTGTACATTTATAATTAAAATAAATTTAATAGTATGGTAAAATTTTTATAATTTTAACTTTTTCTTCTACTCATGATATTTTTTATTTTTAATCTATGTAATTCTTATTTATAAAAATAATTGTGTACGATAATATATTTTATTAATTTTAATATAATTTATATAAATATCTTAAAATTTTAAAAAATTATTTGTGTTTGAAAAAATAATGTTGATTATAATATGCTAGTATTATATGTATAAACATAATTTTGATTTTAGTTATATGTTTAATGTTAAAATGAAAAATTAATTTAAGTAGTATATTATTATTTATTTTAATATTTTTTAAAAAATTCATACAATTTTGAAAATAATTATAATTTTCAGTTTTCATAACTCATATTTTTATTAAATATTATCAACATCAATAATATCTTCTATATATTTATAATATTCTCTTCCATGGTTATGGTGTCGTCCAAAAATAAAATAAAATAAAATGTTTCACGTACGTTACATCAAATGACCGATGAGTACTGATATTTAAACATTCATGAGTTTCTTCAAATATGAAGTGGGTCTTAAACTAAAAATAATATCAACATCCACTCTCTAGAACTAATTTACTAAAAAGGCTTCAAAGAAGGGATGATGTCATATTAAATTCTTTCCGCATTAAAAGTGAAACAAATTTGTACTTTTTTATTTTAAGAATTAAAAGTAATAATAAAATAATAGAAAAAAATCAAAAACAATAAATAAAAAACATATTAGAATAATACTATTTTTTCTCGTTTAGTTTTTCCTATAATCTGCAGAGGTACAATCTTTCCATTTGCTAAAAAAAATTTAAATTAATTATCTTCACATCTTAATTTGGTTTATGTATATTTAAATTTTAGTTATTTGTCAAGATTTTTAAGTACTCATTTTTATGAATTTTAATCGTCACCAGGCACGAAGATTGAAGTTGAGGGACCACAGATTTAGAATTATTGTAATTAGTTTAGATTAATTTGAGTTGATTTAGTTAGTTTTTGAAATTTTTATTTTGATTCGTAGATCTAACTATCAATTTTTATTCCTTAAAATTAATTTTGATTTTAAAAATTTTAAATTAGATCATTATTAATTTTTAATGTAATCTATATATATACTAATTTAAATATTTATATCTATATCATGTAAATAAGTATAACTATAAGAAAAAACTTAAATTTATAAATGACTAAGATTATATGTAAAGATTTTGAATTTTTAATAAAAAAAGGTAGATAATTTAAAACAAATAAATAAAAAAAGAAAAAAGTAAATATAATAAAATTAATATATATTAGTTGATTTTGATTGATTTTTGAAAAATTAAAACCATCCAACTTATATTTGATTGGTTCTTCAAAATTTGGATTGATTGGGTTGGTTTAATTCAGTTAATTTTTGCACACCCTTAATTGCATTTGTTCTTTTGAAAGAGTAGACATTAAAACAAAAAAGATGGAGACATCGAGAATATTGTGAAGTGATAATGATGCAAAGTGGTGGGATCGACCGTTGCTACTGATGCAAATCAGTGGTTGTTGCATGCATTAGTGGTACTCCGTTCTCTAGTAGCTGGCTTCCACCTTTGCTACTGATGCAAATTGACAGTCGTGGCGTGCGTTGGTGGTGCTCCGTTCTCTAGTAGCTGGCTTCCGTTCCTGTGGTTGGGGCTTCATTCTCTGGTGGTGGCTAGAGAGATGTAGGTTAAGGACTGATAAAAATTGAATATTAGGGTGCTAACTGTTGGAGAATATGGGAAAATTGTGTTAAGAGATTAGGGTTATTTTTATATTTAATCTCATCCTTGAGATTTTGTATCAAATATAAAATTAATTTGTTGCGACTTTTTTAAAAACAGATAAATATTGCATCCGTTTGTGAAAAATACCCGCAAATACCAATTTGGGGCACTTTTTTCTTTTCCAAATAGACGCAAAAAAGGGGGCATAGTAGGCCATTGTTGTAGAAGTTTGATATCTGATTTTCTTCAAGACAATTTCCTCAAGATATGCTTAAATTTCGAATATATATTCATATTGAGTTAATAGTTTCTTCACATTTTTCTCAGGAAAAATATATATTCAAAAAACTTATACGTGCCATTATTCATTTAGGTTTTCTTACATTGTTATTCGATTAATATGTTTCTAACATATAATAGAACAAAATTTCAAGACCATAATTGTAAGTACTTCGTGGCCAAGAGGCATAATAAGGCCAAATGTTTTTTTCATTCAATCTCACTCTTTATTATTAATAAATATTGACGAATCAAAATTTTGTTTTTGAGTTTTTTTTTTTCATCTTTTTTCTAATCAATGCTTTTGAGTGTATAATGCATGTCTTTAGGTTAGTGGAGCATTCATAAGATATTATCTTTTGACAGTAAAGTGATTATAAGCTGAATGTATAATATAACCTTTAATGTATTTTTATGTAGACTTGCTCATCTTTCTTATAATTTTATTTTCTAGGAGAAAATCTTAAATATAACATGTGATATGTGTCTAGAATCTCTATCTAGAAATTTCTCACATGTTCGTGGAAATTCTTAATATAGTTGTGTTGCCGCCATTATAGAAAATTCTCAAATCTTGCAAGTCGGCGACACGACTTAGATGTGGTGAGAAAGTAATCAAAAAGGAAGTAGTGAAATAAGTGTGTGCTGTGTGGGAGGAAGTAATATAGGGTGAAGTGTGAGCGTGTGTGAGTGGCCCGAGGGTAAGTGAGTAAAAGAAAAGTGTTCTTGTGAGTACAGTTTTATTGCATGAGTGAGTGTTCTCTATAAATTATTGAAGTTATTTTCGTTTCACAAAGTCAACATGAGAGACAAAAAGGAGGAATTTGGGGAGAGAGAAAAAAACGAAAGAACAAATATAAAAGAGTGAAGGTTTCAAAGGTCGTATAGCTTATATAACAAGAGTGCAAAAGTCTTATAACGACCACATAAATCATGTTGATTTATAGAAGTTATGTCTGCATTTATACACAGGGGCCAAAAGCCTCTTCACGATTTCAAAGTTGACACATATGGAAAGTAGATATAAATGTTTTGACACAGCGGGCAGTTTATACATGATACTAGATATGACTAATGGAATGGACTCACCACTTCGCATTTTCTGTCCATTTCACAAGGATTATTTTATCTCAAGCTCATTACAGGCCACGGAGTTGCCCCAGCTGGTGGAAGAGAAGGCCGTCGTACTATAGGGACCCGCCTCACCACCAAGAATGCTTCATTAAGTCGTGCCGCATGACTCATGAACTGAGAAACCTTCTGCAAAATCACAGTAAAACTGGCAAGAATGGATATCCGTAATAACAGAAACAAACACTAGCAAAAAGGTGAAAAACTTCATTGTACAATAAAATGTATGAAGATAGCCCAAGGAAAACAAAGGGTACAAAAGTGAAGTGTACTTTCTTGCAGACAAATGAAATGCACTTTAACCATTTACGCTTTATGCTAATCCTGGATAAGCAGATACCATTCCAACATTGATTAATCTGCACTTATACTGCTACTACTATGTCAAACATTATTCCATCAAGAATTAACAGCCTATGTTTCCAACTTTCCTTAAGCTTCTTGTTTTAATGTACTAATAAAGTTAGTCCAACTCTATGCCACGCAATTAAGAAGATCTTATAGTCACATAAAAAATTGTCTACTACATTTTATGATAAAACGTTTACACCCTAAGATTTCTCAATGATCTAGATTATTTATCCAACAGCTATATGAAACACACTCTTTTGCGATGATGGAAAAAAAATTCTTATTTCTCAAGACTCCAGCATGTTGACCTCATTGATTTAGATCACAGATGAATCATAACACAACAAATAAAGGGAATAAAAGTTAAGATTAACACATGAGGCTCACCAAATTATGCCAAGAAAAAAGGGAAACTATTTCTATATAATTGTCAAGGAAAGTTGACCAAGTTGATGTGGTGCTCCACTCAAGTGGTAAGAATGTGTGTCCCATACTCAAGCGCATGGGTTTGAGTAAGTTTAATAGGACATATGTATAAAAGCATGGAAACCAAAAGAGCTATGGAAGGAAAGGGACGCAGTCCCTTGGCCTTTGGAGAGGAGAAGGCAGAGAAGAAAACGTCCTTCTCGTAAGTTTTTTTGTACCAAGGAGGCATTCTAGTAGGAAGGCCGACCACTACATAAGCCGCCATCAGTCCACGAGATAAGCAAGCTACTTTTCTTTGATCCACCTTCCCAGGCAGGGAAGAGAAGTTCTCCACTCAAGTGGTAAGAATGTGTGTCCCATACTCAAGCGCATGGGTTTGAGTAAGTTTAATAGGATATATGTATAAAAGCATTGTTCATCATTCTAAAGTTTAGGAGGTGTTTCCAACAAACTTTAACATGGTATTATCAGAGTTGGAGGCTTATGTTCAAATAGTAACCCAATTTTTGAATTACAATTGTTTGAGGTGCATGTTACAAAGAGCCAACAAGTAAAGTTTTGAGAGACATCTCTAACTGAAATCTTTCGGTTCAACTACGAACAAAAAATCAAAAAATCATGAGATATAGAATTAAAGCACATCATGTCTCGTACCAATAACAGGACATGAAAAGAACTGACCTTGTCATCCATAGTAACTTTGAGATGCAAACTCTGACTTTTGCGCTTCATCTTATAAAGTCTCCTTCCAAGGATAACAAATCCCACAACGGCAGCCGCCACAGAGAGAGTCCAAACAGGGCTACTAACCCTGAAAACACAATATTTGAAGATCTCAAATGGAACTTTCCACCAAATTACCGCCCTATTTTGGCCTTGTTCAGCATCTGATTTTACATTGGAACTTAATTGTTCATCGTTTGCAATTGCAACATTTTCATACGCAGGAAGAGCATGCCCTCTTTCTGACTCTGAGTCCACGCAGGAATTACTTCCATTTCCAACATCGCCAAAAGGAATTTGCTCAGATCCAACTTGACTTCTACCGTTTTCGAGAAAGCCGAATTCACTATTGGCATCAAAGTCGTTAAAAAGACGATTGTTAGAGCGGTCACTAGAGGAGTCGGGCCAAGAGTCGGCGGGATTATTGTAGGCGTAGCGATTGTCTGAGCTCGGGTCGATCCAGCTGGGATTGTCAGATTCAACAGAACCCTGATCGCTCATATCAACCTTTGTAGAAGAAGCAAAAGTAGTATTAGGGAAGCCGCCCTCATTGATGTGGATAGAGAAGTAATCGGACCTGATGATGCCATCGGAGTCAGGGTCGATACCCTGAGGATTATCCAGGGAGTTGAAAGGGGTAGTTTCGGAATTGGGGAGCAACTCCCAATCCTGAAACTCACCTGATGAATCTCCTTCCATGGCTTGGCGACCACTTGCAGGATCAAGTGGAAAGCACTAACCCTAATCCTGGCGAAAATGAAATAACAATTGACAAAAGTGAAGTGGACAAAAGAAACGAGAAGGAAGCGCATAGAACAAATATCGATTGGTATTTCAGAAACAGCCATCCTCCCATGGTCCCAAGAACATATTGGTGGTGGTATTTGATTGGGGTCACCGGGTCGGTGTTAGCAGTATAATTCTATTATTTTTATAAAAAGAAGTGCAGAGGTTTAATTTACGAAGTAATTGATTTATGTTTTCTCATTTATTCATTTTAAAATATGGATAGTATAAATTTTTTTATATATAAATGTCATAAAATTACAATACATCATCTAATAAATAAAAAATTAAAATATATTTTTATTAAAATTAATAAATTATATATATATCACACTTCTTTTACTTTGTTTTTAAGTGATGATACTAATTCATTTATTTTATAAAAATATAAGTATAATTTTATATATGATTTAATAAAAAATATATATTTTATTTAATATAATGAGAAAATTAATAATGTAAAAATTTATACATATATTTACAATCATATTATTTATATCATAACAAATAGTATAATTATCTTAAAAATTTATAAAATGATTATTTATTATATAATTTTATCATATGAAATTATATAAGTTGTGTAACTATGAAATTGTGTGTAAATATATAGTATATAAAAATATTTTTTTTTAATATACAAGTAAAATAATAATTTTTTTCATTTTGGTTTTTTCAGATGGAATAAAAATTAAGGTTATGTGTAATTTTTTTTAAAAATAAGTTTAATGGAATATTACCATAAAACAAATCGATTAATGTGTATCTTTTATGTGAAGTAAGATACTTTTTAAATATTTTTTAAGTATTTGAATATTTGATGGATGCATTCATCCTAGAAAATCTTAAATATATGTTATATGTTTCGTATATATCGTTTCTACTTTTTATATTTTTTTTATAAAAATAAATAGATAAGATGATTCTATTCTATCACATATTTGTGTCATCTTTATTTGCAAGAGTAATGAAATTGATAACTCTACACTTTTTTATAAAAATAAATAGATGAGATGATTTCATTCTATCATATATTTGTGTCCCCTTTGTTTGTAAGAATAATGAAATTGATAACTCTAATTAATGCATTGATGTTATTTATGTCACGTATGTTTTACGTGATAAATTAGACAATAAAATTTATAAAAATTTAAGAAAAAAGAAAAATATAATAGAAAAAATATTGTTATATTTCTACCTTATTAAAAATTAATGGCATAATTACTAATGTTATAATATGTGAAAGTTTTAATGAATGAAATGATACTTATTTATAATCAACACAACAAAAATATATGAAATAAGTATTATTATTATTAAATAAAATTATCATTAATAAAAAATTGTGACAATAAAGTTTTAAAATAAGATAATATTATTACTCTAAAATTACAATAAATAAGTAATTTTAATTTTTTATTATAAATTTTTATGTCATTTTGTTATGCATGCTTATGTTATAAATTTTTTCATTTTAATATCTAATTTAATTATTGATACTTTTTTAATCATTAATTATTATTATTTTGTTATTTTTTATTCTCACAAATACTCTTTTTTAATTTAATAAGAGATATATAACATAGTTGGAATAAAAATGATCAACCACTATTTAAAAAGGTTAAAAAGAAAAATTATTTGGATAAGGATATTAAAAGAATTTTTTAAAACATATCATGTTAAAAATATTAATATATTAACTTAATACCTCTAAAGTGTGCCTCTAAAGTGTGGACCCCAATCACCATTAGTTATTTACTTTTTAGCCTATCCTTTCCCAACATATTTTTACTCTATAGTATAATTAAATAAATATTAAATACATATAATATATTTGGGAAGGGACGAGGATGGATTTTATTATAATTGTATTTACCTCGTTCCCAAGCTATACCCTCAACATATTCCTCGGCCTCGAACCCAAACATAACGGATAAAAAGTAATGATAGATTCTATTATAATTGTATTTACCTCATCACCAAGCTACACCTTTTAGGTATTCTTTGTCCTCGTCCCAAACCTAAACATAACAGATAGAAATCAAAAGTGATTGCTTGAATATTTGCAAATATTTAAAACTGTAGATAAAATATTCATTCCTAACAAAACACTTAAAAGTTAATAGGGATTTGGACCGTTTATGTGGGCATATTATCCAAATAATACCAATGTTTAAAATCATATTTTATTAACAACTTATGATGTATTTTTAATAGAAATATTTTTTAGCAAAGTATAAATAACTTCATCTAGTGAAAAAAGTTACAACTCTCTTCATCGGTTGTATTTCTCATAGTTTTTAACTAGCTTCATTTATTTGTGTTAAAGTTTTGGAGAGAGGATTTCGTTCAATAGGAACCTATCTAGTAGATTTTTTTTCGGCAATTATTGAAGTAAAAAGGGTTTGGTACTAAACAAGTCCTATAATTTAAAAAAAAAACTTTAGTCCATTATCTTTTTAGTTAAGCATCTTTACATCATTAACTTTTAAAATGCTTATTTTAGGTTTAATTTGACAAAAAAATAAATTTTTTTAGAGACCAGGAGCAAGGCTCTGATACTATGTTGAAAACTCAGGCCTAACTCAACCCAATAAGATCTCATTGAATTAAGGATTGTCTAAACTTATAAGCAGTACTACTGCCGAACTCCTAACCGATGTGGGACTAAAAGAAACTTAACAGACCTCTTCCATACAAACAGAGGTGGTTTCACAAAGCCACAATGAGACTGTTAAGAACAAAGCCCAAATCACTGATCAAGCCAGGCCAACTCTGATACCAAGTTAGAAATCTAGGCCTAACTCAACCCAATAAGATCTCATAAAGTTAAGAGTTGTCCAAGCTTATAAGCAGTACTACTTCTGAACTCTTGGCCGATGTGGGATTGAAGAAAACTTAACAACCCCTTTCACACGGACAGAGGTGATCTCATACAACCACGGTGAAACTGTTAAGAACAAAGCCCAAGTCATCGATCGAGCCAGACTCAGCTTTGATACCAAGTTAGAAACCCAAGTCTAACTCAACCCATTAATATCTCATTGAGTTAAGGATTGCCCAAACTTATAAGTATCATTGTTGTCGAACTTCTAACCGATGTAGGACTAAAGGAAACTTAACAACCCTCTTTCCTACAGACAAATGTGGTCTCACAAAGCCATAATTAGATTGTTAAGGACAAAGCCCAAGTCACCTATCAAGCCAGGCATAACTTTGATACAATGTTAGAAACCTAGGCCTAACTCAACCCAATAAGATCTCATTGAGTTAAAAGTTGTCAAAGCTTATAAGCAACACTACTACCGAACTCCTAGTCGATGCGGGATTGAAGGAAACTTAACAGCCCCCTCCACACGGACAGAAGTGGTCTCACAAAGCCATAGTGAGACCGTTAAAGACAAAGTCTAAGTCACCGATCAAGTTAGGCCTAACTCTGATACCAAGTTAGAAACCCAAGTCTAATTTAACCCAATAAGATCTCATTGAGTTATGAATTGTCCAAGCTTATAAGCAGCAATACTGCCGAACTCCTAGACGATGTGGGACTGAAGAAAACTTAATAATTGGTAAGTATAATCAAATTCATATAATTATATTCAATAAAAATTACAAAATCAATTGTGATGTATAAAACTATTCTTAATAATATTCTAGATTGACACTTTCTTACAAAAGATGTATAATGCATATTGATAGTACTATAGGAGAGAAAATTATTTTGTTTGAATATGGCTCGACTTGGAGCCCGATTTATGAATAGCCCGATCCATGAGATGTATTGTTCTAAAAAATTCAATTTGTACCCAAGCCTACAACAATAACCACAGAGTATCCTCGCTTATACAGAGTAACTTTTAGTATTGGAAAGTCGACCATATGAATGGGTGTGGGGATGGGCGGGGACGGTTATGCTAATAACCATAACCACTATGTACTAATTTGAGTACATTTGGTTAATAACCATCGGTTATAAATCGGTAGTAATTTTCCCACTATTTAATCACGTTTCTTATTTTTTAACATTTATTCAAAAAAATATTTAGTTTAAAAAAAATCAAATGTTAACTTAATTCTTACTTTACTATATTATTTAAAATACTGACATTAATTTTCATTTTTTTAAATATTTAGCACATATTTTTAAGTAAAATAATAAATAAAATTTAATCTAATTATACAAAGTACTATATGTTCTATTATTAAATTGTATTTTTTTATGTAATTATATTGTATATAAAATAATAATATTAATATATCTTCGGTTTTGGTTAACCATAGTTTTGGTATTCCAATAATCATCCCTACCCCACTCCTTATTGGTTATCGTTATTTTTGAGAAAAAATCGTCTAATTTTTACGAATAACTATAGTTTCAATTATCCATGGTTAAAATGTTCATTCCTAACCAACCAATAGGCTGATCCATTAAAGTGGTCAACCTTAAGTTAGATTATGTTTTTACCTATGTATCCCTTGACATGTTGTGACGTACACCCCTTTTATGATTGATACGTGTACATGTAATTTCCTCTATATATATGGACCTCATATGAGATCCACATAATTCATTTCATTCTCTGACTTCTCTAATTTCTCTCTCTAAAAATCAAATCATCCCAACATTTTGGCATCCATCGTGAAGCTTAGGATTTAAAGATCAAACCTTAGCTTTTGACCTCATATTTTCAAGGATTCACCCCGAGCTTTAAGAGAGAGACTTTATAAACAAGATCTCTACATCGCGTTATTGAAGAACCATATTCATCATTGTGGGAACACGAATTGATGAAAGATTGAGACTAGTGATTGAAATAGCATCCTTATCAAAAGACCATACCTTGCCAATCCATAAAGTAGCTCGAGCTAAGCCGCAAGATAATGTACGAGCTGAGATCGACCCTCATCAAGAGTTGGCTCGTCAACTTCTCGAGCTAAGAGAAAAGCTCGAGAAGACCAGGTGAGAAAATAGAGCATTGCATGCTCAATTAGAGCCAGACATTCTACTAGGTCGAGCTAACAACCTAGTTGGTGAGTTTGGGCCAATTTCGTCCTCCTAATGCAATTAAACTCAATAATGAACAATTATTAGAAGAATGAAGGATCTAAAAGGCATGCTTCCAAGCTTTAGAAGAAATAAATATAAAACAAGACAAGGCTTTCAAAGAAACTAACAAAAGGCAAGACAAGGGTAAATCACACTATGATGTAGATAGGGATTATGAACAATTATGTGTCTCTCCTTTCTCTGAAAAAATAGAGAACAATAACCCCAACCAAATTTAGTGCTCCTAAGTATTCAAATTACAAAGGGATGAAGGATATGGTAACTCATGTTTAGCATTTCAAGGCGGCTACTGTCCCTGTGAGCCTCACCTTAGACAAGAGAAATTCCATGATGTGCAAACTCTTTACTACCACTCTATATGATGTCACTCAAAATTGGTTTAATAACTTGACACCCTATACCATAACCTCATTTCTCTATTGATCAAGTTGTTCATCACCAACTATTCTATCAATAAGTCCATGAGGAAATAATCTCATCACTTTTTCTCGAACACACTAGAAATGAAGAGTTTATTAAGGAATATATGAGAAGGTTCAGAGAGAAAAGGCTAAAAATAGCAGAGTGTCCTAACTCTATTGCTATAAAAGCTTTCAGATGAGGTTTATTAAGAAGTTTCGATATGTTTGTTGAATTAACCAAAACTATTCCATATAGGATGAAGGACGCTTATGGAGAGGTCAAAAAGTTTGTTAATTTGAAAATAGAGTTGGAATTAGACAATAGGAGCAAGGCTACTATAGAGGTTGCACTAGAAAAGGAAAAAAGAAGGATAAGCCCAGACAGATCGAACCAAGACAAAATGATTAACATAAATAAATGCTTTACTCCAAATAAAAAAGTGGGTGGTCAATGGTCAAAAAATAGGAGACTTTGGAATAGGTTATTATTTCCCTTCAAAGATCCACCTTTGAGAGTAAGTCTAGCTCAAGAAATGTTGAGGATGGAAGATGAAAAAACTTTTAGATGGCCAATAAAAATGGGGGCACCTCTTAGAGACACATCTAAATGATGTGTCTTTCACAAAGATATAGGCCATGAAAAGTGAAATTGTAGGAATCTGAAGAAAAAAATAGAAGATTTGTTATCTAGAGGGTATTTGAGTGACCTCATGGGAAATCATAGCAAAGGAGTTGATCAACAATCCCAACATGAAACGTTGAGGCTACTTCCTCCACCAATTAACAAGATAAAGCCACACAATGAAGCTAATATGAGGACCATCCATACTATATATGGAGGACCTGAGCTCAATTGGACCTCTAATAATGCAAGTAAAAAATATGCTAGAGATTTGCATGAATTACCTCATGTTTATAATTTGAATAGACGGATGTCCTTCGTTGTAATCACTTTCTCTAGTAATGACGAGACCTTATCTCCCTATGAATACCCTATGGTAATCACCCTATTGGTAGGATCTTGTTATGTCTATAGAATCTTGATTGACATTGGGAGCTCTATTGACCTTATTTTTTTGTCAACGATGAAAGCACCAGGCGTGAAAGAATGCAACATCATGAAGAAGAGCTACCACTAGTAGGATGAAATAGCAGTACTACCTATATAGTTTAGACCATCGTGTTATCGGTCATAGTGACAAGATTTGTAGTCATGACAAACTTTGTGGTGATTGATGTCCTAGCCCATTATAATGTCATTCTAGATAGACCATAGATACATAAGATGAAAGTAGTTTCATTTACTTTCCACCAAGTCATCAAATACCCAACTTATGAGGGCATAAAAGAGATAAGGGGGGACCAAGAAGAGACTAGGATTTGTTATAATGCTACAATGAAAGAAGTGGTTCCAAAGTAGCAATTACAGTATGGGTTTCATAAAAAATATCAAGGGCCAGATTCCTAATGGAATCTATTGATTTAGATAAAGTTTGAGATTTACAAGTTAAATATAAAGTTGAAGACCATTCTTTAAAATTGAGCGCTGACTTAGCAATGGAAGTTAAGAAGCAACTATCACCATTCCTTAGAGCCAACTTTGGTGTCTTTGCATGGAAGCCTACATATATGCCTAAAATTGACCCAAAGATTATAAAACATAGGTTAAATGTTGATCCAAAAGCTAGACCTAACAAACAAAAGAAGAGAAAGTTTCAAAGAGAGAAAAATGAGGTTTTCATGTCACAAGTTGATCACCTCGGTCAAGAATAAGGTAGAGTGCTCTAACAAATGATATTAGAGAGTTGATCACTACAACCATATACCAAGAAGAGCTCTCTACCATAAAATTCTATGTCATAATTTGATCACCAGGGTCAATAATCAGGTAGAGCGCTTTTCCTTAAAAATATATGTCACGAGTTGATTACCTCGGTTAGGAACCAGGTAGAGTGCTCTGATAGATGATATTATAGAGTTGATCACCTTGGTTATAGACCAAGTAGAGTGCTCTCCCTTAAAATTCAATATTATGAGTTGATTACCTCAATTATAAACTAGGTAAATCACTCCAAAAATTGCCTTATTTTCCCAAAAAAAAATGTTGTTTTTCATGCTTTAATTGAGTTACAAACATTTTCACGCTACTTTTAAAATATTGAGGTCTATTAATATTGAAAAATGAAGCACTAAAACCCGGATATTTTATGTTCACTTCAAAGATATGTTATCAAGCAATATTTGACCAAAAACAATTAGATAAAAATGCAATATATTTAACCATGTTTCTTGTTAATTAAAAGAACTTGATGTTTATGACATAAATCTTTTGTGGCTTGATATATATAAATGTTCAATACATATTTTAAATTACATGAAAGCAAACATGTCAAATATCATCCCATGTCTATGTGCACATTTTCACAATTATTCATTGCAAATGTCTAATATATTTTTTATAACTATACATATGGTTTTAGATAAAGATAAAGATACACTTTATGTGATTGATGAAGTAAATAAAGATGAAAATGTAACACAACCAACTCAAGAAGAAAAGCTCTTGTTATTATTAATGTTTGGAGAGTGGGTTAATTTATGTAATTGATATTGAATTGTTTGGAGTTAAATTATTACTATGTATATTTGGAGTTAAATTATGTAATTAATGTTGAAATTTTTTTCTTTTTGATTATGTTTGTTGAACTATTTTTAATTATGCATGTTGTCACCTAATTTTTTAATTTGTATTAAAAATATTTTTATTTTAAATTTTTCTTTGATTTTATGTAATTTTTCATTTTATAGGTTGAAATTATATTGGATTTGGATTTGTTGGGATTGAAATTTATAGCAGTTCGGATCGGATTGAATATTTCATTATTTGTTTATTTATGTAAATTTTTTATAAATTTTAATTAAATTAAAATTTTGATTCTATTCGATCCGATCATTCGGATTTGTTTAAATTAATATTTATAATGGATCGGATTTGAATTAAATATTTTATAATTTACTTCAAATCAGATTGAATTCAAATTATCTTAAAAGCATCAGTTTCAAACCGATACTCAACCCTAGTTTCCGTTGTTCAACCTTTAAGCTCTCTTTTATTAAGAAAAAAAAAATAATAACTAAAGATAAAATGCAACATTTTCTATAATATATATAGAAAGAGTTAGTTGGGTTTTAAAAATAGAAGAAAATGCCTTTTTGCCCAACCTAGAATATTCTTAAGCCACCTCTCGCCAATAAAGTGTTCCCATTGTTAACATGTAAAATACGCAAGTCATATTTAGTTACTAAATATAATAATAATAAAAATTTAATAAAAATAGTATATTATTATTTTGTTTTTTTAAATAATAAAATCAAAATAATAATATTAAAATAAAATTAATTATAAAATTAATTTTTTTAACTTATAGATGAATAAAATAAAATAAAATAAAAAATAAATAATTATATAAATATGCTTAAAAAATAAAACATTTTAATGTATTTATAAAAAATATAAAAAAATACTCTATATTTTACTATAAATTTAAGTTAAATTAAATACAAAAATATCTATACTCATTCTCATTATTATTTATATTTTTTAAAATCTTAAAACATATTATATGAATCGGGTAATCTACTATAAATTATAAAAAAATAAATTAATAATATTGAAATCAAATTGAGTTGATTTTTAATTTAAATTTAACGATTAAAAAAAATAGGAGTTCAATAAATAACAAGATCTTAATTAATCAAAAATTTAATTGATTATCACGTTTATCTTATAAATATACGATTACAAATAATCTAGTCAAAATAATAAGAATGAGATCTAAGATGATTTTAAATAAAAAAACTTCAATTATTTTAATTTCTTTGAAAAAAGAATTAAAAAGGTAATAGTTATCTTTAATTATTAATCCTATTACCCATGAATCTCAATGACTAGAAATTGGTAAAATTAGCACAATAAGCTGCTATAGAATATATGAGTTACCTTATAATAATTTTTTTTAATTGTTTTAATTTTTAGTCAAATCATTTTCAAATTTTAAATAAGTCGTATCTTGTTTAGAACTATAAATGGAGCGGAAGTTATAGTCAAAAATGCTAGTAAAAAACCAAAATAACTAGTTATAGTAGGCATGAAAAAGCTAAATGAAATATGTTCTTTTTATACATATGTTTATAAAAATATTTCCCTAAATTTCTTTTCCATTTTTTTAAAGATACGGGAATAAGAAAAAATACTAATTAAAAGAATAAGTTCAATTAAAAGCTTTTGATTCAGCACCTATTTATAATGTTAGATAGGACTTCCAAAAATAGAATAAGAGAGAACAAATCAATTCATCATCTGTGACATTTATCCATTTCGAAATTTCTAATCAACAGATTTAGGGCAATCCTTTGGTTGAGTAAAATACTAACAAATATATAGAATCTTATTTCTATAATATTAAATAAAAAAGAGAGGAACAATATTAACTTAGTCTTATAACTTTATTAATATTACAAAAAAAAACTTTCTTTGAATCATTATGTTATGGAATAAAATATGTAATAAAATTGGAAAATAATTTCTATGGTGATTGTTTTTTAATGTATTGACGGATCCATTTTTTCTTAAATGATGAGTGTATCTTATAATGAACCCTCTTACTTAAAATTGAACTTATTAAATTTAATAGTAAGTTCATTCATATAATCTCTCGAATGAAAAGAAAAAAAGTATCAAATGATCTGATTACTCAAAACTAAGGTTTATATTTTGTCTTTTCATAATACATAACATTCCCACCCTTGTAATTAAGTCAAGAAAGATCTTTGGAATTTAATTTGAGGTTAACGTATTGAAATCCTTACCATTCATTCGATTGAGCTTATTCTTTATTGGTTAAGTGATGAACCCTCGATCGATTTACTCTATTGTTGATCGATCAACCCTGATGATCCTGTAGTTGTCTTAATTTTTGCCTATTTTTAATTCGTTTAATATCTTTTCATTTGCATTGACATAATAAACATAAATAAAGCTTGTTCATGATATTTAAGCAAAAATAAGACAAATAAATGGTTTAAAATTAACCAAATAACTCTACTTTCATAGAGTTATTAGAGATCAAGTCCATTCTTGAAAAAACAATCAAACCCAATAGAAAGGATTAGAGCTTGAAACTGGATGATGCATTGTGGGCATATAAACTGCATATAAAATACCAATTGGGATGTTTATGTTCCTATTGGTGCATGGTAAACCTTGTCATCTACCAATTGAGTATGCACGAGCATTTTGGGTTATGAAACGATGTAACATCAACTTAGATGAAGTTGGAAGACATCAAAAATTACAAATGAATGAGCCAGAGGAAATTAGAAATGATATCAATGAAAGCTCAAAAGTTTAAAAAGATAAAACAAAGGTGTTTCAAGATAAAACAAAGGTGATAAAATCCTCTTTTTTCCATTCACGTCTTGAACTATTTCTAGGTAAGTTACGTCCTCATTAGATCGATTCATTTATTATTACTAAATTTTTCTCCTATGGTACAATTAAAATACGAAACCCAAGTGTCGACAAAGAATTCAAAGTTAATGGATATAGATTGAAGCCTTATTAGGAATCTTTTGCACCAATCAATATATAAGAGGTCACTCGACACAAACTAACAAATTTGGACTGTTAAAGAAACACATTAAGCAACATCAAGTTAAGGATGTTAAACCAAGCGTTTTGTGGGAGGCAACTCAATAAATTTGTTTTCTATTCCCTTTTTTGTTTTTTTTCCTTTTACATTACATATATACATATGTTTTCATTAAGGACAATATAAAAATTAGGTGTGGGGGAGTGTTAACACATCATTATCTTTATTTTTTTATTTTTTTTCCTTTATTAGTTTAATATGTTTTAGGATACATGTTTTAGTATTAGTATGCTCTAGGTAGCATAATTTTTTTCATTTTTTAAATTTATTTGTTACATTTCTTAAAATAATTAAGATTAATAGAAGGGCTTAAAATCAATCACATGTTCTCTTTTTCTTCCTAACATCTATGATGAAAATAGTTAAATAATGTTAGGTCAAAAGGATAATGAATGTTGATAAAGTCTTGATCTTGTTCCTAAATGCAAGTAACTTTATGATCATTTTACTCAAAATTTACGTACACAATAGCTAAATTGGTGATAGAATAATCTATATGCATGAACTTGTTTAAAATGTTATAAATCCCTTAGAACTTTACTATACTTTTAATGAATAAGAATAAATTGCTAGAATTTTTCTTTAAATTTATCAAGGCGAATACTAAATATATTACTTAAAAAATGATTAAGGTAATAGAATTAACTTCTTTGGTTAAATTGTCTTATCCTTAATATTTTTATGACAACCCTTTAAGAGAACCAATTTGAATATATATGAGCTAATTATTTATATCAACTCCTTACCTTTTAAACTAAACACATTGATTATACCATATAATTCAAGAAAAGTAAACTCACACAAAAAGATAATGTATTCTATGAAAATATTAAAATAATATTTAAGAGTATCAATTGTGCTATAATTGATTAAATGTCCAATAGATAAAAACAACTCCTATCACAATATATTCTATTAAAAAAATTAGAAAAGAATATATAAATATAATAAAGAGACCAAGTTGAAAAGACTTACAAAAAGGGATATTTGTTATTAAAAAAATGGTATAAATAGAAGAAAAAAAATCAATGATGATATTTGGATCCAAGATAATGAGGTTTAATTCTATTTTATTAACATAGCCACGTATTATAACCAAATGAAAATCTTTTGATTTTAAATAATATTTTTGGTGAGTGTAGATGCAATTTTAAAGAAAAACCTATAGTATTCAATTCAACTCTAAAAAAAATAGTGATATTTTATAAAGAAAAATAATGTTTAAATTTGTTTGTGCTAGAGAATTTGATTATTGCTAATTGATACAACATCACAAGTATACTTTAGGCTTGATTATTATATAATAGTTATAACAAATAGATGATTAGAGAAAATATCTAATATTTATTAAAATTTGAAACCACAATATTGTTAAACCTCAGACATGAAATATCAAAAAACTTATTTTTTTAATTATATGTATTAACTTTACTCAAAAACTAGTAAATAGTAGGTATCTGAGAGTTTGATAAATATTATTTTATACACATTTTTATATATCTATTTTTATATATTTTATTATTATAATGAATTAAAATTATTTACTTTATATTTATTGAAAAAATTGATTTTTTATGATTTTTATTTGATAGATTTGTATACTTAAAAATATCAGTAGATATATTTAGCATAAGTGGGTGCATTAAGAGGACCCATGGTCGACTGTAGAAAGCAAAAGCAAAACATCTAGCCAGTATAACAGTATTCCACCCTTAACTCCCCTAACTGACGCGTAGCACCTTTCTTTTAATTGATGCAGCGTAAATCTTGTGATCCCAACAAGATTTTAGGGCGAGACACATATCCATTTTAGCATACTAATTCTAATACAATTGAAAAACAGATAAATTTTTTAATATAAATATAAAAAAACCATATAAAATATAAATAATATGTACAAAAATTAAGAAAAAAATAAAAAAATACATAAATTACACAATTAAATTTGAGGTAACAATCGAGAAAAAAATGATCCAAGAAACAATTAAAGGAATTAAAGATCATATTTAAGAACAAAAATCTTAATATTTTTTTCCTTTTTTTATTATTTTTATAAATAATATTTTAAATTTATTGTTTCTCATGAACAATTAATTTTATAATTGATTGTGAGTGATTTAAAAGCCTTAGATATGAATTATAATATTTAATAAAATCTATAATATTTTATTTAACTATTCTTTTTTATTATGTATTAATTTCCAAATTAATTAATCGTTAATCAATTTAGTTATTGTGTATGTAATGTTTGATCAATTTAAATAATTAGTAATAAATTACTTGTATTGAGAATTAATACTTAAGATAATTAAATCGAACGTGTGTATTTAACCTTAATTCAATTTGCTTATTTAAAAATTAATATTTTTGATAGATTAAATTTAGAGAACTTATTTTATATTATTTATTAAAAAGAGTTTGAATTAAGATCTTATTTAATTCAATGAATTTACAAGAAGAGGTGTAGATTTTTACGTTCGTGAATTTCTCTAAGTTAATATACTTAAAGAATAGAAGAATATAATATGTTTTTGTTGATTCGTAATACATGTTAGTAGTGTATCATGATCATACAATAGTTCTTTTATTGAAATCTTTGTTATAATATTTATATTTTGTTTCCTTCTTTATTAATCTTTAATTATAAGATTTAATTTTTAGTTTATAAAATCTTTTACGAAAAAGATCTTTATTTGCTCTATATTAATTTATGATATCTTAAATAATTTAAAGTAAAGTAAAAATTGATTGTTCCTCTTAACCGCATCACATTACAACTCCTTAATAAGATGACTTAGTACAAAAAATCATGTCTCTTTTAAATCAAAGTAATTATTCATAAATAATTACAACTCATCCAAAAATCATGTATTTTCATAAAAATTTAACATAAATCATAATATTTAATTTTAAAAAATTATAACTATTTAGTAAGACGATTTGTACAAAAATAAAATCAAAGTAATTATTCATAAATAATTACAACCTATACAAAAATTACATCTTTTTATAAAATTTTAATATAAATAATAACATTTAACTTTTAAAAGTTACTATTCTTTAATATTTCTTTTAAAACTTTCGTTCAAATGCTATGAATTAGATCGGAGATATCCAATTACAACAGTTCCGTAGTTGAAAACGTATATAATTTGTATCAGATCATGAAATTGACTTTAGGGTGTGCATGCCAACTTTAAAAATAGATATTTGTTTTTGTCATTGAACCTCCCTCTCAAGTCCCAATCATTTGCTGCTGATTGCTAGGCCCTTATTTTGTTGTTTTTTTTTGGGTTTATGGTATTTGGATTTAGACAAATGCAAAATTGAAAAGACTCGGTTGTAAAGTATTATTGATGACTCAATGGGCCAAATAACGTAAGACTGACTGTGGTGAGGAAGTTGATATATAAAAAACCTATTAGATTAGTTTAGGTTTATATAATATATTCGGAGATCTTGAGGAGACAAGCAAAAAAGACTAGCCGCTGGATGATGGAAAGTCTTGTTTCTTGTGTCTTCACTCTGCTATGGCCTGGCATTTATCCCATTGACTCTGTTGCAGACGGCAACATTTCTCTGATACATTTCAGGAATATTCATAGCATATTTCCTTAATTTGGCATCAATGAATAAAGAGATTTGGGAAAAAGAAAGAAGAAATTTAAAAACTCTGCTCGATTATTGGACAACCAATCATAGTATTAGTACGTTCCTCGTTTATTCTTAATGCCTTTCCTTCCTTCAATATGTTTCTCATTCAAGCCTATTTACATATCTTCATATATTCAGCGAGTATTTTCAAGCTACTTAGTTAAGCTTATATATATAATACATACAAGTCCTAGTTCAGAGTACGTTGCAGTTTCTTAATTAATTTGTGGAATAATAACTATTTTGCCATGATGACAAGCCCTGTTGCTTCGCAGTCACGTGTTGTCATCGTGTTTGATGCGACCAAAGACAGGACTGAAGAGGAGCTCAAGACCACTGTTAAAGAAGTCCGATTGAGAGGTGACATTCTTCGTCAAGGAGATATGCTTGTCGTCCTTGGTGTCTTACATAGCGTTATTCACCCTAGTAAGTATTTGAAAAATTAACATGTTAATTTATATCTATTAAGAGATTAATATATATCATATATATTAATATATATTTAATTTATTTTAGTTATATCTAATTTACTTATAATTCTTATATATATGATACTATATAATCATTAAGTATTTCTAACATAGTATCATAATCACTACTCTTACCTTTCTCTTAACAGTCTTGTCTCTTCTGATGTTACTTCACCCTTATCACTTCCGCTATCACAACAACCGTTGTAGTCACTCACCTTTAAACATTCAACGTTTTTCAATCGTTGTCCTTAGGTTTCAGGCCTACAGTCATCGTCGTTGAGGAGTCCCGCACCACATAGACCACTGCAATCACCGTCTCTACTGTGCATCTTGCTTCGATACAATTTTTACAAATACTATAGTGATCGTATCGCCCCAATCTACACAATTGTGGAAGTCCCGCAACCATCAGAATCTGCATGTGCCCTCACGCACCTCTCAGAGGAACCACACTTCTTCCTCACGCACCGCCACAGAAAACCAAGTTCCACCATACATCTTGCTCTGACAACCTTTTTGTAGATACCACTGTGATCGGCTCGACTAGATCTACACAATCGTGGAAGTCTTGAAAGCATTGGAGGTCGCACACTCCCTCACGCATTGCCAACAGAAAATGCATGTCAGATTCACGCACCTCACACGTCGCACTCTGGTCTTGTGATGTCATCAGTGACATATCCCCTAGGGTTGACATCATCAACGCCTTTTGATAACATCACCACACCGTTAGCCGGTGCTTTGTCGAACGTTGACCTTCCCGTTGACCGTTGATAATTGAGTTTTCTCTAGAATTAACTTTTGCATATCACGTTCTCCCTACCCAGTTTTTCGTGTAGACTCCGTTTTTGCATATTGCGTTTCTAAATGGATAAAAATGATGTTTTTATTCCTTGCCCTATCAATACTGTATTAGAGGGGACCAAGAATTACTTATCCAAGTCTCAAGCTATGCACACTTTTCTTAAGGATCGCATGCTTTGGAATTACTATACTGGTGCAATTACCATTTCTGTCAAAGGAGCAATTGAAGAAAATGTTGCCTACCTTGGTCGTATGATTGAATGGGATAGTCACAACCACATGATCCTCATATGAATTCGGAATAATTTTGTTCCCTTCATCTCTAATCTATTGGGCAGTTTTGATGATGCAAAATTAGCATGGGATATGTTGGCCAAAAGATACTCCACTACTCACGGATCTATGAAATATCAATTAGTAGTTGAATTGCATCAACTTCGACAAGAACCAAGACAATCCATCAATGAATACTATGATAAACTTCGCTTTCTTTGGGACTAAATTGACCTTTGTAATCCAATTTAGGCATGCTCAAAGGATGCTCAGCAATATGCTACAGTTAGAGATGAGTTTCGTCTCTATGAGTTCCTGATGTCACTTTATAAGGACTTGAGCCCATCCGGGGTCAGCTTCTCAATCGCAGTCCTTCTCCCTCTCTTGATACTGCCGTAAACGAGTTGGTTAGAGAAGAAGCTCGGCTTGCAACCCTACAAGCCCAGAATAAGTTTAATGTTTTAGCTATTACTCTTTTTGCTTCTACTCTTGCCATTAAGCAACCTCAGTAGTCAGGTGATTCCTCTTGCTCTAGCATTCATCGTAGGCAAACCAACAAGAAGTTCTACAATTATTGCAAGCGTCATGGCCACATCATTGAGTCCTGTTACCGTCGCAACAAATCTACTACTGTTATTGCTAATACTGAGCCTACTCAGTTGATGCCTTTTATTTCAACTGAGTCCTAGTCTTCTAGATCCACTTGAGCCTGTCTATTTCGTTCTTCTTCAACCTCATGAGTACAACAAACTTGAGCATCGATTTATACTTTGTTGTTTTCTTGGTTATGGTGAAACTCAGAAAGGGTATCGATGCAATGATCCTATCTCGCATCGTCTTTGTGTTTCTCGTAATGTTGTATTTTGAGAACACCACTTATTTGTTGAACTCTCTCACTTTCGCTCTTTCCTAACTAACTCAAATGTTTTAGAAATATTTTTAGATGAGTCTCTTGTTCCTTCTATAGATACTCTTGATCCTACTTTGGAATTCTCTATTCAATCTTCAGATATTTTTGATGATTCTCCTAGACAGGTTGTAGAAGAACAGGTTGATGATGAGCTACCCCATCTTGAGCAAAGGTCACCTGCTCCTACTTCGCCTGAAGATCCTCCACAAGACATTCCACCTGGTCACTCAACCCGGGTAAGATCCATTCCTACACATTTACTTGACTATCATTGTTACACTACCCTTGCTACACTTCATGAGCCTCACGCCTATCGTGAGACATTTACTAACCCTTTATGGCAGATTGCAATGAAAGAAGAAATTGATGCATTAACCAAAAACCATACTTAGGATCTAGTTCCTCTCCCTCCTGGTCAGTCTGTGGTTGGTTGTAAGTAGATCTATAAGATCAAGACTCACCCTGATGGATCCATCGAGCGCTACAAGACTAGTCTTGTTGCAAAAGGTTTTACACAAGAGTATGAGATTGATTATGAAGAGACTTTTACTCTAGTTGCCTGTATCTCCTCTATTTGTGCTCTCTTAGTTGTTGCCGCAACTAGTAAATGGGAGCTTTTTTAGATGGATGTTAAAAATGCATTCCTTAATGGGGATCTGCATGAAGAAGTCTATATGCAACATTTTCCTGGTTTTCTGTTGAAACAAACAAGGTTTGTTGCTTTCGATGTGCATTCTATAGCCTTAAACAAGCTCTATGAGCGTGGTTTTCCAAGTTCAGCTCCACCATTTTTCGCTTGAGTTACACTGCTAGTCTTTATGATTCTGCCCTATTTCTTTATCGTAATGATAAAGACACCATTTTTATTCTCCTATATGTGGATGATATGATCATAACTAGTGATGACCTCAGTGGCATTCAAGAACTCAAAGATTTTTTTAGTCAGCAGTTTGAGATGAAAGACCTTGGACATCTCAGCTATTTCTTAGGTCTTGAGATCACTTGCTCCACATATGGTCTTTATATTACTCAAGCCAAGTATTCCTTTAACCTTTTATCTCAAGTTGGACTCACTGATAGCAAGACTGTTGACATTCCAATTGAACTTAATGCGCATCTGACACCCTTGAGGGGAAAACCATTGTTTAATCTCTCTCTTTACAGACGATTGGTTGGCAGTCTAATTTATCTTACAATTACTCGTCCATACATTTCTTATGTTGTTCATCAGGTGAGCCAATATTTGTCTGCTCCACAATCAACTCACTATGCTGCTGTTCTACGCATTCTACGATACTTGAAAGACACTCTCTTCTATGGTCTTTTCTACTCAGCTCAATCTCCTCTTGTACTTCGTGCATTTTTTTATGCTGATTGGGTAGGAGATCCCATTGATCCTAGGTCCACTACTAGTTATTGCTTTCTCTTTGGTTCTTCTTTGATTTCTTGGCGAAGTAAGAAACAAACTTTCGTGGCCCGCTTTAGTACTGAAGCAGAATATCGTACTCTTGTTGATACCACATCTGAGCTCCTTTAGCTACGATGGCTTCTTAAGGATTTGGGTGTGTCCACATCCTCTATTACTCCCATTTATTATGACAATCAAAGGGCTATTCATATTGCTCACAATGATGTCTTCCATGAACAGACTGAACACATCGAGATTGATTGTCACTTTATTCGTTCTCATCTTGTCTATGGTGCTCTCAAGCTTTTCCCCGTCTCTTCCAACGACCAACTTGTAGATATCTAAAGAAATCAATATTTGAAGAAATAATCAAAAGAGGAAATCAATGTTTTCCTGAGTATATTTTCTTAAATTATGTATCGGGTATTTACATTGTTTATATAGACAAATATTAATTACTATTTCAACAACCACCATTATTGAATTACATGATTTACAGCTGTTTGGTAGGCGCCGTGTATATTGAAAGGCATTTGGCATCGGTGCAGTATTTGTTGAATGAGTTGCAGTATTTGTTGAATTCAACACTCCCTCTCAAGTTGGTGCATAGATGTCTTTCATGCCCAACTTGACTGAAACTTCTGTGAATACTCGATATGAGACTGCTTTAGTGAGGATGTCAGTTAATTGATCTTCTGACTTAATTTTTGCTAATTCCAATGAATTTTCTTCTAACTTTTCCTTAATAAAGAACCGATCAACTTCAACATGTTTTGTACGATCGTGTTGAACTGGATTATGAGCAATATCACATGCTGCTTTATTGTCACAAAATAACTTAATTGATTCTTTAGAAGGATATCCCAAATCTTTCAAGAGAGATTGTAACCACAAGGCCTCACAAAGCCCAAGTGTCATGCCTCTGTATTCAGCCTCTGCGCTTGAACGGGCAACAACATGTTGTTTCTTACTTCTCCATGTTACAAGGTTTCCCCCTACAAAAGTGAAGTAGCCTGATGTAGATCGCCTATCATTTATTGATCCAGCCCAATCAGCATCAGTATATACTTCTATTCTTTAGAACTCTGAGTTTTTAGTGAACAATACTCCTTTTCCAGGAGCAGACTTTAAATACCTCAAAATATGAATAACTGCATTCATATGTTGTTTTCCAGGATTATGCATAAATTGGCTGACAATACTTAAAGCATAGGCAAGATCTGGTCTTATGATAAGAACCAAGGGGATAGGACCTAGCTAATTTCAGATTATATAGCAAAGGGTTTCTCCACAAATCAATGGATATTACTCACCATTTTTCTGAGGAGAAAAGACGCCACAAGGAGCTGCTAATTCCTTGATAAGTCTAGCATAAATGACACCCTAACAAGTATGGATATTACTCACCACAAATGCTTGGATGCTAAACAACGCCACAAAGGTTGCCAATCCCTTGATAAGTTGCTTAAAGAGGAACAAAGAGCTAGAATGAGCTCTCAAATGATCTGAATATTCAAACTTCATTCAAAAATTCCTATTTTACAGCAGCTGAGCTACTCTTAATAGGATACAAACCAACCCTAAGCTCTACTACATCATGGCCCTTGATCTCATCCAAGGGTTGAAAATAAACACAGCCAAAAAGCAGAAAAGGTAGCAGAAAACATTGACCAAATCATGGAAAAAATGGGGCAGCTGACCACATCTTAACCCCTGATATCATCCCAGGGTTGGAAAGAAAGATGCCCAAAATCAGTCCTAATTGTATTACATCTTAACCCTTGATTTCATCCAAGGGTTGAAAAGAAAACTGCCCAAAATCAGTCCAAATGGCACTCCACAATTGGAGCAAAATATGGAGCAGCTGAGAACAAAAGAAACCCTATAAAATATTACATCTTAACCCTTGTTTCCATCTAAGGGCTAAAAATGAAGCTGCCCAAAAAAAAGTCCAAATGGCACAACAATGTGCCTAGTTTTATTTTGCCAATTTTGCGCTAATTTCCATCCTAGGATTGTTCCAATCCTCACACTCCCAATTTAGGTCCGCTTGATTATGCATGACCTCTTGAATGAACCCATTTAAAGCCTTTTCGAGTTGTGCCTTCCTAGACCTTGTTATTGGTCCACTTGGAATTTGTAGAGCTCGATGATTCTCATCATTCCCCCTTTCTTCAAGAGGATTCGTCCTCGAATCATCACCTGCATAATCAAAAGGAGAAAGATCAGAAACATTAAAAGAGGTACTAACATTATACTCACCAGGAAGATCAATTTTGTAGGCATTGTCATTGATTCGCTCAATCACTTGAAAGGGTCCATCTCCCTGAGGTTGCAACTTGGACAGTCTTTTTTCCGGAAACCGTTCCTTCCTCATATGCACCCAAACCCAATCACCAGGCTCAAAAATGAATCTTCGCCTCCTTTTGTTGGCTCTGTAAGCATAATCCTTATTTCTCTTCTCAATTTGCTCATGAATGCGTTCATGGAGCTTCTTTATTGTTTCAGCCTTCTTAGCACCATCTAAGTTAGTTTTCGTAATGTTGTTGTTGATGGCTCGGCAATCAACACACATCCTGCTTGATCCATCCTTTTTGGGAACGAGTAGCACGGAAACAGCACATGGACTCAGGCTCTCCCTAACTTGACCTTTAATCAAGTACTCTTCAACCTGTCTTTGAATCTCCTTAGTTTCTTCGGGGTTGGTCCTATAGGCAGGTCGATTTGGAAGAGAAGCCCCCGGTATAAAGTCAATTTGATGCTAAATCCCCCTAATTTGTGGCACCCCATCTGGAATCTCTTCAGGGAACACGTCTTCAAATTCCTGCAAAAGAGAAATAGTTGTACTAGGCAAAGACTGGTTAAGATCATTAATAGAAAAATTTGCCTCCTTGTACAAAAGTACAAGTATGGGCTGTTTTGAATAAAAAGCTCTCTTGACCTCACTTACCTTAGCATAAAAATTCACATTTTTTTTCTCTAGTATTTTTCCACTCTCCTCTCCTTTTTCTTCACTCTTTTTTTTTCTTTCACTCTTTTTTTCTTTTTCATTCTTCTCTTTTTGTTCTTTTTCCTTAACCATCCTCAATTGATCTTCAAAGACTTGCTTGGGTGAAAGGGGTACAAGTGTGATGTTTCTACCATTCTTCACAAACGAATACTTGTTTCTATATCCGTCATGTGTAACCCTCCTATCATATTGCCAAGGTCTACCTAGCAAGATGTGTCCAGCTTGCATGGGTACCACATCACACATCACCTCATCCTTGTACTTTCCAATGGATAAGCTCACTAATACTTGCTTATTAACCTTCACTTCCCCACTATCATTTAACCATTGCAACTTGTAAGGCTTAGGGTGTTCAAATATAGGCAATCCTAATTTCTCAACTAAGGTAGTACTAGCCACATTGGTGCAACTTCCCCCATCTATGATAACACTACACACTTTGTTACTCACATGACACCTTGTGTGAAAGATGTTATCTCTTTGTTGTTCAAGGTCATCCTTCTTGACTTGAGTGCTCAAAGATCGCCTTATTACAAGTGCTTCCCCATCCACGGGTCCTATCTCCTCTTCATTCGCTTCCCCTGCAGATGGCATCTCATCTTCTTCACTTTCATTATCGGTTCCAACCTCACCACTCGCTAAGGTGATCATTGCCTTCTTGTTGGGACATTGAGAGGCTATATGACCATTACCAAGACACCGAAAACACCTTAAGTCACGATTACGAATTGGGGTGTCGATTTTACCTTTGTCCTTGCTAGCCCCCATCTCTTTGGCTTTGTAAGGCTCAAATCTTGGTTTGGATGTAGCTATTTCATCTTTTTTTCATTGGACTTCCAAGGACTAGTAAGGTTTGGTTTTTGAGTAATGGGACTAGACCTTAATGGTTGGGATCGAAAACTCCGTTTCTTTAATTGCCTTTCCACCTTGATTGTCATATGGACCATGTCCTCCATCTCCACATAATGATGAAGTTCCACAATGTTGGCAATGTCCGGATTCAACCCACTAAGAAACCTAGCCATGGTTGCTTCTCTATCTTCCTCGACATTAGCTCTTGCCATAGCCACTTCCATTTCCTTGTAGTACTCATCAACACATTTATATCCTTGAGTCAATCTTTGTAAGCGTTGGTGTAACTCTCTATAGTAGTAGCTAGGCACAAACCTCTTTCTCATGATAGCCTTCAAGTCCTCCCAATTATCTATGGGCCTTTCACGATTTCTCCTCCTACTAATGACCAATTGATCCCACCAATTCAATGCATAGTCAGAAAACTCAATTACAAAGAAGTTTTACTTTTTCTCCGTGGAGTAGTTGTGACATTCAAAAATATGCTCCACTTTCTTCTCCCACTCCAAATACAACTCCGGGTCATTCTTTCCTTGGAATTGTGGTATCTTCATTTTTATACCACTTAGATCTCTATCAACTCCATCTTGAGCTCTAGGTGGGGGTCTCCACATACCTCCTCTACCATTTCTTCCTCCTCTATTCCCATTTCTTCCTCCTCTAGGCATTCTTGCCCCTTCTTCCTCCAATTCTTCTTCCCAATCTTCTTCCTCTATATCATCCCCAACATGTGCTTGCCTATTAACCCTCCTAACATTGGGTGGAGGTGTTTCTCGTTGTAAAGCTGCTAAGGAATTTTCTTGCCTTTCCAATCTTTCATTCATATCAACCACCAAGTTGTTCATCCTCTCAAAAGATTGTTGCAGCGCTCTCATCATGAACATCATATCCGGTCTTCCTTCGGGACTACTGTTTGACATTTTTTTTTCAATTCTACACAACAATAGGTTAGTGTAATAAAATAGAACTAATATAAATTCACACAATACCTCACGTGTTTAGCACTCGGATTGATCGCTCAAACCCTCTTAGTTCCTAATCAAAGCAACCAAATCCAGGGATTCCAACCAATTTGTAGAATTATCAAACACCAAAAAAAAACAGTTCACAATATCCCACTTGTTAAAGCACAAAGGAAACTAACTCAAAGTGTTTAGAGTAGTAAGCACAAGAAAAAACAATAGAACAACACGATTGGAAAGCAACAATTTCCCCAAAGGAACTAAGCACATAATGGAAGATTTATAATCAAAGTGTAAAATCCTTGAAGCTATGACTTCTAATACTCACTAGAAATTAGCAAATGCAACTTGGCCTCTTTTTTTTTTTTTTTTTTTTGAATTAATTCTGGCCACTCTTTTTCTGTTTTTTTTTTCTCTTCTTTTGGAACAATTATGCTAATAACTCAAGAGTAAATCAATACAATACTTTCAATATGAGTTTAAGGAATTTTTTTAAGATTGATAAATAGCACATAGATTACAACACAAAGGGAAAATGAAATTTCTGCAGGAACTACCACAAAAATACTAAAAAACAACCAAAAAGCTATGAGAATATATCAAATATTGCAGAATTAGCAAGGAAAAATGCAGAATAGATTCAAAAATAGCAGAATTTGCAAGGAAACTGCAGAATATGAAAGGAAAATTCAGAAAACTTTCAGAAACAGCAGGATCTGCAAGGTTACTACTGAAAAACTTTGCACACAATAGAATTTGAAAGGAAAATGCAGAAAAAATGTGGAAACCAAGAAGAGCAATATTTTTAGGGTATGAAGAATAAATTTCAACAAGAACACAGCAGAATGATACTTTTTTTCGTTTTTTTTATGTATCAGAAATACAACAAGAACACAAGAACAAGAATACAAGAACAAGAACAAATATAAAGGATAGGAATCTGAAAATTAGCACCAAAAGCTATGATACCAAATGATAAGAACCAAGGGGATAGGACCTAGCTAATTTCAAATTATATAGCAAAGGGTTTCTCCACAAATCAATGGATATTACTCACCATTTTTCTGAGGAGAAAAGATGCCACAAGGAGCTGCTAATTCCTTGATAAGTCTAGCATAAATGACACCCTAACAAGTATGGATATTACTCACCACAAATGCTTGGATGCTAAACAACGCCACAAAGGTTGCCAATCCCTTGATAAGTTGCTTAAAGAGGAACAAAGAGCTAGAATGAGCTCTCAAATGATCTGAATATTCAAACTTCATTCAAAAATTCCTATTTTATAGCAACTGAGCTACTCTTAATAGGATACAAACCAACCCTAAGCTCTACTACATCATGGCCCTTGATCTCATCCAAGGGTTGAAAATAAACACAGCCAAAAAGCAGAAAAGGTAGTAGAAAACATTGACCAAATCATGAAAAAAATGGGGCAGCTGACCACATCTTAACCCTTGATTTCATCCAAGGGTTGAAAAGAAAGCTGCCCAAAATCAGTCCTAATTGTATTACATCTTAACCCTTGATTTCATCCAAGGGTTGAAAAGAAAACTGCCCAAAATCAGTCCAAATGGCACTCCACAATTGGAGCAAAATATGGAGCAGCTGAGAACAAAAGAAACCCTATAAAATATTACATCTTAACCCTTGTTTCCATCTAAGGGCTAAAAATGAAGCTGCCCAAAAAAAAGTCCAAATGGCACAACAATGTGCCTAGTTTTATTTTGCCAATTTTGCGCTAATTTCCATCCTAGGATTGTTCCAATCCTTACACTCCCAATTTAGGTCCTCTTGATTATGCATGACCTCTTGAATGAACCCATTTAAAGCCTTTTCGAGTTGTGCCTTTCTAGACCTTGTTATTGGTCCACTTGGAATTTGTAGAGCTCGATGATTCTCATCATTTCTTGTGTGTGCCAAATTCATCAACCTTCCAACAAGCCTTTGGTATCTTTCTTTATTTGCTGGAACTTGATCAATCTTGATACATTACTTTAATCCTTCCTCTACTGGTGTATTAGCTGGTTGACATGCCGACATACCAGTTTCTTTTAATAAATCTAAGGCATACTTTCTTTGAGATAAGAAGATTCCTTCTTTTGATCGAGAAACCTCAATCCCAAGAAAATATTTTAAGGAACCAAGGTCTTTCATTTCAAATTCCTTGGACAAATAACTTTGGAGAGCTTTCCTTTCTTCAAGATCATTTCCTGTTACTATCATATCATCAACATATACAATAAGTGCAGTGATCTTACCATACCCTTTTTTCAGAAATAAAGTATGGACTGAATTGCTTTGCTTGTAGCCAAATGCTTTCATTAATTTTGTGAACCTGCCAAACCATGCTCTTGGGGATTGTTTCAATCCATACATTTATTTTTTTAATTTACACACCTTTTCATCATGGATTTTGGATTTCTTGATTCCTGGTGGTAAATCCATGTAGACTTCTTCAATTAAATCTCCATGTAGAAAGGCATTTTTTACATCAAATTGATATAATGGCCAATCTAAATTTGTAGCTAGAGATACCAAGACTCGAACAGTGTTAATTTTGGCTACAGGCGCAAATGTTTCTGTATAGTCGATCACATATGTCTGAGTGTATCCTTTTGCCACCAATCTTGCTTTATAGCATTCAATCATACTATCTGCTTGATACTTTACTGAAAAAATCCATCAACATCCAACAATTTTCTTTGTTGGTAGACGATCGACAAGTTCCCAAGTTCTATTTATTTCTAAAGATCTTAGTTCTTCATTCATAGCATCTTTCCATTTTGGGTCAGCTAAAGCTTCCTGCACACTGTTAGGAATAGATACAGCAGATAATTGATTCACAAATGATACGTTTGATTTTGACAAACGATGTTTAGACATATAGTTACTCATGGGATATTTGACTTTACTAGAAATCTTAGGTTCATACATGGCTTTAGGAATACCTTTGTTAGGACGTGATGGAAGTATTTTTCTGGCTGGTTCAATAGTTGGAACATTCTCTACAAACGATTGGTTAGGTATATCAGCAACTTGTGGAGAAGGAAACTCGTACTCACTTTGTGGTAGTAAGGAACTTGCTTGATGATCTTGAAGTTGATGAGGACTTGATTCAATTTCCCTTGAGTCTTTTCTATATTGAGAGTTATTACCATCTGAATTCAAGTTATTTGTATTTTCCTCACATATAATTTGTCTTTCTTCATAAGGAAACAATTTATATGTAAGGGTCTAAATTTCAGCATGGTTGTACTCCCCCTGAAATTCAAGTGTAGATGAGAAATACATTGTATCTTCATGAAAAATAACATCCATGGTGATAATCATTTGTTTTGTAGGAGGATGATAACACCGATACCCTTTTTGTTGTATGGCATATCCCATAAAAACACAACGTATTGCTCGTGGATCCAACTTACTACGTTGTTGTTTATGTAGGTGTACAAATGCCACACAACCAAATACATGAGGAAGTAAATTGGGAACACTTTGTGCAACAATTGCTTCAGTGATGGCTTGTAGTGGTGTTTGGAAGTTAATGGGACTGGAAGGTACCTGATTGATCAAATATGTAGTAGAAGTAATTGCTTCTCCCCAATAAGATAATGACATATTAGCTTCGATCAATGAGGCACAAACAACTTCCAACAAGTGTCGATTTTTTCTTTCTGCAACTCCGTTTTGTTGAGGTGTATTAACACAAGTAGTTTGATGAATAATCATTTCTGTTTTAAGATATTCTTGAAGCTTAGAACTTTATATTCTCCTTCATTGTCACTTCGTAGAACTTGAATCTGTGTTTTATATTGAGTACGAACTATTTTATGAAATTTTCTAAATAATACGTTTACCTCACTTTTAGATTTCATTAAATAGACCCAAGTCATTCTACTAAAATCATCAATAAATGTAACAAACCAACGTGATCCTCCCAAAGTAGAGACTTTGGAAGGACCCCATACATCAGAATGTATAACCATAAACGGAAATGGGCCTTTATTTAAGGTTACATGAAATGAGGAACGATGACTTTTTGCTAGTTCACAGACATCACACTTTAAAGTAGAAAGATCTAAGCTCAAAAATAAACTTGGAAATAATTTCTTTAAATATCCAAAAGAAGCATGACCCAATCTCCTATGCCATAGCCATATATTTGATTCATCCTTTTTAGATCCAGTTGCTACCAATGCATGATTTGTTGAATCCAAGTCCAAATAATACAGGTTTCCTTGCCTAACATCACGACCAATCGTTTGCTTTGTTTGAATGTCCTTGAACACACAAAAGTCAAGCCAAAAAATAACAAAACAAGATAAAGTAGTGGTTATTTGAGAAATAGATATAAGGTTTTACTCTAAAGAGGGAATAACTAGTACTGAGTCTAAATTCAAAGTACTAGTGAGAGACAAAGATCTTTCCCCAATGACTGGGGTTGTGTTACCATTGACAGTGCAAACAATTTTGTGTGAGGATGGTTTTGGAATTTGTCTAGAATCGAATGTCATATGATCAGTTGCACCTGAATCAATTATCCATGTATTATTAAAAACAGGAGAAAAAGCTTTAAGCATCTTACCAACATTTGCTGAGGAGTTTGCAACATGATCTTTTGTTGTTTCAGCAATGGTGGCAGTAGACATCTGTCGTGGATTTTTCTTCCGAGAGTCACGGTTGTGATCCCACCAGTCAGGATATCCCACAAGTTCAAAACATCGTTCTTTAGTATGATCCTTTTGATGACAATGGGTACATTTAAATGATGATTTATCAGTCACCCTTCGTTCTTGCTGATTGGAAAAAGAACGATTTTTAGATATCATGGCGAAAGCGTCAACGTCTCCAGATTTTTCCTTCAATGAGATTCGGCGTACTACCTTCCATCGAATCAAGGAATAACAACCTTTTAAATCTGAGATAGTTTCTTTTCGCAAAATTTCTCCACGAACCTGCTCAAATTCATCATCTAATCCAGCAAAAAAAATATGTATCCTTAGTCTTTCAACAGACTCTTGATATGATATTAGATCATTAGGGTCTTTCATGACCACCTTATCACGATGGTCTAGCTCTCTATAATATTCTGAAAGTGATTTTCCATTTTGTCTGGAAGTAAATGCTTTTTGGTTTAAGACAAATACCTATAATTCGTTACTTCCATCATAGAATGCTTTTGCCAAAGCACCCCAAATTTCAATAGCAGTAGGTATGCGTAAATATCGCTTCATGATTTCTGGACTCATTGACATAAGGATCCATCTCTTCGCTTTTTGATTTTCTGCATACCACTTGTTATAATTGTTTGATGTTTTTTCTGGTTGCAAATTTTTGTCATGAATATAAGAGAGTTTTTCTCTCTCTATAATATGCATTTCCATTATTTGAGACCAAACATCATAATTAGTCTCAGTAAGAACAATTCCAGCATTAAACACACCTTCAGACTGAACCGATTGTACAACAATTGGAGTTGATTGCTCCATAGGTAATGAAATTATACCCTCTGTCATGATATTATGGTAAACAAACTAGAAAATGGTGTAATAATTTTAGAACTGATTTTTTTTTTCTTTTTTTTAATGCACTAAACCGGATAAAAAACCACAAAACTGGGTAAAAATTGGTTTAAAAACATGAAAAACTGGACCGGACTGGTTTTAGAAATCCAGAACCGAAAAAAAACCAGGTTCAGACCTTTAAAAGGGACCAAACCGGCCAAAAATGGAAAAACTGTGAAAAACTGAGAAAATCGGGTTCAGATCGAACCGTTGGTTGAACCAACTTGAGCCGAACCGATGCGGGCCGGGTACGCCCTCGAGCCGAGCTGCGCCGAACCGAACCGAGCCACACCGAAACAACCGAGCCGAATGACACGTCATCGTCTTCAACCTCTAGACGCCGCGTGACAAAGCGTGGAGCGCGTGAAAAATGTTTCCTTCACTTCAGGTGGCGCATGGGGGCGCGTGTTGCACTTTTCTTCTACTCTATTTTTACCAAAATATTCACAATTGTGTTTAGAATTATCTGATAAAATTAGGTGGGACAAATACCGCTTCAAAAATGATGTTTGTAATTAATATTTGTAAGGGTGTTTGAATGAGATTTTTTTTTTCACGAGAAGAAATATTTTCAGAGAAAGAAATCTATGTTTTAGAGAACAAGAGTTTCAAATTCGTATAAAACAACGACTTGACTCTGATACCATGAAGAAATCAATATTTGAAGAAATAATCAGAAGAGGAAATCAATGTTTTCCTGAGTATATTTTCTTAAATTATGTATCGGGTATTTACATTGTTTATAAAGACAAATATTAATTACTATTTCAACAACCACCATTATTGAATTACATGATTTATAGTTGTTTGGTAGACGCCGTGTATATTGAAAGGCGTTTGACGTTGGTGTAGTATTTGTTGAATGAGTTGCAGTATTTGTTGAATGAGTTGCAGTATTTGTTGAATTCAACAATATCTTCACTAAGGCACTTTCTAAGGGTCGTACTCGTAATTTGATTGACAACCTGAAGTTAGTCTCACATCCACCTTGAGTTTGAGGGGGATGTTAATGTATATCTATTAACAGATTAATGTATATCTGTTAATGTATATCATATCTACTAATGTATATCTAGTTTACTTTAGACATATCTAATTTACTTATAACTCCTATATAAATGTATCATGTATGTTCCTTAACATATAGAATACAATACAATCATTAAGTATTTCTAAGAACCCTAATCGCAGCAAATTTATTTTTATTTTTATTTCTCATCAACATCATATTTAGTATGTATTAAGACAATCAATATATATGTTATTTTACACATCCATCTTAGTCCGTGCAAGATGTGAATGCTGAAATGCTAACCTTGATTAATTGAGAAGAGCACCATTACTTAATACTAGCCGGTATCAAATTCAAAGGGTGGAACAATTAGTTGTGTTAGTGTAGGTCATGTAATTACTATCAATTTAGTTAATGCAACGGTGATAGCAATTAGCACGAGGCACTGCGACGGAAGAAAAATTTGGAAACAAATAAGGCTATTAATTTAATTAGATCACTCTGCTTTAATAATTCCGTCTTATGTACAGTGGGATATCCTATAAAAGCTTTGCCCGATTTTTTTGCCACAAGCACTCGTGCTACGGAGGAGGAAGTTTCAAAGAGAGTTGATGGGTATGTAAACATGCTCAAACAAAGTGCAAATATTTGCCAAAATGAGAAGGTAATATACAATGCACTACTACTTTTTGTTTCCTATGTTAAAATAAATGAAAAGAAAAGAAATATATAGTCATTAATTCTGCTTGGCTTTTGTTGGAATCACCGTGCTTTAATTATAGTTTCTACTCTGATGATCTAACTAACTTTGTTATGTCTAGGTCAATATTGAAGTGAAAATTACTGCAGGCTTTCCCATTAAGCATGTTATATTGCAAGAGCTTATGGCCTGCAATGCAACTTGGGTTATATTGGATAGGTAAAATGCCCTCAGCAGTCTGCACTTCGTTCGTTGGTTATGTTAGCTAAATATTAGTATTATTTATTTATTTATTTTTGTCAAATAAACATTAATATGCTGTACCATGTACTATTAAGTGACAAATTGCAAATCATTAACAGGCATCTTAGACGGGACCTGAGGTTCTATCTTAAGCAGATACCATGTAAGGTCGCACTAATTCAAGATAACTTTTCAGTGCAAATTTTTAGACCTCATGCTGCCTCTGATACTGATGCAATCCATCACAAGTTGTATTACTCCATGACCAAAGCGGTTCCGGTACTGAGCAATGCTCAGCCTCAAGGTACTGATATCATGGACCAGTCAATTCTTAACTACAGAAGCTATCCACAATCCAGTATTGTTAGCTCTCCTTCACTAATTAAGAGCAGCTTGTTGCCTTCATCTTCTTCTTCTTATAGTTTTCCACTGGATATTATGCCTTATTCTAAGCAAGAAAAATCAGGTAAGGCAGTAGCCTATGTTATCTTTGATTCACAAACAAATAGATAGTTTCATAATCAATTAAACAAATTTTTTATGTTAGTTGTGCAAGCTATAAAGAACTTATAAGTTTTTAATTAGTGTATTCTTAATAAGTTTGTTTTAGATGCCTCTTGATCTATATGCTTTACCCAGATCCAAAAATCCTTCTGTACATATATTCTGATTTTTAATTTATTTGCTACAGTTAGGTATACAAAAGGCGATGACAGTAGTATTAGTGCTTCTAAACTTGTCAACAACCAAAATAATAGTGTGTTAGCACAAAGATCATCACATGCACCTCTTCTATGTACTACGTGCGGAACAAGGACTACAATGAATATAAAGGATTCAATGTTGCTTAGTTACTCTGAGATACAGGTATCAACAGGGGATTTTGCTAAAGAAAACTTATTAGGAGAAGGAGGATACGGTCATGTATATAAGGGTGAACTTCAAGATGGCCAGCTTATTGCTGCAAAGGTACGAAAAGAAGCAAGTGATCAAGGATTTGAAGAATTTCATTCTGAGATATATGTCTTAAGTTTTGCACGCCACAAGAATATTGTGATGCTGTTGGGATATTGTTGCAAGGAGAAGTATAACATTTTGGTGTACGAGTATATTTGTAACAAGTCTCTTGATTGGCATTTATTTGGTACGTAGCTATTACTTGGCTGGGGATTGTAAATCCAAATCTTCGTATATAATATCATATGTAGTGTCACACTCACTACTACTTGCATTGCACAAACATATTTTACATATAGATAAAACAGCAGCAGTTCTTGAATGGCATCAAAGGTATGCTATTGCCATTGGGACGGCAAAAGGGCTGCGATTCCTTCATGAAGAATGTCGGGGAGGTCCTATAATTCATCGTGACGTGCGACCGAGCAACATACTGCTCACACATGATTTTGTGCCAATGGTATATATCCTTCTTTCTGTATCTTTTATTTATTTTAACAAAAATATATAATATCATGATATACGTACATCTGTCGCTGTCGCTTATTCTTATATATATGCATTCAGTTAGGTGACTTCGGCCTGGCTAGATGGAAGACAAATAAAGATGCTTGCCAGACAAGGATACTTGGTACATTAGGGTGAGGACCATATATGATATAGGATTAATAGGAAAACAGGTCTTATCAGTAGCTTATCAATTAAAATATGTAAGTAATATATTGTAATTGAGAAATTAATATCCAGAAATAAATAATGAATATAGTTCTGGCTAAATTGTACAGATACCTTGCTCCAGAGTATGCAGAGAATGGTATTGTGTCAGTAAGGACAGATGTCTATGCATTTGGCATTGTTCTGTTACAACTAATCTCAGGACGCAAGGTGCTGATTGATACAGAAACAAATCATGATGATCAGCAATACCTATCAATTAGGCAGTGGGTACGTATGTTGCTCCTTTTCTGTGAATTTCATCACTAACTAGCACTATGCTAACATCTTCTTCCATTTTGGTGTATATATATAAACAATACATATTCTTCAAGTATATTCTATGTACCTTCATTCAATATATACATATAATTCGGACAAAACAAATAAGGATGCTTATTTAATTCGTTTATATTAATAATATGGTATATCTTCTGATTTTGTATGTTCAACGAGAAATAGTATAGGCGGAGCCTATCATCAAGAAGTTAGCATTACATGAACTGATTGATCATCGTCTGGAAGAGTCATATGATACATATGAACTATATCTTATGGCTAAATCTGCATATCTGTGCGTGCAAAGAGGCCCTGAAATGCGCCCGTCAATGGGGGAGGTATGAAAATACTCCATTCCTAATTAATATATATATATATTCTTAATTAGGAATCAATTATTATTTTCTTTTTGGGTAGAAGATTAACTTTTGGTGCCGCCAATTATATATATATATATATATACTTTGCACGTGTATACTGTATAGGATTATTAAAAACCAACTAAATAATAAAATATTTGAACTAATTAACTTTTAAGCTTTAACGGATGCATTCTCGTAAAAAAAATATAATAAAAGAAAATTACAATTGAGAAGAGTAACCTAATATTACTATATGATACAAATTATTTATTAATTTTTTTATGTTTATAAAAATAATAAAATAATTTAATTTTTTATAATATTAAAAAATATGTAAATTTGGAACAAAAAACACGAATATAAATACACACAACAAGCATTAACAGTTACCCCTAATTAAATGTCATGAAAAATAAATCGTGAGACTAAAAATTAAGATACTGGACAAATTGGAGTCAATGTAAGTGTGAAAAATAAGAGGTTTTTTTTTTAATCCAATCATACAATTGTGGGAAGAGGTGGGACCTAGTTAGGTATAATACTATTTTTTTTTTTAATAAAAACAATGAGTAAACAAATTCCTAAAATTTAAGAGAGAAATCGAACGAAAAACTAAAATAAAATTAATAAAAATTAAGCTCTCATAAAGTTCATACTTTATCACAACCAAGAAACGGAAAAATAAAATTAATTAAATAGTTATCGATAGTGGAGTGAAAATTATGAATACTTGTACTTGAAGTTTTTTTTTTTTTTGCTAACGATCTTGTAGTTGCCAAACTCAAACTAATTATGCTATCAATGGAGAAACTAAAAATGTATGATAAAAATATTGAAATAACATTATTCTTAATTATGGAGAAAATTTGAACAAAATAATCTAAAATTTAAAAGTGATATATTAGTAAATATATATACTAATTAATCAATATCACGTGCAAAATATTTTACAATAACACCGTATTTAATTTGAATGACATTTTAAATTTGTCATAGAGTAAAAATTAAAAAAAAATTAATTATTTTTTAAATAGATATTATAATGTAGTGATTAATTACAAGATAATTATTATATGTTTAATTGCATAACATAATCTTTACATAAAATAGAGTTTCATTTTTAACCCCTTCGAAAGTTACCTATTTTTTTCTTATAACATAAAAAACATGTTTTATGCATTTTTAAAAATATAGTAAAAATATATTTTTTTGGTTGATTACGTTTTATACTACTAACATATTAAGTTTGTTATAAACATATCTATAACATTTATAAAGTTACGGACATGCCCATAACATATTTAAAACTCTAAAATTATAGACATATTTTTTATATGCACATAATTAATGTTTGTTTGAAGAATTATAAGTACTATAAAATCTTTAGAGAGATAATTTCCATCTCTTTATTAATAATCAAGGAGGTTGGGATATATATAGGTATATATCCTTACAAATGTTACAAAGCTAAGCATGTCATATGTCAGAATAGGTCAAGTAAATACATGACTCGTTGTGACGTACGTAATTAAAACTTGTTATAATCAAGTCACTCTATACAAGTCACATAGTCTATTCAACATAATTCGTATAACTGAGTCAGGTAAATATTTTGATCATTAGCATCACTTTATTAGGATGAGGTGAACTCGCTTGTATTGTTGCCTTACCAATTAATCAATACCAAATAATGTTTATAAATTCTAAAGTATTTATACTAAAAATGTTTATAATTTTAAAATTTTGAATACGTTTATGGGTATGTTTGCAACTTTAAAAACATTATAAACATGCTTGTAATAAACTCAATATGTTGAAGACAAAATATAATTAATTATTTTGTCTAATAACGTTAAAAAAAATATGTATTTTTTTAAGGATGTTAAAATGAACCCACTTGAATAAGGACTTAAATAAAATTTTGTAGGATTATTGAATCATTGTAAAATAAGTACTTATACACTTAAATTATTGGAACAAATTTATAAATTTCACACATTTTAGAAAATGAATTGTAGTGTTTTTTTTAAGATGCTCAACAATGCAAAAGATAATTTGTAATATTTATTTGAACTTTTTTTCCTATTTTATTATAATAGTGCATATATTTCACAACATTAATATTTCATAGTTTTTACAATTTTAAAAAGCTCTCATCTAATTTTTATAACATGTAAAATCATAACCATAACAAAGTTTGTATACTTATAACTATTAGTATATGTTTCATCTATATATCAATTTCCTGTTCTAATAATTGACATCATCCAACCTGTAAAGTAGGACATTACATTGACAATTTAAAATACATATTTTTACTCTACAATGCTTGATTTATCTCCCCATAATATATAGACATAAATAATTATAACAATAAAATTATTAATTTTATTTTAATAAAAGTTAGGGTAATTTGAAGCTTAAATTTTCTTAAATTATAAAAGTAAACATATTGAAACAAGATAAGAAATTTAGTGAATTATAACCTGTACCTTTCTCAATGTGATTGTAACCTAAATTTTTTTTATGAAAATATTAAAAGCAAGAAGAAAAAAAAAGCAGCAAAAAATGATATTAACAATTGAACATTTTTTAAGAGCTAGAATAAAATAAATATTAAAAAATTATAAATAATTGCAGCCACATCTTTCAAACTTTTGTCAGAAGCAATTGGTTAATTAAATTACATTTTTAATGATTACAAGGTGAAAGGTCTTACATACGTTGTTTAGATTGCCGTAAATGCCCGATTTATTCGTTTCTTTTATTTTATTAATTCATTATCGAAGAAGTACACAAAATTTGCATAATATTAAATGTCTTTATTTAACATTCTGAATATTGTGAGAGTCATTGATTCTTTATTGAAGAATGTCAAAAGTTTAAAGGTCTTGGGTTAATATTCATAGGAAAAATGATTGTTAAAATCTGCAACCTATAACTACAATTTATTTTAATTTTTTACTTATTAATTAAAGCAATATAAATTCTTCTTTATCTTTACAAAAATGATTCGTAAAAGTTAATTTCATAAAATAATAAACTTATATTATCCTATTTTTTTACTCTAAAATTGAGATAGTATAAGTTTATTATTTAACAAAATAAATTTTTATAATTTTTTTTAAATATCGTTAAAGATAATTAATAATAACTTTTAATTTAAATTTATATATAATTATGAAAGAGATATTAGGAAGAAAGGAAAAAAGATATATTGATAATGAGAATTATTGATTTGAAGAATTTCTGCAGTTTGCATCAGTCTAAATGTCTTGACTTATTATCTATATATAATTATGATAGATATATTACTGAGAAAGAGAAAAAGATAACAATTACTACTTCATGATTGAAGAATATTAAAAGTTTGTATAAGGTTAAATTTCTTGAGTATATATTGTGAATGGAGATATATTATCAGAAAAAAAAATGATAGTTATTGATTCATAAAGTTTTTACAATGCTAAATGCATGTCTCTAGTTAATAACTATATAAAATGAGAAATATACCGATCAATTTTTAATATGTTTTTATTAGGGTTAAAATTGTATTTTACAAATGGATATAATATATATAATTATGTATTTTTTATCTCAAAATTAATTAACTAATTTCAAAAATTATCATAGATTGTGCGCCTACTTGAAGGGGAAAATGACCAGTTTCACCAATTTGGAGATCAACTCATACCTCATTATGCAAAGTGAATTGGCCCAAGTGAACCACTTATCTTCCTATTGTTTTATTGTACGTGCAGGACTATGTACTTGTTACTTTATCATAAAATATAGTTATGGTTTTAAAATTTCTTGTCGTATTATGATATTAAGCTAGCTTGTAACTAATAATTGGTCCTGTATTTCATTTGTCTTTGATTTCTTTGTTTGGATAATTATATTTATAAGAATTGAAGAAGCTATATAGCTTTGTATGCACTGGTTCTAAAGCTTGTACAATTAGATTTTGGATTGTGACCTACAGAACATTATTATTTAAAAACAAGTAATGGAATCAATGACCTGCAATTATGTAGATCCGAGTACTAACTAACGATGGAACAAGTACAAGGACATCAATGAATCAACAAGTTAAACCATCTAAACTACTTTTGGTTATGGTTATGAGTTCAGATGAATTTCATTTTTATTTTTAAAATTATATTTAATTTTAAATCCTCGATCTCACTACTTCTTATTACATTTAAAAAACTTTTTTATACAAGTGTTTAAAAGTTCAATATACATTAAACCTCTAAAAATTTTGACGACGGACGGATGAAAAACTCTTAAACCATGCTACAATTTCAAGTTTTAGATCATAAAAATTATTCTTAAATATATGTCTAAATAAGCTTTATTGTTTAAATTGTTTTTTTTAATATAAATTAACAATCCATCTGTATTCTAATTAATTACAGTGAATAAATAAAAATAATTATAATATTGATGATTTAAATTGTGATCACTAATAAATTGTTAAGGTATAAAATAACTTGAAAAATAAGCTAGTAAATTAATGATACAATAAGAGTTTTAACACATAACACATTGGTGCATCATATTTGAATTCAATTATATTATAATTAATCTAAATAATATTTAGTGAAGATATTTATAATATAATCGAATTAAATTAATGATAAATATTTTATTAACATAATTTACATTTAAAATAATATTTAATTTATTTTATGTAGTTTTTCTATCTATTAAAATAATTTTATTATAAATATTTGGTATTAAGATAAATAGTGTCTTACTTAGTGGACGACTAATTAAACCTGTGTATGGCCTTACCACATTATGACCGGCACATTCAATTCTAGTATAGCCTGCATCATGCATGTCGGGACAGATACATCAAATTATGTCAAGCTCGTGTTCAGCTTATTTTTCTTGTGTTCTACATGTTCATATCAACATAGAATGTTAGCCTGTGTGACAGGCTGTGTATCAGAGCTATTGTGTGACAGGCTGTGTATCAGAGCTATTTTAGGTCATGATCAAGGCTTTGGTCAACCACACACTAACTACACTTCAAACTCTATCAAAGACTTCATAGGAATTATAATTTTTATACTTCTTCAATAAAATGTAGTCACATGTAACTTAAATGTCCAGTAAATAAAAGAACCAGAGATGTCATTTGGGACCTTTGGAACCCCTATCTATTGTAATTGTCTTAGTATGATTCTCTAAAACATTTTGACACCCATTATGAGGTTCTAACATTTTTTACCATTGATCGACACAAATTGTATGTAATGAATACATAAGTATATATATCACAACAAGTAATATAATGATAAGAAAAGAACATTTGCACGAAGATTATATTATTAGATACTAATTTTAAAATTAAAAATTAAAAATTAATATTTTTTGTGTTTTTATGTTTTAAGAAAGTAAAATTAAAAGAAATAAAAATAAATTGTACTGATTAATTAACTCGAAACTAGCACCTAAGACAATATATGAGAAAATATTTAACAATATTTAATCTCCCAATTTTTTAAATATGTGAATCACTAAAATCTCCACAATATAATTACAAATTAATTACATAATCAATTGAATCATGTATTCCTCTCTTAAGTAAGCTACACATCATATAATAATTAACCTAATCATAATCTCATGTCAATTAAATTGTTACTACTCATTAAGTTCATCAATTATGGATCACATACATAAGAATCATATATATCTGCCTAAAAACTATACATATTATTTAATCAAGACAAATAATTAAATAATTCTCTCAAATCTATTTAATTGTCTCTATAGATCAATTGTTAGCTAAATAATTAATAACATAAAATTAGATTAAATAATATAATTAAATTGAAATCATACTCGTGGTAAAATATTAGATCATCAAATGTTAAGACCCAAAGATTAATAAATTAGCTAGACATAATTTTATTCATAAAATTCATATTTTTCATAAAGAAAGACATTAAAATTGATAAAGAAAGGAGAAGAAATACAATGAATCTCTTAAATTGTAGCACCAACTCCTCTTGAATCTTCACTAAAACTGTATCTCTTTTTGAAATTTTCTATATTTTTCTCTCTTCTTGGCTCCAAAAACTATAAAACAAAATATGTAATTTTCGATTCATCAGGATTTATGGGACAATTAAGGGATTAAATTAGGCTTCGGTAGAATTTGGACCGTTAGATTAGCTTCAAATTAAGGGCTGGGATGAAAAAAGAAAAAATTAAAAGCGTCGGTGAATAGAAACGTGACACATGGCAAGGGTAAAGACGGATCCAATCAACGAATAATAGGTAGCAGTGTTGACTAGTTATGGCCAGTACCACGTGGTGTGATGTGATTCACTATTACGAATTACGTGGTGCATCGATGGAAGGAATGAACGAATCACATGACGACGTGTGGCAAGATTGTTGATTGTATAGTAATACTCGGAACGAATGCCTTGTTGACACGGTACATGCAGTGTTGCATGATTGGCCCTCTTCGTTTGCGTGTCATCCATATGGCGTGCCTGGTCAATCCCTTGCTCGTAACATCCATTTGGCATCTTCTAATTGGTCCTCAATTAAAAAATTCATAAAAATTCCAAAAAAATCTAGAAAAATTCCAAAAATTGTATTTTGACTCCTTTTCACTAGAAAATTCATATTTTTAATCCCAAAAATACTATTTATTGAATAAAATGAGCAAATTTTAAGTAGAAAAATGCACTAATGATTCTATTTTCATGGAGTTATCATACCTCTAAACTTTACTCTTTATTTGTCCTTAAGTAAAGTAAAGTCTAACTAGATAAAATAACATAGGTAGTATCCTAATAAATATATATCTATTAATACATGCTTATTTAATGAAAATTATCCCTATTTACGGTTGTACAATTCTAATACAAGGAGGTTCATATATCCATCAAGCAATGTTCCATCAATACAAGGATATGCAAGTTTTTGACAAATTAATTTGTGTGTGTGTTGCATATGATATCATCCAATGCACTCATGAAATCAACCTATATTAGCATGCTATTCAATTAAATCTTAGAACAAGCCTTATAAGTCTATTTTTCACATCTATCTCCACTAATATAAAATATGTACTTAGCTAAAGATCATTAAGGATTTTGCATGCTTATAATGTAAGGCTTAGGTAAGTGTCGATAAATGAAGACATTTAGACTCTTTTTATTCATTATTTTTTTCATATTTTTTTATTCTACATCTTTTTTTTTTGTAACTTCACAATATCCCGTAAACTTATTTTCATTTTTATTTTCTTTTTCTTTAGAAGGATAATTGTATTGTGAGTTTTTTTTTTTTTTTGTCTTTTTTTTTATAGGTTGCATTACATCTGACCTTACTCTATAACATAATACATGAATGCATTTTTTTTCTTTTCATATAAGCTAAAGGTGTAAGGATAGAGGTAATGCTTATTAATTAGGCATAAAATATGATTTAAAGATATGAAAGGTTCTTCACTAGGTTTAAAGGAGTGGTTATGAATATCAACAATAGTTAGCTTAAAATGCTCAATCAATCCAAATAAAGCCTAAATCATTTATTATGCTAAATACTATTTAGAATTTCACTTCAAGAGATGATCAAATAGATTCTAAAACATGATAGATCTCGTCAACTAGCATATCTCATTACAAATTTTCTTTTAATAAGAACAACAAAATCAATTATGAACATGTTCATAAAAATTTGAATTAATTCAATCAAAACTAGCAAGTATATCACATTATTAAAGTTTTGTTTATGATTTTTATTTTAATAGGACCTTTATAGGTGTAATTTTCATTTTAAGCCATTAAATTTCTTTTCTTCTTAATCTAGGACCCCTTTGTTAATATAAACTTGTTGTAACCGGTATTTTAGGAAAAACTCACAAAATAGGGTCAAGTTGTTACACTAATGCTTACAATTAAGTTTGGGTTATCAATATTTCACAATATGTTTTCTAAATATTACTACTAATTCTGTTCCCTCGGGTGTACCAAGAATATGAATAAGTTGGTCCTATCTCTAGTTCCCAAGTTCACGAAACTGCAAACTCTGGTACTGCGTCAGGACAAGCCCCAACTTGAAGATAACGCTGTTGAGAGCATAGCAAATTGCTGTCATGACCTGCAGGTCTTGGACCTTAGCAAAAGCTTTAGGCTTAGTGATCGATCCCTACATGCCTTAGCACATGGTTGCCAGAATCTTATAAAGTTGAACATTACGGATAGAGCAATGTATTCTTTAGCTCAAAGTCAACTTAAGAACAAGAAGCCTGCAATGTGGGGATCTGTTAAAAGCCGGAACGAAGACGACGGGCTTAGGACGCTCAACATCAGCCAATGCAAATCACTAACTCCATCGGCTGTTCAGGCAGTGTGTGACACATTTCCTGCACTTCATACCTGCTCTGGCCGGCATTCCCTCATCATGAGTGGCTGCTTGAACTTGACGTCTGTTCATTGTGCCTGTGCTGTCCATGCACACCGCACCCATGGTTTTCTTCCTCATTCAGCACATTGAATTAAGGTTGGCAATAAAAGCGTCTCAAAATGATGTTGAGAAGGTTGGAGATGTATTAGTATTCCCTTGTGAACTATTTGTGGTTTGTTACTTTGGCTCAAAATCTGCTTAATTTTAGCCCTAGTTATCTTAAAATGATTTGTTCTTTTGCAATTGGCAGTGGCGTAATTGAGTGATTCAAAGAGAGCTAGACAAGAAGTTTTATTGTGAGGCCGGTACGAACATAACCAAGCAGTAGCATTTGGACAGCTAGATATAACTAAGATACATTTGGAAAAAGTAATATATATATATATATATATATATATATATATATATATATATATATAATTAAGATGGCAATTAAACACACATGAGAAATTAAATTAATGGTTGTCTGTGGAAATTAAGTGGATGGAAAATGGTCGCAGCTGGAGCATGTTTGTTTAAAAAGATCCTTAATTTGGATGATCAAATTTGGTGGTTTTGTAGACAATTTCATCGTCGTCCACGTCGAATGCTGGGTTGCATAAGCATCTAAAGAGTCTACCAATACTCTGATCACAAAACGAGCGTAATAGTCAAGATATATATTGATCATAATTTAAGTACCAAGTAATTAATTGTTATTATTATTTTAAAAAAAGGACATGCCTGTGTTAGAAAAGGAGTTCGATATGAAAGTGGTCTTCTTTCCTCGTCTGAACTGCTATCACAACTACTGCTGTTATCGCTATCATCCATTTCATCACTTGCAATATTTTTCTTCTTAGATGTTGATCCGTGCACCTTTTCCTCCTGATACGATTACCTTACCGTATATGTATTATATATTATAACTTAGAATAATACAATCTTACATACATATCTCTTTGAATATAATCTGACCTGAAATGTCTTCCCAAGAATTTTCAGAGCAATAGCGCGAGCCTTGAGTTCTTCTTTCTTCACGTTATTTTCCCGTAGCACCTTTAGATATGAATCATAGATATATAGATAAGTAGATAGACGAATAGGTAGGTAGGCAAACAACAGAATATATATGCATTAATTGACTTTTATTTAATTAATTACCAAATGGCAAACATGTATAAGGGTAAGTTCAATGTCCACCACATTCAATTTCCATAATGAGTTGATCAATGTGTCTTTGTTTAAACGTATTATATCATGTGATCCAGCCATATTATCATTATTTTCTGCAGCATCCATTTTAAATTGCTTACGGCCCATGTCTTGTTGAAGTTGCAATAACTGAAAAGCACCTGCATTATTATGCATGCGTTAGTATTGAATATTAATTATTCAATAAAACATTAAGATAATATTAATAATATATACCTTTTGCAGCAGTAACCTGTGACTTCCAAAAATGTCCTTTATTGCGAACCCACTCAGCCAAGAAAGGAACTCCCAGGTATATGCCTTTCTTTCCTAACTCCTGTGCTGCCTGTCTTGCGTATACGTATCCTATTATGTGCAATATATCCACTCCATAACCTGTGTTAGTAGGCGCGCGCGCACACACATTATATATCATCATAATCATCATGTTGATAAGTAAGCACTACATTAAATTGTACTTAAAGCTAAATTACCTGTATGTGAAAGACGGCTGGCCTCAGATTGAACACGTTTTAAGAAACCCAGTTTGTCACCTTGGACGTATATATTCAGGAAACCTTTCAGTGTTGTTGCTAGCTTTTCTTCTCTTTCTTTTTGCACGCCCTTTGTTACATTACGTAAGATACATTAAATTATACATATATAGACAATAAATCAATTAATGATGAGTCTCAAACAATCTGCCAATACGTATACCTTAAGTTTATGATGGAGTAGTTTCTGATCCGAGCTTTCACTTTGATCTAATTCAGAAGAAGCCATTGATGTAACAGCTACATGTCCAATGTATTCCTCAAACAATTCACTTCCAAACAGAAGAGCAAAAACAGCTGTAGGATCCAGCATTGAGTCCCTACATAATCATCATGAAATCGATGCTATGAATAGAAATAGATTTAAGCAGCACAAGTTACACATAATTAATTCATTATAATGATGAATACCTATATATGCTATACTTCCCATTTCTATCATATGCATCCCTTTGTGCTGGATCAATCAAAACTTGATAGGCTTCCCCTAGTACCTGAAAATAGGAGCAGGGTTGCTTAAAAGCAGAGCGAATAAACAGAGAGAGTACAATATATTTACTTGTAAATTTCTGAATTATGAAGAAATTAGGTGGAGAGAAGGCCGGTTGGAATATGAAAATAATTGGAACGAATGGTGATAAATCAAACAAATTAAGATGCTCAAGTGACCTCTTCCTCCTCTAATACTAATTGTAATATCAGTATTTAGAAAATTTCTTAATTTTTCTGCACAATTGAGGAATTAATGAAAAAGGCTCGACAAGACAAGTTACAAACAACTTGCCTGAAACCTTTGAGCAGCCTGAGGATCATTTGGATTTTTGTCAGGATGAACTTGCCTGGCCTGTACCAACAAACTCATCATTAATTATTAAGTTTCCTACATTCAACTAATTTCGTAACTATGTAGAAAAATCAACAAACAGGGTTGTCAGAGTGTCGATCAGATCCTGATTGATTGAGCTTAATTATATTTTACATTTTATTAATAATTAACAACAACTCGTTAATAGAAACTATTGAAAGAAGAAGAAGAAGAACCTTAAGATAATAAGCCTTGCGAATTTGCTCATCTGTAGCACAAGGAGGGACACCGAGGACGTCATAGTACTCCGTTTCCTTCACCATTAATTATTAATTAATGCTTTGGAAGAGGACGAAAACGAGCGAGCCCTGATCAAAAAAAGGACACGATTGTGTGTTTGTTCGAGTTTGAGAGAGCCACGAGCATCAGTTACCTTTCCAGTTCAACACACGAGATATGATTTAAATATAAATAAAGAAAACCTTCAAAAACCACTTTTTCGCGGGATCCATAAGTATTTTAACCATCACTGTTGGGGGCAATTATGAATTACGATACTTTATATGTTATGTGCTGTTCAACTTTTTTTATTTATTAATTATATGAATATATTTTTTTAATAACAATCTAAATGAATTAGAATTTAACTTTTTTTAAGTAATAAAAATATGAGTTTTAAATAAAATATGTTATTTTTATACTTACATATAAGTTTTAAAATAAGATATTTTATGTTATTAAAAATATATAAATTATAACTAAAATATATTATTTTTATAATTATAAATTTTTAAAGATTTATATTTTTAAAGTTATTCATAAGTTTCAAAATATGTTATTTTTATAACTAAAAATTTTAAATATATATTAAAAATATAAATTTTAAATAAAATATGTTATTTTTATAGTTATAAATTTTAAATATATATATATATATATATATATATATATATATATATATATATATATATATATATATATATATATATATATTCTCAGCTACCATCCTAAGACTAAGAGCTGTCATTGGGCTATGTTTTGGTCTAGTAACGGGCCTGTACCTTATATTTTTTATTTTATATATTTAATCTAAAAATGAAATTTAAAGTTGTAATAGACTAACATAAAAAAATGGAAAAAAAAAATAAGATAACAAAGTATGAAAATTAAATTAATAAAAAATAAAAAGATGAAAATGTAATTATCAAAAAGTTTATGACCATTAATATATTCCAACAAACTTCAATATATATACACGATTTTTTAATAAAAAGAAGAAAATATATATATATATATATATATATAAACTATGTTTAAGGTATAGGTAGAGGGTTTATAATTAATATGATATAATATATACTGCTTCAAATAAAATACATAAAATGAAGACTAAAAATCTACATATAATTATTTTTATTAAAAAAAAATCCAGCCTCTTAAGATAAGACAGTCACCATCTTAATACACAGAAAACAATCAATTATCTTGTAATTTGAAGGGAAATTTCTGTAAAGTGATGGAGACGACTTAATTGTCTCATCTCTTTAACTTGTTAATTTTATGTTAGCTGAGTGTGGCAATGGTGTTGCACACTCGTAGCGTGTTTGCAATTTTGCCTATTCATAAAATTATAATAATAAGAAAACAAGACCTTTAAAAATAGAACACGCATTTATGACACCACAAGTTGAAATACAAACATAACTAATGTGATAATATACTTGTGATAAATAATTTTTTTCTTAAAAAATAAGAATTACTAATTATAAAAACGAAAAACAAAAACAAAAATCCATGCCATAGATTACACCATTTTCTAGATGTCGGATAAATATACATAATTACCCTATCACGTGGAGTAGAGAACATGTAACCAGAAGGGGCATAATCAGAGCTCTTTGAGAGTAAATTGAAAATGATAAGTACAACAAGCCTAGGGAAACGCCCATAGAACAGACTAGATTGAGCCACGTAAAACAATTCGAATGAATTCAGAGATCCCTCTAACTTCGATAAAAAGAAAAAAGAAAAAAAGTTTTGTTTTCTATATCTAATGATTAATGAACCAATCATCTAAACTACTCCATTAAGAATAAATGTGAAAAATTACTAGTATTCATTTCTTTAACCAGTACCTCTTTCAGCCATACAATGCATTATTTGCTAGAGGACTTCACAGTGAGCACACACAGAGGACTGTGTTCAGCCATACTTGTAGCATTTTTAGCTACAAGTACGAAATATCCCACAACTCTGCATTACTTTGACTTCCCTCTTTTTCCACCTTTGCCCATTTTTCTACCCTTCTTAGGTTTGCTCTTCATTTGAGCAATTTTATTTGCCTTTTTCTGCCGCTCTTTTCGCACTTGTTCTAAATCTTTAATTTCTGACCGTACATGAGCATTAGGCACAGGACGTTGCTTCATGCCTCTCTTATAATTTTTGTTATTTCCTCTGAACCGGCCATCTGCAAAAACAAACACGATCAAATAAGAATCCATTCATTCACTCAAATCCAAGTGCTTTTATGAGGTATTATTATGATTCTTCTAATGTACTAGCATTATAATAAAATAAACTATTACGGGGCCCATTTCCAGAGGAATTAACATGTATCAATAAATTTAACTCACAGATACAGTAGAAAGCAGTACCTGTTGTTTCCTGGCCAGTCTCTTCACCGCCTGCTCCTTTCAGAGATACTTTACTATGTGAACGTCCTTTCCACTTCTTGTATATCCCAGTTTTAGTAGCTTTCACTTTTGCACCACTCTCCGTCTTTACCTGCAGACCATTAAAGATTTATAATTTAGTACAAGTCTTCTACAGCCAGACTCATTAATGTTATCCTGATGGCAGTGACACAAATACAATAAAAAATCTAAACAAGAATCAAAAGTTTACCTTTCCAGTAGCTGTCACACGCTCCCCATTGTTTAATTTGATGTACTTTTTGCTCCTCTGCACCAAATAGTTTCATGAGGCTTAAAGGACAGCATTTCCCATCATATAATGATAGCAATGATACATAGATTTCTGTCTACGTACCTTATCCCAATGATACGTAGATTTCTGTCTCTGCATTCCAACATTGTCATCTGCAACTAGATCTAAGACAGCAGATTCCAACCTAAAATGGTGAAAACATAGTACACAAATTATCTCCAGTCATCTAATCATATCTCATAAGTCAGTTCCATAGCATACAGCTTAATGCCTCGAATTTAATATTTGCAAAAATAGATAAAAATCAACACCTGTCCGGATACAACCGAAAGAAGGCTTCAAACTTTATGAAACAGTGCCAATAAATCATGATAGCATAGAACTTTACCTGTTTGAAGCAAAGTTCTCTTTAGCCCTTACAGAGAGTCCGGCTTCTGCATGCTGAAGAATAACAGCACCACAGAAACTTGTTAGCAGGTTTCAGCAATGATACCATCAAAATCAAAATTCATTGGCAACTTGATTTACAAGAGGAATTTAGTACTAGCTCAACTATGGTTGGCTGGTACAAAGTAGCATACATGATTTGCCGGTATTGAACTTATATAGTACTCTTCATCCTTGAAGCTTTCTGCCTTTCTCTTAGAGCCTAGAAATCCAATAGAAATTGCCATGATGTTCAAAAGAAAAAAAACGATGCTTAGGTTATTGAATATAAAAAATGCAAAATATCCCATCTGCACAAAGTAAATCTAACAACGAAACCAAGACGATGACAAGAAAAGTAAGCATGCTGATGTGGGGATAAAGCAAGAGATGCCAAACTGAAAGTAAACTCAGACTGGATGTAGACAAACCTTTATTCTTTTCCTCGAAAGAAGTGATTTCACAATCCACTCCCTGCAAGTATCAAAACTTTCATGAAGCATTTAGTACATAAAATTATGATAAAAATCTCCTCTCTCAAAAATTCCACTAGTATACTTCACCAAAAACCACATATTCATGCACAGGACTAAGAAGTCCAGAATCAAAAGAAATGTACAATGTGACTACTTAATAGATCAATCAGTAAATCCGCAACCACGATACAGGTTAGCAGTTAGTAAGTTTAGATATGAATTCAAAAAATAAACTTGCAACCCACCTTTTCCACTCTATTTGTAGAGCGTTGTTCATGAACCAAATTAATAACCTGCTGGTGAATAGCTCTTTTTTTCTTCATTACATCAACCCATTGACTAGAAGGACCCTACAATAAAGTAGCAACATAGTTACCAAAGATATACATCATGATGGACAAAAAAGGTCAGTATCTAACTTTGCACAATGTAGGAGAACCCGGCCGTGGGTTTAGGATGATGTAATTAGAAAAGCAGATAAGCAGATAAGCAGACCAGCATCAACTGGAAGTACTTTCTACTGGTAGCTGAATATGTAGCTACAAAGGGTACATGGTTCAGGACACAGGCTAATCATGTAGGCTAAAATGCATGACATTATGTGCTTCAAGCCTTCAAATAATCTGAATTGACTTCATGTAAAGCAGACAATCACCTGAAGATTCTTAGATTTAGCAGCTTCACCTTCAGCTTCAAGTATGGTCTGCTTTGGTCTAGCACATATCAGCCATATCAAAATCTCTCTTTTTAAAACATTAGATCTGACATCCGAAAGAAAATAAACATTAAATGCTGACCTGAAAATCTTCAAGCGCTCAGAAAAGGCCAATGCCATTAGTTCTCCACCAGCCAGGGTACTTTTAAAAATTGGATGCAAACCTTCTTGGGGTAATTCCTTTGATCTTCTGATGGACTCTTTTGAAGGTAAGGGCCTTGTCTTGGAGTACAAGCGATACGCATTCATACAGGTTTTCTTTAAATAGGTGAGCTCAGCAGAAGAATCAATGACTTCCCTGACCCTGTCTGAAACAAGGTCGATAACTGTCTGAGGAAAACGACCATAAACAGTTTCCCCATTAGCAACTGCTTGATCAATATTGGACAGGACCCCATCCATATCCTGCAAGACCTCATCTTCTGTGGGTGCAGCCCAAATTGGTTTGGAGAGAAACAGATGGAGATCTAAAAGGTAAGGCATGTCTTCAGTTGTCACGAAAGAAAATGCAGTACCAGTCCTTCCCGCCCTAGCCACTCGTCCCACACGGTGAACGAAAATTTTCGGCTTTGGAGGGAAGTCCCAATTTATGACATTATCCAGCAAAGGAATATCAATGCCCCTGGCTGCCACGTCTGTCACAATTAGCAACATAGTCTTCCTGGCCCTAAATTTTGATACATGAATTTTGCGAGCCTCTTGGTCCATTTCACCATAGCACACAGAAGGCTCAATACCCTCCTCTTTAAACAAGTTATTAAGGAACTCAACATGATGCTTGGTGGATACAAATATTAGTGTTTGCTCATCAGATCTAATTTGCTCCCTTATTAAGTACATCAAAGCAGCGTGTTTTTCTTCCTGGCGCAATGTGAAGAAGACAAGCTTCAAGTCTGGGCTAATTTTGGTGTCCAAATCAAGGCGCACAAGCTGAGGGTCTTGCAATCCTGCCTTGGCAAACTCAGCGAGGGCACTGGGTAAGGTGGCACTGAAGAGCAAAGTCTGACGATTCTCACTAAGCTGTGTGAGGATCTTATGCAACTGCTCAGCAAAGCCCATATCAAAGAGACAATCTGCCTCATCAAATACAACATATTCAACAGTGCGCAGGGACATGTCATCAACCTCAGATAGGTGATGCATGAGCCTACCAGGAGTTGCAATTATGACGTCAGGGTTTTGGGCTAACTCTTCAAACTGGTTTTCCATACTGTCACCTCCAACTAGTAAACTTGTACGAAGATCTAACATGAAGAAAACAATTACAATTAACTTTGAAGCTGACTGATTATAAGTTCTTAGTATGATCATTAAACGCAAAAAATTCATCGAACTATGTTAAGGATAAAATTACCAGTAAAATGGGAGAGCTGCTTGGTAAAGTTGAGAGTCTGAAGAGCCAAGTCCCTGGTGGGAGAGAGGATGAGAGCCCTAACGCCAGCCTGGGGGAGATGCTGTTGAAGGTGTTGGAGCATGGGGATGAGGAAAGCAGCAGTCTTTCCGGAGCCAGTACGGGCCATGGCCACGACGTCGTGGCCAGCGAGAATGAGAGGCATGGTCTTTCTCTGAATGGGGGTGGGCACCTTGTAACCCTTGCGCTTAATCCCTTTGAAGACGCCATGACCAAGTCCCATGGACTCAAATCCACCAGACTTGGCCTTCTTCTTGTGCATCTCTTTCCGCGTCATATCGCCTTTCGACAGTGGCGGCGGAAGATGGTGTGAGGTCTATTGTAGAAGAAGATGGAGATAACTGGTGAAGAACAACGATGGCAAGAGTGTTAGAGTCTATTAGCGTAGTTAGGCAACTCCAATATAGGAGGATTCTTGGCCGGCAGCGTTGGTGTAGAGAAGAGGATAATGAAATAGGGTATGCGAAATCGGAAGGATTAGGGTTTACGGGGTTACGGATGACCGGGGGTAGGAGCTGGAATGATTTTTGATATAATTGCTCTAAATTGAATTATAAAAACTATATCCAAAAAATATTATGATCGGGGGTTTTTAACCACGGATGACGGTTAAAGATAGTTATTAAAAAATATTCAAAAATTTTATTTTTTTATTTTTAATAAATCTTAATTATTAATTAATTTTGAGTATAGATGTTAATATAATTATATTTAAATCATATTTGTTGTTCATATTTGATTTTTACTCAAAATAGTATCCATCTTCAAAATTTATTAGATAAAAATTGAATTCATGTTTTTTTTGCCCATTATTAATGAGATTTTAAGGTTTTTGTTTGATTTTGTATTAAAGGCGTATAAAATATTTATTTATTCTATTTATGTGTAAAATTCATCAATATTCGATTAAGTGTTATGGTTTTTATTCTATAAAAGTATTGAATCAGACATAAAATTTTAAAATTTATGAAATATGGATAGGAAAATAAATTAATATTTTTAAAATTGATTCGATGCATGTATATTAAGATATAATTTTATATTTATTTATAGATTTTATAAATACTTTTTAATAATTTTATTGTAGTTAATTAAAATTAGTGTTTTATTATACATAATAATAAAATATATCTATTATTTTTTAAATGAATGTATTTAAATCATTTTTATTTTTTATTTTTTTATAATTATTAGTTATCTTAAAGTTAATTGATATTATATTGTTTAAGTATATCAAATTACAGTTTTAAATTTTGAGTTATAGAATTATAATTAGCATGATTTTTTATTAAAAAACTATGTGATCATGATAGATCGAATCGGAGTAGTATAATGTACAGATCAATTATGAATTATAAAATTCATAAACTATACAGATTAGATTAGAAATTGACTAAAATTATACGAATTTGATCCATTGTACACCCCTATTTCGTATATTTCTTTTTTTCTTTTCCTTTTTTTAAAAAATACTTACACAAATGATAAAAAGATATCTCAATATAAGTAAAGTATTTAAATAAAATGAATACAATGAAAAACAAAATAAATTAAACCATATCTATTAAGCGAAGGATTGATGATTGAATAGGCAAATTAGAAAACTAATATGAAGGTAGTTATCGAATTTTAAAGTTGTTAGCAATCAAATATGTCACTTTGTCGACACCATACATAACATGTTGCACTTGTACATCAAGAAAAGTCTCATAGAGAATATAAGTTGGTTATGAGATTGCATGGGTGGCATGCATATTATAAATAGTGGCATACCTTAATTGTAGTATGGTAGTATGCCTAGCATGTGTTGTGATATCTTAGCTTAGTAACTTTGAAATTGCTTTAAACTTACAATCTCACTTAATATTGTAGTCTTAAAGGAGTTCAATTTTTCTTCAACTTTATTCAACTTCTCCTTACTGACCATCTCAGGTCTTTGTTTTGGAATATTGAAAAACTCCATGTAACTATCATATTGGCTTCCTCTCCTAACACAACCAGGATGAATTGGTCTAAATACATAATATATCGCATCTTTTTCCTATTTGTTCAATTATTTCACTCATTTTATTTGTTCTTGAACTGTTCTCTACAAATAATAAATCAATAAAATATATCATACATTATGGCATCAATATGCAAAAATCATAACAATGACTTTGTATTAAGTTAAATTACTAACCAACTTATTGATTTATTCTTCTCCTTCTTTATTCATTGGGTTTGACTTCTTTATTTGGGGGTCTTTGTTTCTTTATACAATTTAACTCGGGTAATTAGTCTACCCAATTCATCCTCTTACATAAATTAAATAAATTTATTAACTTAAATTGGAGGAAAATAAATATGAAAATAGTTATAAATTAGCAAGTTAATATTGTCATTCTTTATCTAACTTCAAGTTTTGATGACCTCCTAGTATGGTTACGGTTAAGAAGAATATTCTACATTTGTATATTTTGATGTTCTTTCCTAATGATTTTAAATTCATTCAAATGTCTATAATCTATGCATATAAAAAAATGAATTGTGTTTAAAACAAAGTTGTAAAACATTATATAGAACTAATAATGAATTTTTGTATGTGATACTTACATAGTTGCAAAACCAATTAATAAGCTCTTGTTTATGCTAATCATACAACCATTTTTCTCCTTTTTTTTATAACGATGATCAATCTTCTGTAAGTTTAAATACATTCTTTGATATTATGTAAGATATATCAATTATGTATCATTAATAGTTAAATAAATAATAATTTTGTTTTATATTAAAATGTTGAACCTGTCATTACTTACTCTACGTACTATTGTGCCTCATTATTATTTACCAAAATGATTCAGTGTGCTTTTTCCCATTGAGTGCAATTAATAAGCAATTTCTTACTTCCACCAAACATAGGGTTACTTACTTGGATCATGTCACGTTCTAAGAATAACTTATGCATAGAATTCCCTATTTAAGTGTAACCACTAAAGTACTTAGAACAAAACTCAATAGCCTCTTTAGCAACCTAACGTTCTATCATGCATCTTTCAGAATAATTTCTATTATTTACATATTCTTTAAGACTTGCGTGTTTATTTCAAAATGATACATCCACCTTAAGTAAGTAGAACCACACAATTGAACCTCTCGAACTAAATGAACACATAAGTAAATCATTATATCAAAAAAAAGAAAGAGGAAAATATTTCTCAAGTAGACAAATTCTCCACTACTTATTTATATAAAAAGTTTAACTCGCCAATTGATATAGATTTCTTGCATATTGTATTGAAGAATGAATAAAAATGAATTATTTATAATCAAATATGTTTTGCAAGAATTGACCTAATAACAACTGGCAATAAGTGTTGCATTAAGATATGACAGTTATGTGATTTTAATCCATAAAGTTTCTTATCGGTCATTAATAAAATTTCTTAAGTTGGATGAGTAGCCATCAAGAACTTTCACACTCGTCAAACATTTACAAAACACATCTTTCTCTTTTGTTGACATTGTATATGATGCTTGTGGCAAGTATGTCCAATTCTTATCATTTTCCACCATTGGTGCCTATTCAAGTCATATGCCCAGTTTCTTTAAATCTAATATTGCTTTAATTCTATCCTTCGTTTTTCCAAGTATATTAAGTAATGTACCAATCAAGTTCTCACATACATTTTTCTCAATGTACATGACATCTAAGATGTGACGAATGTGTAGGTCCTTCCAATAAGGTAATTCCTAAAATATTGATTTTTTATTCCAACGATCATAATCTATTGATTAAGTAACATTTACATTTTCACCTATTTTATTAGTTGACATCTTTTGTTTTCCTCTATCGATGAGTATTCTTTTTTTCATCTTTTTATATCATTTGAATGTATACCATTCAATCGCCTTAATATCTCAACACCTCACAAAGGTCTTGGTGTAATATCAAGATCTTCTTCACCATCAAAAGGTTTCTTTTGGTATCTAAACTTGTTTCCAGATGAAAAAAAATCTTCTATGTCTTCTATAAGACATCTTTCGTCCATAAAACAAGATAAATTACAAAAAGTGTCATCACTACAAATAAGGCATCCCATATAACCTTTTGTTGCATATTCTGATAAGTTCTCATAGGTAGAAAAATCATTAATTGTCTATAAAAGAATCCTCCTCAATTTAAAGTATTTTTCTTTATGTGCATCATAAACATTTACACTATCATTCTACAAAGTCAATAAATCATCTATCAGGGGCTACAAATACACACCAATATCAACTTCGAGTTGTTTCGGTCCTGAGATCAATAATGTTAGCATCATGAATTTTTTTTTCATACACAACCAGTGAGGAAAATTGTATGTTATCATAATTACTGACCAACGACTATATTTGTTACTAAGGGAATTTATGTGGATTAATTCTATCAGTATCAATGACAAGACGAAGATTATGTGGATTAGATGCAAATTAAGGGGAAAAGTTATCTACTATTTTTCAATTTGGAGAATCAGAAGGGTGATATAGCATCTCATCATCAGATCGATTCTCTGAATACTAAGTCAATATCTTTGATGTCTCTTTACTTTTGAATAACCTTTGAATACAAAGAATCAGAGGAAAGTATCAAAGAACCTTTGTAGGCATGTCTTTCTTAAGTGTTGTCTCATTTGTAATATCATTCCATCTCGATTCTTTAAACATCGAAAATCATCTATAATCTCATATTCTTTACACCCTAAAAAAATTTAAGTTTAAAGTAAATTAATATATTTAAAACATGAAATATATAAAATTAGTTAAAATAAAAAAATACATTATTCTCTTCTATGCTTAAATAAAAATACATAACCTACATAACACAAAAATATATACAAATAATCAATAACACATGATATATATTAAAATATAAATAAAAATTATATAAAAATATAAAATATTAATAATAAATGTAAAATAATTCATAAAAATACATACAAGAATAAAACAAGTGAGAAAATGAAAGAAATGAAGGAAAATGATGTTTAGTAATTGAGAAAGTGAAGGAAAATGAATAAAAAAAATTGAATATTATGCTTAAAAAAATGGTGGATATAGATCAGAAATTGGAGAGGAACAAAACTCAATTGACGGCGACGAAAATGGTGATCGAAAGTGGTTAAAATTAGTGGTCGAAAGTGATCGAAAATGGAAAAAGAAATTTAGAGGTAACGCATAGTTTTTGAGAGAAATGAAGAGACACAAGCAAAAATTATAGACAAACGAGGGAAGAAAAAGAAAAAAAAAGTCATGTAGTGTCGATACTACATGTTAACCGACACTACACGTGACACATAGTGTTGGTTTCTACATGCCAACTGATGCGAACCACGTGTAGCGTCAATTGACACATAGAACTGATGCTACATATGAACCGATGCTACACGTGACAATCAACTCAAAATTATGGATCAATTGATATGTGCAACCGATGCTACACATAACTTCACGTTGATTCGGGTATACAATCAACGCTAACTGACACGTGTAGCATAAGTTGTATACGTCAACCGATACTATTTTTTATTTTTTTACAATTTTTTAATTTAAAGTCTATTTTAAGTCAAATTTTTACATGAATCGACTTTAAATTTTAAGTTGATTTATACGCATACCGACACTAATTTGAATTGATTTAAATTGATAAAAAACATTAGATTTTGAAAGAATATTCGATCCAGTTCATTCAGATCACCACGTGGGCCTGTGAAGGACATTAATGGTCATACGTAGCTTTTTAGCCGATGCGTAACTTTCTTTACTTGTGTCTTTATAAAATTTCTTTGAATAAAGATACTACAATTCACAAACTCATGATCAATGGTGATGGTCGTGATGGATTGGATATGCGTACACCTAATGCAATTGTCTTATAGATGAGAAAAAAAAATCATACTTCACGATTGCTCAAATCATCAAGAGACCAAAAAAATTGAAGCTGTATCTGCATAATTTATAAAACACATGCTTCAAACATTCGTAAATGGATCACAAAATCACATCACACGTGAAATTGTTGAAGCTGTAAATCCCTGGCCTTCAAAGGAACATATTCTCCCAGATAAACTTGAAGATGATCCGATAGAGCCGACTTGTCAATACTCTGATGATGGTAAGACTTGCAGACAAAGTAAAGCACTGTTTGGGTAACAAGCCCAAATAAAAACAACTTGGTAAGTAATAAAAAGCATATTATCCCAAAAACAAATCTCCCCACAATGTTTAAAGACCATCCATGAATGACCAACTTCCTAAATACAACTTCTACGCCAAAAGCAGCCAATATAAGAAACACAAATACCAAAAAAGCCAACCACATCTTTCCCTTTATTAGTGCCCTACTCTTGTTCATGGCTTCTATTCCTCCGCCTTCTTCTAACACAGAAACCACACTAGCCAATTGCCAAACAATGGTCAGGTATACAAAACCACCCAAATACACAAACCCCCCTATAATAAAACCAACTATTGGTCCAGCTTTTGTATTATTGCTCACCTTTATTGCTACAACTAGGAAGATAAATGCCACTATATTATAAACAAAAAATGCTATGAAAGTCCACAAGAAGGTGACCATAACCCTCTTCCAAACTTTTGGGACAACACTCATAACCTTGTTGAAACTCAGTTCTCTGGCTGTGTATATAGAAGCAACGGTGTAAACCACAGCTGAGGTGGAGAGAAGACCAAAGATGAGAAGGAAGGTGAAATATGCTGCCTTAATTACCCAAAAGGCTGTCCATTCAGAGGAGAGAATATTGGAGAGTTTATAGTACTTGTGAGTACCTTGTTGTGTTTCCATCAAATTGCTCTCATTGTTAATGATCTTTGAAAGTAGAATATCTGACACTTGTCTGTGACCCAAGAAGATGAAGCATAAAGGGACGATCAAAGTTAAGATGATTTGGCTGAATATCTTCCTCCAAGAGAAAAGGATGTTGTAGGATTCTTTATAGACTCCAAACAGACCAAGAAATTGCATTTCTTCTTCTTCTTTATCCATGCTTAATTGCTTATTCAAATAGAAGAAAGATGGGATGTGTGTTGATGATGGTTTTCTTAAAAGCTATAAGGATTGAGGTTTAATTTGACTTTTGACAAACAAAACAAAGACTATCCCTCTTTTTCCAAGAAACTTCTCCAAGTCAAGTCAACATTGCTATCTTATATTATTCAAGGAAATACAGCCTAGCTGATGTGACGCAGATATATACCTAAACATTTATTTAAATAACTATTACACAAAAGATCAAGATCAACATACGGGATAAGTTTGGCAATGTCTGTTTCTGAGTCAACTGCTCAACAAGCACACCAAATTTTCCGTGGACCCTTTTATCTCTACAATCTACAAGATACAACTATAATCACATATACCAACACCTTCAAAACAAATTAAGAAAAATGATTTATCTTCAAGCTGAAGAAAGTGGAGAAAAAATAGCAGAGTATCTTATTAATATAATAAAAAGAGCAACACCCAAATACAATAAACTATGTCATTCCTGTACAGACTTTTTCTCTCCCCCAACCAAAATGGATTGCAAAATCACAAAGTTCCACATATTTGCATGTTGAAAGAAAGAAGAAAAATATGATGGAGAAAGAAACCTTCAAGAACAATAATAACATCTAGAGCCCACCACCAAAAAACTCCCAGGCTCTGTCAGGTATAAACTCTTCTCAAACAACAAAAGTGGAAAGAAATATGTAATTACCTATTTGATCTCATAGGAACGAGCACAAACTGATTCCAATGCTTCTGTGAATAAGATAGAAAAACTTGTCAACGCCTGAAAAACACCAGGCAAGCCTGTTTGAATATTATTCAGTGTCATTGCTCTTGTCACCTCCACCGCCTTTGAATGCTTCATCATCTCATCTTCAGCCCGACTCTGGCAAGCTGCAAGTTCGGATTTTTTCTCAGCCAGTGGATCTCGAGTATCCAAAACCTGACCATTGTCAGGCCAGGTATCTGGCAACCCAATACCAACCATGGAGTATGATTGATAGAACTTCTTTTCTATGTTATGGAGAGATGATGCCTTTTTCTCAAGCTCCTTTGACGCCGTTTCAGTGCCTTTTTTAATCTTCAGCTCTTCACTTTGTTTTTCAGATATCACGTGGACTACATTGATAAAGCTCCTGATAGCTTCACTAGCCACTGTATCAGGTACACGATCAAGTGCAAGCTTCCACTCATCAAAGAAGGCATACATATCCAAAGGTTCCCTGTTGCCACTAAAGTAGTCACTGTCAACGGGAAGAAGAGACAGCTTAAGCCAGCTATGAAAAGAACAAATAAACTCTCGTTGGAACTTAATTATGCGGCAAAAGCTGGTGTGCCAATCAGAGACAGCTGATTCAAGGTCATGAGTGGCCTGCCGATGTAGTTCAGAGGTTGAGGCACCTTTAGTTGCTCGGTTAACAAGGCCACAAACTTGTTACACAATGTTGTTCTGAACTTCATGACACTGATGCATTGATTTCCACATGTACATAAAGCTAAATCCAATACATCAGAGGCAAATGGGTTTTAGGAATGACTATTCAACACAAATGACATTACCATTAACATTTAGGACATATTTGATGTGCTGAATGGAACACAATAGTGATGGTAATAACAATTGAATGGGTTGCAGTGTATAACTTAAAAGTTAGAATGGAATAAAATACATAAGCTTTTACAATATAACCCTTATCTTAAGACAAAAACTGCATGTTAATATTATTTAATAACTTTAAGAATTGTTATTACTAATCATATTAATTGATGAAAAACTTATAAATTAGAAATTCTGTATTAATTGTATTAAGAAAAAGTTTATGTATCTCAAGTTTGAGATAAATTTCAAATGATGTGACAGTTTTATTAGTAAGTACAGTCGGAACCACATAATTGTATCCAATGAAAAACTATCAAGTCAATAATATAATTGTAATATGTAGTAATGCTCTTGTATTAACCTCAAATATGTATTACAACTTTACAAGGTATAATATTAGTTCCAAAATTTCAGTTCCTCAAAAAGGTAAAGATGCATGCAATCAAGATCCAATCCACATATCAGGGATGCTAGAGTAAGTGGGATGCATCATAACTGAAAACATGAAGTTGCATAAAAGGAATTTAAAAGATCAAAATGATAGTTGGTATGGCCACATGGTTGTTTGTCTATCACTCGAAAGAGGGAATGGAAGTGTTATATAGAAGACCATATTATCCACCGACTACAAGCTGAAGGCGAAGGACAAGTTGCATTACTTTAGGACTCGTTTGATAACTATTTCAATTCTTAATTCTTAATTTTAAATTTTAAGTTTTACAAATGTTGAAATTAGGTATGTTTGATAACTCATTTTCAATTTCTATTTTTTAAATTTTGAAACTCAGTTTGAAATAAAAAAGTCTCTTTTAGAATTGAATTTCTATTTTTTTATTTCTTAATACTAAAAATTAACCCAACCATATCCCTTCATAGTCAACTATACTCAAAATGATTACGGAGTCAAAATTTAACAAAAAATTTATCAAAAATAAGTTTTAAATTGAATTTTAGAGCTTAAAAAGTTAAAAATTGAAAATTATAAATTGGTTGTCAAACAAACATATCCAATTTTCAATTTTCCTTTTCAAAATTGTAACTACAATTGGTTATCAATCAAGCATATCCAATTTTTAATTTCTACTTTTTAAAATTGAAACCAAAAATTGATTATCAAACAACTCTTTATTTAAAAAAAAAATTAATTGTAATGGTTATCAATCATGACCTTAATTAGCAAGATGTTGAAATTGAATTGACAAGGAAAAAAAAGTTGAAATTGAAGCTCTAAAACAGAATCACCAGAAGAAGGTAAAAGCTGTAAATCTCAGTGAATATGATTTTACCTTGGCCTTTTTTTATAATAACTATAACACACTAGAAACCCTCGTTCCTCCTTGTTCCTAGTGATCATGCAAATTTTTAACTTGCATACAGAAATTATAGAAGATAGAAAATTGTATCTTAAAAAGAAAAAATAGACATGATAGAGAGAAGACGGACTTACGCGTGACAAAGATTAACAAGCTGAGGAACAAGGTCAGAGTTTCTAAGACTAATGATGGCTGTTGAGGTTGTAGATACCGCCTGAGATGTGACTATAATTAGTGACTGCAGCCTCTTTATTGAAGTCTTGGTCTTGTCGAGCTTTGTTTCATCCTCCCCCTTGTATTCCTGATTTTGCAATAGTGACAACTTCTTTTCAAGCTCAATCTTCACACCTTCTCGAACCTAAAATTCATTATTATTAACTTGAGGTCAATAAGTTTTCAACAGCCATGGAGTAGCAAAAAGAAATAAAAAGTGTCGTCTTATAAAGGCTTAGCAAATCCTTCACTTACATCAGCAATGGCACGGCGGCAGTATAATTAGCAAATGTATGCCAAGCCAGAGTGGACGTATAAGATTAATTAAAGTACATGCTCTATCTAAGGTTTCAACGACCAATTATCAATAATGCTGGATAACACCAGAGTGGCTAACACCTAACAGCTAAATTTTCTAATACCAAGTCAAAAGGGAATTGAAAATATATCTTTTGTACGAGGGAATTGAAAATATCTTTTGTACGAAAGTGCGTGTACTTTATCTGAGGAGGGACACCTTAATTAAGAAAGTTGAGCTAATTCACAATGGTGCACTGCTCATGCATAATAGAACAAAGACACATGGGTTGGGGTTATCCCCTTTCTCATCAGGGATGAAAATGTCGATAATGTCGACGACATTGTAACAACAATGTCGTATTTTTACACGTCCCGACGTCGAAATATGATATTCATATATTTAGGTCAAATTATCGCAAAAATATTGATAATGTCGATAAAATATTATTATCACATAAATATCTTTTTTGGTTAAAATGTCCAAGATATTGTCGCTAAAATATCAAAAATATTAATTCTTCGATTTATTTTTCTCTTTTTCTTTTTCCTTTTAAGTAATCATTTTAATTCTTTTTTTTTCATTTTTTTCTTACTTTTGTAGTAGACAATATATTTTATCTTTTTTTTAACATACTTGCTTATATACAAGTAATTCTAAAAATAAATAATCAATAAAATTTATTTTTAAACTGTCGAAAATTTTATATTTATAATAGTTATGAGATAGAGTACTTAATTATTTCAAACATTTTAACTACTTATTCTACAATATTTAGTAAAAAAATATATATTTTATTATACAATATTTTAATTAATTAATCAACTTATTAATTAATATAAATATTTTATATATTTAAAAATATATGTATTAAATAAAAAATTAGTTTAAAATATAAGTAATTGATTGTTTATGATGTTTTATAAAAAAAATTCATATTTTTGATATAATTTCCATAATTTTCGTAATTTTTTTCAAATTTTTCATTAACAACAACAATATCTTCGATATTTTCGTAAAAATTATATCTCCATATTTTCACCGAAATCGATATTTCAAACATTTTTTCTCATCACATATATCAAGAGTCTTCGGTAAACATGTATTATGGCAACAACCCAAGTGCCCAAAATAAGAATAGAATAATTAGATAGCAATAGATACCAAAATTACGACTAAAGATTACAACCGACCAAACAGAACGAAAAATAGTATCGAAAAATAAAATAAAATAAAATATTATATATATATATATAAGATAAATGCTCACAAACAGAGATTAATCCCTGGCATTTCTACCGTCCAAGGCAGATTACAAGCTACAAGCCAAGCAGAGAGGGTCTTTTTCGTCAACTAAACGCATTCAAGTTTTTAGTCAAATACTGGGGTGGATTTACGCCATATTCCTGCCCCTTTTCTTCTTTTTTATCTTTTTTTTCTTCTTTTTCACTGTATATTTATTGAAACCTATATATTTATTGAAAAAAGATGACTTTTGATAATGATATATTTTTTAAATATATATCCCAAGTTTAAAAATAAAAATAAAAAAAATTAGAAATAAACATGCGAATATATATATACATAATTTTTTAAAGTTGATATGTATTCTTAAATAAATTACTATATGTTTGAACATATAGTAATTTAATGAAACATATAAGAACTAAAAAATTAGGCATATGTGTTTTCATCCTATTAGTTTATAATATTTTTTAAAATTTTTGATGATACACTTGTTCATAATTAATAAAGTTACGATATCCTAACAAAGAAATTAATACGCTTTTATATAATATTTTTTTATCCTATCCTTTATCCTTAAAATAAAATAAAAAAATGAAATTGACATACCTTCACTTCCTCGTAAAGCTTCTTCTCCCAAGCCAATAGGCGTTCCAAAGTGGAGCCGGACAGCCTCTTTCATTAAGCGAAACGGTGTCGAGTCGGTATTTCACCACCAATGGCGGTTTAGATGTCCAACTCGAACTCAATCTGCTCAGAACGCTACTTGAATGATACACAGTCTCTGTAAATCCAACAACCGATTAATTAATTAAAACTGAAATTCACATTCATGTTCGAAATTTAAAATCCAAAGAATAAATATATATACTCAAATTGCTAAGACCAAATTTATAAAGCAATAAATGATATGAAAGTAAATAATAATAATAATACTCTTAAGCTGCCTAAAACTGCTATCAAGCTGAGCTCTGCCAGTCTCAAGCAACTCGGAGACCTGGCCACCAGCCGCCGCGGCCTTCTCGAAATGGTCCTTAATGGCCTCTACAATCTCCTTCAGATCCTTGTGCCTCACCACCATCTTCATGTCCGAGATCTCATGGTTCCTGTAACTCCTTGACGAATCTTCCCACTTCTCCGACTTACTCGTGGTCGCTGCATACTTCGGCGGCGCTGGATGAGGTGGCGGAGCCTCTGTAGCATCAGTTCCAGCCAACGACTCTGCGCGCACCGATTATCCGAATTTCGACCCGAAACCCATATGGGTTATGGAACCCCTCTTGTGCAGATCTTCCTCCCTATTTTCGTCATCAGAAGAGGAGGTTGTTGTCCACTTTCGAAGCCGCGCAACCCATTAGTCACTTAATTCTAATTCTTATGGCGCGCTTTTGTTTATTTCGACCAGAGCCTTTGATTTTGGTGTTGACGTTGTTATGTTTTGTTTTGTTTGATCTTAAAATCATAAGAAAGTCGGAGACCAATATGAAGAGAGTGAAATGGTGAGATTAGTAGGTAGTACTAAGCTGTGTTTTGCTTGGGTCTTCTTCTTCCTCTTCTTTCTTCTCTATTTTTTCTTTTTTTTTTTATAACATAAAATTTTTATATTTTATATAACTTAAAAAAATATTTTTTAAAATACTTTTATTATTATTATAAATAACGTAATAAATTTTTATTAAATACAATTATATATTATATTTATTGATACTATTATGTCATGAAAGTTAACAAAATTTGTGATAAATAATTTTTATTTTTTTAAATATAATTAAAACTAAAATTATGTAAATAAATATTTCATATAAATATCAATTTTTTTTAATAATATATAGGATAACTTAAAATTTATTATCATAAATATAAAATCATTTATTTTAAACATAGATTTTTAATAAAAAAATATCTTACTCATAAATTTTAGATTAAATATAATTTAATTTAAATTATAATTGATTATAAATCATTAAATATTATTTTTTTACGTTATTTATGTGATTTTGTTTTTTTAAAAACAACAAATATGTGAGTTATTAAAGCTTGCATACTTAAAAAACACATCTTATATATAATTTTATTATTAAAAAATATTACACATATTATTTTATATTAAATATATCTTAAATTAAAATATTATTATTTAATATATTTAATTTTAAATCTTATTTAATTAAAATATTATTGTTCTTTTCTACATAGCTCGAAGTGTTTTTCTAATATTGGATTTTTTTGTCGGCATGCTGGGAGTTTCTAAAATCCTTATAATTAGAGCAATATTATATATTATGATTATAATTAATATTATAATTTTTAATAATAAGATATATCCGATTACAATTATAAATAATACTGCACGACTTTAACATTTTGAGATATATAAACTTTAAATTGAAAAAGGTTGAATTATTGAAACAAAATTAATTTATTTAAAATAATAATTATTATAATTAATTATAAAAATATAATAAATAATTTATATATTTTCATTATAAAAATATCAAAAATAATTAATATTTGATTCATAGCAATTAGATGGTACAAGACCAACAACATAGTCAAAAAAATTATGAGTTATTTTAGTAAATATATAACAAATTTTGATAATTTTAAAATTATAATATTAAAATATATTTTTTATATATATAAATAATAAATATAATTTTTTGTATCCTTGATTAAGGTTCATATAAATATTTCTTCAACAAATAAATGACTCTTAATTATATCTCACGTGAATCTCATTTTAGGTACCCTTTTAACCTTATATTGAGTTGTGATTATAAATTATTTTATTTATTTGTTCGATATAATTTTTTTTATACAAATTGTATACTTCATTCTTTTTTTTTCTACATATACCATTTAAAAATTACATCTTGTATTCATTAAAACACCTTATATTGAGTTGTGATTACAAATTATTTTTTCTATTGGTTTAATCTAATTTTTTTATACAAATTGAACACTCCACGCTGTATACTTTTTTCTATTTTTTTATATACAATACTTTTTTCTATTTTTTTATATACAACATTCAAAAATTACATATTATATTTATTAAAACAAAATATAACTAACCTTAGTAAATTTGGATGAATATAATAATGTGATAAAAAAAGAAAAGATATTAAAAATATGTAAAATAAGTCAAAAATTATTAAAATATGTTTAAAAACTAAATATACAACAAATAACTTTCATTCAACGTACATATATTGTACATGTATGAAAAAAATTTAATAAAATAAAAAATTTATTAATTTAATATATTTTATTAAATATAAGTATCAATAAGATATTATCTAAAAATAAAGACAAAAAATGATAACTAAAATTAATTTATAACCCCACTAAAATAACTAATCTCCTTGTTAGACTTCTAGTAAAGTTTTGAAGAAAGAGACCAACTAAATTAAAGCTCGAGTTATTAGTTTAATTTCTTGGTTTACTTTTCTTTTTCTATGATTTTTTTATTCAAATTTATAATTTTAGATTTGATTATAATATATTAGATTTTTTTATGTACTTTTAACATTATTATCATCATAGATTAGTCATTTTTATTTGTGATCGATATGACTGTTTATGAATTAGAACAATGAACAAATCATTTATGCTAGTTATGAATTAGCTAATTGTGACTTAGGTCAAGGTGAATAATTAATTAGTTGTTGGTGATAATCATTATGATAATTGTGTTTTCTAAAATTTTAGTTAAAAAAAATTTAATATTTTTGATTTAGAAATATTTATTGAAAATTACCTCGTTAATTCAATTAAGGTTGCTTTATTTTAGCTACTTAATTAATTTCTTTGTTTTTTCGTGACAAATTTTGATAGTGTTTAGGCTTTAATTAATTATTTAATTTGTTGGTTTAAGAAAAATAAATAGTATTATTTTTATTAAATAACAGGATAAAATAATTTAAAATCTTGTTTCTATCTCGAAGCTTCACTATACTAATAAAGTCTCGAACGTTATACCTTTAAAATATTTATGTTGCTTAAAAAGTTAAAAAAAAATTGAATTTTTTTTCTTTGGTTTTGCTACGAAGAACTGTAGAAAATTTTTTTTGAGTTGTTGAATTGTGTTTTTTAAAATGAGAGCTATGTGTTACGTCCCGTTCAAACCGATCCTTAAAATCCAAAGAAATTGTGTTTGTCTAAAGGATTTAGACTTTTCTACATGGAAAGGTTCTAGAGTGGCCTAAAGATGTCTAGAATGAGCTAGAGTTGGATGGACTCAACTCAAGCCTTGAAGACTCTAGAATGCTCTATAGTATACTAGCATGAGCTTGAAGGTGCTAGAAGGGGCTAAAATATTCTAGAACGTGCTGGATGGTTCATGAAGGATGTAGAAGTCTCTAGAAGCTTATGAAACATCCTAGAACTAGCATAAAGGAACTAGACACTTCTAGAAGACTCTAGAGTTGGCTAGAAGGTCCTAGAACCTTGTGGCATATTGTAGATAAAACTAAAACAATCTTGTATATTCTAGACATAGAAAGATCTAGAAAGTTATGGCATAGTCTTAAGTTTAGTGTCACACTATAAATAGACCTATTGGTCTTCATTTGTAACCATCTTGGGAAATCCTAGGAAAATTGTAAGATAACTTCTCTAAGAGTAATGCAAGGCATTCTTTACAAACTCTCTCTTGTTCTTACTTTGCTCTTGTATCCTCTCAATTTCTAAGTCTCTTTCTAATCTCTTTGGAGAGTTCCATTCGGGTGAAAGATAGGCTTAGTGCAACGGACCGTGCATTGCAGAGCACTCCAAAGACCCCCAAGGGCTTGATGTTCGTAGATGCAACCATCAATGGGAAGATCACCAAAGCTTTGGTTGACATAGATGCATCTCATAACTTTGTTTCACTAGAGGAAGCAAAGAGACTCGGCCTTAAGGTTGTCAATAGAGGAGGATCTCTCAAAACGGTTAACTCGGTAGCACTACCTCTCCAAGGAGTTGCTCGTGGAGTTAAGGTCAATCTTGGTGCTTGGACTGGCCAAGTGGACTTATCAGTAGTAACTATGGATGGCATCAGGATGATCTCTCAAAGCGGTTAACTCGATAGCACTACCTCTCCAAGGAGTTACTCATGGAGTTAAGGTCAATCTTGGTGCTTAGACTGACCAAGTGGACTTATCAGTAGCAGCTATGGATGACTTCTCGGTAGTATTCAACATAAAGTTCTTGGACTAGGTTAGAGCTTTCCTTATGCCATGCTCAAACTCCATGTGCATCATGGATGGATCAAAGGCTTGTGTGGTACCGATGGAGAGGACCACCAGACCTACTATCCAAGCTCTCTCAGCACTTTAATTTAAGAAGGGATTTAAAAGGGACGGAGAGAGTTACTTGGCCATCTTAAAGGAGTACGACGATGAGGAGGCATCACCAAAGTCAAGCTTGCCGACGGAAGTGCAAGTTGTCTTAGATAAGTTCCATGACGTGATACCTGAGGCATTGCCCAAACGATTACCTCCAAGGAGGGAGGTAGACCACGAAATTGAGTTGGAACTTAGCATCAGGCCACCAATAATGAGCCCTTATCGAATGGCGAACTCGGAGTTGGCAGAACTGTAAAAACAACTCGATGAATTGTTGGATGTTGGCTTCATAAGGCCCTTCAAAGCCCCATTTGGTGCCCCGGTGCTCTCTCAAAAGAAGAAGGATGGCTCGCTACGGATGTGAATCGACTATCGGGTTCTAAATAAGATCACAGTAAAGAACAAGTATCATATCCCACTTATTGCTGACTTGTTCGACCAATTGGGGAACGTAAGATATTTTTCAAAATTGGACTTGCGGTCGGGATATTACCAGGTATGCATATCCAAAGGGGATGAGCCCAAGACCATATGTGTGACCAGGTACGGTGCCTATGGGTTCCTTGTCATTCCATTTGGTCTCACTAATGCACCTGCCACCTTCTGCACTCTTGTGAACAAGATTTTCCATCCCTACCTCGATCAGTTTGTGGTAGTATATTTTGATGACATTGTGATATATAGCCAGACTTTGGAAGAACATCTAGAGCACTTGAGGAAGATGTTTGAGGTCCTAAGGGAAAATGAGCTATATGTTAAGAAGGAGAAATGTTCCTTCGCCCAAGATGAGGTAATGTTCTTAGGGCATAAGATAAAGGATGGGAAGCTTATGATGGATGGAGCCAAGGTGAAAGCCATCCAAGAATGGGAACCTCTTACCAAGGTCCCCGAGTTAAGGTTTTTCCTTGGACTTGTGAACTATTATAGAAGGTTTATCAAGTCCTACTCAGCAAGAGCAGCCTCACTGACTGACTTGCTCAAAAAGAACAAGTCTTGGGAATGGACAAGCGAATGCCAAGCCTCATTCGAAGACTTGAAGAAGGCCATCAGTGGAGAACCGGTACTTTACTTACTAGACCCCTCCAAGATGTACAAACTGCATACAGATGCTTCAAACTTTGCCATTGGAAGAGTATTGATGTAAGAAGGGCATCCGATAACATATGAGAGTCGCAAGCTTAATGACACTGAACGCCGCTACACGGTACAAGAAAAGGAAATGATAGCTATCATTCATTGCCTAAGGGTATGGCGACACTACTTGTTGGGTTCTCACTTTGTTATCATGACAGACAATGTAGCGACTAGCTACTTCCAGACTCAAAAGAAGTTGAGTCCCAAGCAAGCTTGATGGCAAGACTTCTTGGCGGAGTTTGACTATAGGTTGGATTACAAGCCCGGTAAGGCCAATGTGGTGGCTGATGTGCTAAGTCGAAAGGCAGATTTAGCAGCCTTAAGTAGACCAAGCAGTCCCTTGCTAGAAAGGATCAAATAAGGGTTTAAGTATGATGCCCTGGCTCAAAACCTCTTTTCCCTCATCACAGCTGGAAAGACAAGGCGATTTTGGCTGAGTGACAGACTACTTTACGCCAAGCAGAATCACATCTTTGTGCTGAAGTGGGGGAGCTTAAGGAAGGAGCTTATCAAGGAGTGTCATGATTCATAATAGGCTAGACACCTAGGAATGAGATGCACATTTACTTTGATCAAGTCAATTTATTATTGGCCTCAATTTCGGGATGGTGTTGAAGCCTATGTAAGGACTTGTCTTGTATGCCAATAGGACAAGATAGAGTAGCATACATCTGGAGGTTTGCTGAAGCCACTGCCTATCCCAAAGAGACCATGGGTGAGTGTCTCTATGGACTTCATCACTTATTTTCCAAAATCAGAGGGCTTTGGTAGCATCATAGTAGTCATTGATTACTTCATCAAGTATGCAGCATTCATACCTGCCTCGGCAAATTGCACATCGGATGAGACGACACGTTTGTTCCTCAAGCACATTGTGAAGCATTGGGGAATTCCATCCAATATCGTGAGTAATTGAGACCCATGATTTACTGGATAGTTTTGGACAAAATTGTTCAAGTTATTGGGATCAGACTTGAACTTCTCGACAAGCTTTCATCCACAGAGCGATGGATAAATAGAGCGTGCCAGCGCATTGCTGGAGCTTTACCTCAGGCACTTTGTTAGTGCCAACCAACACGATTGGGCTAAGTTGCTGGATGTAGCCCAATTCTCTTATAACTTACAAAAGAATGAGTCCACCATGAATAGCCCCTTCAAGATCGTCATGGGGTAGCAACCCATGACTCCTCATGCTTTGGCCACAAGTTATGAATGAAAGAGTACCACTGCCTTCAAATTTGCCAAGGTGTGGCACAAACAAGTTGAGTTAGCCCGAGCCTATTTAAACAAGGCATCTAAAAAGATGAAGAAGTGGGCTTACAAGAAAATGAGGATGATGGAATTTCAGGAAGAAGATTTGGTCTTTGTTAAATTATTGCCCCAACAATTCAAATCTCTACGGAAGGTTCACAAGGGGTTGGTACGGAAGTATGAAGAGCCATTTCCAGTCCTCAAGCAAGTCGGTAAGGTGTCCTACAAACTACAACTCTCTCTAAAGCTTAAAATCTATCAAGTTTTTCATGTAAGCATGCTGAAGCCTTATCATGGAGACAAGGAAGACATAAGTCGAGGAGAATCAAAGAGGGTGCCTACCGTAGTAGTAACCTCCTTTGATAGAGAAGTGGACTCTATCCTAGAACTAGCATAAAGGAACTAGAAACTCCTAGAAGACTCTAGAGTTGGCTAGAAGGTCCTAGAACCTTGTGGCATGTTGTAGATAAAACTAGAACAATCTTGTATATTCTAGACATAGAAGGATCTAGAAAGTTATGACATAGTCTTAAGCTTGGTGCCACACTATAAATAGACCTATTGGTCTTCATTTGTAACCATCTTGGGAAATCCTAGGAAAATTATAAGATAACTTTTCTAAGAGCAATACAAGGCATTCTTTACAAACACTCTCTTGTTCTTGCTTTGCTCTTGAATCCTCTCAATCACTAAGTCTCTTTCTAATCTCTTTGGAGAGTTTCGTTTGGGTGAAAGATAGACTTAGTGCAACAGACCGTGTTAAATGACGCACGATTGTTATTTGAAATTTAGGGTTGGGACATATATCCCTCTTTTTATAGCTTAAAAATATGAACATTCACATAATTATGAAAATAACGATCACATAATTATGAAAATAATAGTTATAAAATAACGATTTTTCTTATCAATTTTTTTATTTAAATTCACACTATTTTCAATAATCCTCCGCTTGAATTTTATATAAATATAGTTTTTATCGAGCAATCGATCAATTAAAAGTATAAGATTGTGCATAAACAAAAGATGTCTATTGACTTGAACTTTTACATAGTGTTGATGCTTTAGAATATACTAGAGTAACTCGTAATTTTGAACTATATCTCTAATAAGATTACACATACGACCTTTCTAATGTGTAGTTCGAAAAGCCTATGCTTTACGATCATACACGTATATCCTAATATAGTGAATGATCTGGTAAATTTTGCTCAAAATTTTCATAGGAAGCGGTCACACTTCCACATTCATATAGGTTAGTCTATCAAGAGTACTCCTGTAACTATGTACTCCACTCCACATAGAGTATAGAACTCAATAAGAGTTTAATAATTAACTCATCCTTCTCGGTCACTTCAGGACTTTATGCTGTAACAATATAGAGTGGGACTTCATAATAGCATGATTCATCTCATATCACTTCATGACTTGTTATTACCCATTGAACTTATTTCTTGGGATCTCTAGTCTATAAGTTGGGTTACCATCACAAATGATTATTCATTCTAAGGGCATCAGTCTCATTCCTTTCGAGGTTTTGAGAAACCTTCTCTCTTGGTAATCCTTTCGTCAAAGGATCAACCAAATTTTCATCAGAATATACATGATCTACTATTACAGCTTTTGTAGAGAGAAATTCTCTAACAGTACTGTGCTTACGATGTATCTGTCATCTCTTGTCGTTATAATAACGATTCTGAATCTTTGTAATAGACACTGTAATATCGAAATAGATCAAGAAAACTAGTACCGGTCTTTCCCATAAAGGGATCTCAGCTAACAAACTTCTTAACCAGCTTGCTTCTTCACTAGCAGTAGCTAGTGCTATCATTTCAGACTCCATTATAGATTGAGCCAATATTGTCTGTTTCTTAGACTTCCAAGAAATACCTCCACCAACTATGCTAAATATATAGCCGCTAATAGCTTTAGAGTCTTCCGATAGAGTGTTCAAATCAGCATCGTTGTATCCTTCTAAAACAGCGGGAATATTTTTACAATGTAATCCAAGGTTCATAGTTGTCTTAAGATATCTCATGACCCTTTTAATAGCATTCAAATGCTCTATACTAGGTCTACTGGTAAACCTACATAGTAGTCCCACAATATAAGCTATGTATGATCTAGTGTAGTCAGTAGCATAACATAAGTTACTAATGATGCTTGCCTACTCAATTTTTCTAACATCATCTCTAGTGTTCTTGAACAACTTTGCACTAGGATCATAAGGAGTACATACATGTTTGTAGTTAAAGTAATTATATTTCTTTAATATCTTCCCAATGTAATGAGATTGTTCTAGAGAAAGTTCATTTTCAGACCTAGTAATCTTTATACCAAGAGGATTACACTTGCTTCTCCGAGATCTTTCATATCAAAGTTAGCACATAACAAAGTTTTCACGTTATTCACAACATGAATATTTGACCCAAAAATAAGCATGTCATCCACATATAAACATATAATAGTGCAAATGTCATTTTCTGATTTATAATAAATGCATTTATCACTTTCATTCATTTTGAATCCATGTGAGATAACTAGATTATCAAAATTTTCATGATATTACTTAGGTGCTTGTTTTAGACCATAAAAGAATTTATCTAGTTTATAAACTTTATTTTCTTAACCTAGGAAAACAAAACCTTCAAGTTGGTCCATATAAATTTCTTCTTCTAAGTCACCATTTAAGAAAACAGTTTTAATGTCCATTTAGTGCACTACTAAATCATGAATAGCAGTAAGAGAGAAAAGTACACGTATGGAAGTTATTCATGTGACTGGTGAAAAGGTATCAAAAATATCTACATTTTCCTTTTACCTATACCCTTTGACTACACGGTGAGCTTTGTACTTTTTTAATTTCTTCTTTAGTATCCATTTACATCCTATGGTTTTGAAACCAGGAGGTAAGTTAACTAAATGTTAAGTTCTATTATACTCAAGAGAGTTCATTTCATCATTTATGGCTTCTTCCCATGAGTTGACATCTAAAGAAGATAAGGCTTCTTGAAGAGTTTGGGGATCTTCCTCTATGGTATAAGCATAAAAATTAAACCCAAAATCCTTGAGGGTTTGAGCTCATTTATTTATCCTAATTTCAGTGTTTAATTTCTCATTTTGTTCACTAGTTCTAGTTATGGGTAAACTACTAGAAGACGAGCCCCCATTATTTTTCAATTTAAAAGGAAACTTATGTTCATAGAAGTCAACATCATTTGATTCTATAACTACACGATCATTTAAGTCATACAATTTATAAGCTTTATTATTCATAGCATATCCTATGAACACATATTCATATACTCTACTAGCAAGTTCATTTCTTTTAGGATCAGGGATTCTACACATAGGCTAAATAACCCCAAGTTTTAAAATAAGTTAAGTTAGGTTTCTTATTTTTCAAAATTTCATATGGTGAAATTTTACTAGTAGATTTAGGCACTCTATTTAGCACATAGCAAATAGTTAATAAAATTTCTCCTCATCAATGAGAAGCAGTACCAGAGTTAAGTTCTATTTTTCTTTCAGTTTTGCCATTCATTTCAGGAAAATAAGGTGCAGTTTTTTCATGAATAATTCCATGAGTTTTATAAAAATCATTGAAAATATTGGAATCATATTTAGTGCATCTATCACTTCAAAACCTTTTTATTTTTCTGTTAAGTTGATCTTCAATTTCAGTCATAAATATTTTAAATATGTCAAACACTTTACTTTTATTTTTCATTAGATATACATAAGTATAATCTGAACAATCATTAATAAAAGTTATAAAATAATATTTTTTATTTCTTGTTAAAATACCATCAAGTTCACATAAATTAGAGTGTATTAAGTCTAAAGGTTCAGATTCTTTAATTACTGACTTATGTGAAGTTCTGGTTATTTTAGCTTGACTGTAAAAATCATATTTTTCAAAATCATTCAAAGATAGTTTAGGAATTAGTTCTAAGGTGCTCATATTCTTGATTATGTGTTTATTAACATGACAAAGTCTAGCATGTCAAATATTAAAAGAACTCAACATATAAACAAAAGAATAAACTTTATTAATTTCAACGTTCAATTTAAACATGTCATCAGTGGCGTACCCTTTCCCAACAAAAATATTATTTTTAGTTATTGTATATAAATCAGTCCTTATAGTTTGAATAAACCCAACTTTGTTAAGAAGATAGCTCGAAGCTAAGTTCTTTATCATCTTTGTAGTATGCAAGATATCCTTTAAGATGATAGTCTTTCCAAAGGTAAACTTTAATTCCACCTTACCAGTACCAACAACTTTAGTGGAGTGGGATTCGTCCAATAACACTTTCTTATCCTCAGATACATAATAGAACTTTAACATGTCTCGGTCATAGCAAACATGGCGAGAAGCACCAGCGTCCACCCACTACCCTTCAAATCCACCAACAAAATTGATTTTAGATATCATAGCAATAAGTTAATCTTCGGTAAGGTTCGCCTACGAGGCAAGACAATTCTTGTCCCAGTAGTTCTTGGCCAAGTGGCCAGGCCTGTTATAATTACAACACATGAATGTATTATTTCTTGAGGGGTATTGAGGTTCATTCCGTGGAGTGTTATTTCTATTTTGGTTGTTACAGTTCTAGTTATTATTGTGATTATGAGTTTTCAGGTTTCTTCTTTTAAGTTTCAGAATTATAGAGGAGTATTTCTTATTGGCACTGTTGTTTGAGACAACGAGTACTTCATCTTTTTTATCTTGTTTTCGCGCTTCTTCTTCTATTCATAGATGGGCTTCTCTATAGAGCAGGTTATATTTTAATAATGTATCAATTTTTTATTGGTTATCATAAATTGGGTTCACTTTCAAGTTAGGTGGGATGGAGTAATGTTAATATAACAAGGATAGAGGATTTCTAAGATTTTGACAGTTAAGTGGTAGTATTGAGTAGTGTAGTTGCATTTTTTCAATCTCATCAACAAAATACAATGAAATTTTAGGTGGCTAATAAAGAGATTTAGATAAAAGTAGAATTCTAACTTTGTCTTTGTATAGCATAAGAGATAAATCATCCATTCTAAAGGAAAAATTGAAAAGTGGTTCTTAAAGATATCGAAAAGCAACCATAAATATTCAGATATCCTCTTCAGATAGTTTTTCGTTAATTAACACCAAAAATTATGATTACATTAACTAAGTGATGTTTATCACTTGTCCAAACATCTAATCTGACTAAAATGTAATCTTACGAGAAGCAAGGAATATAATATGACACAACACAAAAAGTCATCAACTCGATTCAAACTTAAATATAATCATAATAGGAATACTTAACTAATGGATCCAATCATAATTAAGCATGATTAAATTCAATTTCTAGAATATCCAATCAAAAGACGTAACAAGTAGATATGGCAGATAAGAAAACGTCTTAAAATTATTAAAACAAATATGTGAAAATAATATAAGAACAATATTACCGATATATTGAAATGTACTACATGGGTTGAGTCGCGGACTATGTCGCTCTCTTTAAGACGTTTCGTGGCTCTACCAAAATTTGTGCAAGTAAACACAGTCTCGTTGTCCCCAGGATGAAACAACCTAAAATATTTTTTTCTATCTCGGAGCTTTACTGCACTGATGAAGTCCGAAATGATATACCTCTAAAATATTTATATTACTTGAAAAACTGAAAAAATAATTTTGATTTTCTTTTCTTTGGTTTTGCTATGAAGAACCCTATAACCTTTTTTTGAGTTATTAAGTTGTGTTTTTTTAAAATGAGAGCTATGTCCCTCTTTTTATAGCTTAAAAAGATGAACATTTACATAATTATGAAAATAACGGTCACATAATTATGAATATAACACTTACATAATTATGAATATAACGGTAATAAAACAACGGTTACATAATTATGAAAATAACAATCATAAAATAACGGTTTTTTATCAATTTTTTTATTTAAATTCATACTATTTCCAATAATAATTAATTTAATAACACTCTTATGTCAATTAAATTGCTTACTACTCATTGAGTCCATCAACTATAGATCACATATATAAGAATAATACATCTCTACCTAGAAACTATGTATGTTATTTGATCAAGACAAACAATTAAATAATCTTCTCAAATCTATTTAATTAACTTTATAGATAAATTATTGACCAAACAATTAATAGCATAAGAATCAAATTAAATAATATAATTAAATTAAATTCATAATTGAGGTAAAATATTAGATCATCATATAGTGAAAATTGGGTTCATAAGACTCCTAGATTAATTAATTAACTACACATAATTTTGTTTATAAAACTCATATTTTTTTTTATAAAGAAAAACATAAAAATTGATAAAAATAGGAGAAGAAGAATAAATAAAATCAATCTTTTGAATTGTTATACTAATATTTTCTCGAATCTCCACCAAAACTGTATCTCCTTTTAAATTTTTTTGTATTTTTCTTTCTTCTTAACTTAAAAAACTTATCAAAATTATACTAATGACGGCTCATTAGGATTTATGGGATGATTAGGTGATTAAATATAGTTTAGGTAGAATCTAGAGTGTCGGATCAACTTCATTTGATATTTTAGATTTAGAAATCAAACAAAGATGTATGCATTAAGGTGTGAAAATCATGCATAATAGCGAAGATTGCGAACTGAAAATGTTGGACACTCTTCCATTATGATCTTGTGTCCAAACTATAAGAGTGGGAACTCGATCTAAGGGTTAGTAGACTCTTATGTTCTTTGATTATAATTAGTGTATCCTTACTTTCATTTGTCTTTCTTAAAATACCCTTTTTTTTTCTTTGTTTCATTGCTTATTGTGTAAGGTCGACTAATAAAGTATTTATGTTTAATAAGATGGGAGGAATTGTTTATTGATAAAATAGTTATTAGGTTTCCTTCTCTATTTTATTTAATAATTTTAATATATTTATAGATTAAAATTGTTTTATTTTATTTAAATATAATCATATTTTATATTATCTTATTTAAATTTGTTTATAATTATTAAAAATTTATAGATAGTTATATATATATATTTTTTATAATTTTTATTTGTTTTATTTACGTTTATTTAAAATAAATGAGATATTTTATTATATATTATAATTAAAAAAATAAATAAGATAAGATTTGATATATTTACCATCTTTATGCGTCGTATGACTGTCATTTTATTTCATTATTTCAATTAATAAACTGTAAAAATTGAAGGGATTGTGTATTATTATTATTAGTTGTCTCCGGAACTAGCCTGCAGGCTACAGCCAAGGAGACATTGGGTCCAAAGAAAAAGTAGAGAAATGGCGGCAAACAACCACATTTCATGTGGTTGGTTTATTATTTTATAATTAGAATTTGAAATCAAGTGTTTGTCTTCATATGATGGAGCAAGTTTGGAAGCAAAGGTTGAGACTGGGTGGCCTATCCTTCCCCACCAAGTTGTTGGTGGCTGCTTCCAACTGGTGTGTTGGTTGTCACTAGCTGGATATCATGTTCTTTAACATTCCCCCTCAAGTTAGAATATATGTTAATTATTCCTAACTTGTTAAGTAAGCTTGAGAACTGTGGAAAATTCAGGGATTTGGTAAATATATCTGCTGGTTGCTCTAATGTAGAGATATGATAAGTTTTGATCATTCCAGCTTGAATCTTTTCTCTTACTAGATGGCAATCGATCTCTATGTGTTTGGTTCGCTCATGAAACACTGGATTTGATGCAATGTGAAGAGCTGCTTGATTGTCACAGTATAACTTGGTCGGTTGGGAGTGTTTGATACCCAAATCATCCAAAATATATCGTAACCAGGTTACTTCGCAACATGCTGCTGCCATAGAGCGGTATTCTGCTTCTGCACTTGATCGTGAGACTGTATTTTGTTTCTTAGTCTTCCAAGAAATTAGTGAGTTTCCAAGAAACATATAATATCCTGTGATTGATCGTCGTGTATCTGTGCATTTTGCCCAATCTGCATCACAAAAAGCATTTATTTGTAATGAACTAGTTGCTGAGAAAAAGAGACATTGCCCTGGTGTCTTCTTGACATATCTTAGCACTCGTTGAGTTGCTTCTAAATCTGGTTGTCGTGGTTTATCCATATATTGACTGAGAATGTGCACGGCATACACTAAGTCGGGTCTTGTGATGGTCAAGTATATTAATCTCCCAATAAGTCTTCGATAGGATGTGGGATTACTGATGAATTCCCCTTCAACCTTGTTGAGGGATAAATTTTGTTCCATAGGTGAGTTGGCAGATTTGGCACCAAGATAACCCATATCCTCCAATATTTCAAGTGCGTACTTGCGTTGTGACAGAACAATTCCCTTCCTGGAACGTGAAACTTCTATGCCCAAAAAATACTTTAATTCACCGAGATCTTTAAGCTTGAATTGTCTCATGAGATGATTCTTAGTTTCTTCAATGTCTTGTATATTGTTTCCTGTTATGATTATATCATCTACATAGATAAGAAGAGCAGAGAAGGAATTACCACGGGTTCGGACGAACAGTGAGTGATCATACTTGGATTGGTTAAAACCAGCTAGCTTAAGTGTTGTTGATAGCTTGATGAACCACTGTCGTGAGGCTTGTTTGAGTCCATACAAGGATTTATGTAGCTTACATACTCGTGTTTCCCCCTTTCGTCCGAATCCAGGTGGAAGGGACATGTAGACATCTTCATGAAGATCACCATAGAGAAAAGCATTGTTGACATCGAGTTGTCGAAGATGCCAATTTTGAATAGCAGTAACAGTAAGAAGAAGCCGAATAGTGACAAGTTTGGCTACTGGTGCAAAAAGTTTCTTGGTAGTCAAAACCTTCAATCTGACTGTATCCTTTGGCCACTAACCGAGTTTTATATCGTTCCACAGAGCCATCAGGATTATACTTGATTTTGTAGACCCATTTACAACCAATTGGTTTCTTGTTTGGAGGAAGCTGTTGAAGCGTCCAAGTGCCATCAGTTTCAAGAGCATCCAGTTCTTGTTTCATGGCAAGCCGCCATTTTGGATCATTGAAAGCTTCAGCAAAGGTGGTTGGTTCCCTGAGAATGGAAATAGAAGTAGCAAAAGCACGATATGCAGGTGATAATTGGTCATAGGTAAGTACATGAGATAAAGAATGAGAAGTACCTTTGTCTTTGGACGATGCTGAGTGAGACGAAGGGAAGGATCGAGAAGGCAAGGAAGCTTCTACATGATATTTTTGAAGGTAGCTAGGAACATTGGTGGATCGACGAAGCCTATGTGTGACTGGTGTTGGAGGAGTTATGTGTGGTGGAGAAGTTGATGATGATATTTCTGGAGATGAATTTTGAAAATGAAGAGTGTCTGAGTTGATTGTTGGAAGGACAGATGGTGTATGATCAAGTGATATATTTGGATTGGTTGATTGACGAATGTTGGGTATGTCATCATAAATAGTATCATCTGATGGAGGAAATAGAGTTGGAGTGTTGACAGCGGAAGTGAAATAAGGAAATACATGTTCATGAAAGATAACATCATGAGACACTAAAGTCTTGCTTGTTTCCATATTGTAGACACGATAACCTTTGATCCCAGATGGATACCCAATGAATATGCATTTATGTGACCTAGCATCAAACTTGGTGAGTCGATCATGATGTGTAGACACAAAACAAAGGGAACCAAAAACACGAAGATGTTCATACCTAGGAGTTTTGTGAAAAAGGACTTCAAATGGTGTTTTACCCTTGAGAACAGGTGTTGGAGTACGATTTATGAGGTATGTGGCTGTAAGAATGACATCTCCCCAGAATTGTTTAGGAAGATTGGCTTGGAAGAGCAATGAACGAGCGACATTGAGAAGATGACGGTGTTTGCGTTCAGCAACACCATTTTGTTGAGGGGTAGAGACACAACTAGTTTGATGAAGGATTCCCTTGGTAGAAAACAACTGGGTCATAGAGAATTCTGGTCCATTGTCACTACAAATGATTTTAACTCTAGATGAAAATTGCGTTTCAACAAGGTTGATGAAGGTGGTAAGAAATGTGCGTGTATTAGATTTAGTATGTAAGAGATAGACCCATGTGCATCTTGAGTAGTCATCAACAATAGTGAGAAAATAAAGTGCTCCATTAAGTGCTGGAATGTGATAACCACCCCAAATATCGACATGAATCATTTCAAAAGGTGCTTTTGTATTAATGGAACTTAAAGGAAATGGATTACGTGTTTGCTTAGCTAATGGACAAATAGAACAATCACTAATGGAACAAAAAGGTGTGTTGATGGAAAGAGAAATTACACGCAAACTGTTATTAGATAAATGACCAAGTCGTTGATGCCATAGATGAGAGTTGGTGGAAGTAGTGTTTGAAACAGAGAAACATCCAGCCTCTTTAGAAATAGTCAGGTAGTAGAGTCCTGCTTTCTCAGTTCCCATCCCAATCGTCTTCCCTGAGCATTTGTCCTGAACAAAGCACATACTATTAGTGAAGGTGACATGGAAAAATGAGGTTTGAGTTAGTTTGACTACTGAAACTAAGTTTAATTTGAAGGAGGGAACACACAAGACATTATGGAGTATGGAATTATTTGAGAAATGTACAGTGCCAATATGCGTGACACGGGCAAGAGAATGATCAGGTAAATGCACATGTCGATTAGTGACTGGAATGCTGGAGCTCATAAGGTTTTGGGAACAGACCATGTGATCAGTTGCCCTTGTATCAAAAATCCAACGAGTTTCTGAATGGAAAACAGTTGCACATAATGTGTTACCTGAAGAAGTAGTCACTTGACTTACCATGCTACCTGATTTGGATTGATTGAGAAGTGTAAGGAGCTCTTGATATTGGGAAGATGTAAGATTGTGGGATGGTGTCTTTGTGTCGGAGTAGCTTTCCTGAAAGTCAGTATGATGAGCTTTGGAAGGGAAGCCATAACTTGTGTTTCTCTTATCTTGAATTGCTCCTTTCTTCCTACACATGTTGATGTCATGTCCATTCAAACCACAAAAATTACATTTGAGACGCTTTCGGCAGTTTTCAAAATTGTGTCCATTGAGACCACAAAAATCACATTTGAGGTGACTTCGGCAATTCTCAGAATTATGGCCTATATTGTTGCATCTATTGCACTTGAGATGTGGGTTCCTTGATGGATAATTTCTGTGAGGATATTGTGGACGACTATCTCTGGCAACAAGTGCGACAGCTTCTGGCATCCTTCCTATGCTTTGAGTGGAGACAGCTCTTTGCTTTTCATCTTGAACAATAAGTGAATATACCTTATTTACTGTAGGTAATGGTTCCATGAGCAAGATTTGTCCACGTGCTGATGTGTAAACCGTGTTAAGGCCCATGAGAAACTTTATGGTTCGCTGCTTTTGTTGATATTCTTGTAATTCCCTTCCGACATTTCCTCCATAATGTGGAAGAGGACATAGTGCATCGCGACTATCCCATAAACTTTTCAATTTGGTATAACATTCTCCAATGCTTACACCTTCTTGCATGCAATCATGAATCTTTTGCTCAATGTGAATAGGTGCACGCTGTTGGTGTGCGAAAAACGTTCCTTTAATTCTTCCCATAGCTCATATGCAGTATCACTATACATGACACTTTCTGCAATTTTGGGTGATATGGTGTTGAGGATCCATCCTTTGACAAGAATGTTGCAGCGAGTCCATTGTTTGATTTCTGCTTCAAGGTTTTTTGATGGCCTTTTGATTGTGTCGTCAATGAATCCTTCTTTGTTTTTGGTTATTAGAGCCATGAGCATTGCATGACTCCAAATGTGATAGTTTTCTTGGTTTAAGGATTGAGCTACGAGAATCATGCCTGGTTGGTCTGAGTGGTGTAGATATAATGAATGGCTAGGGTCATCATACCATTTTGGTAAAGTAGGATTGGTATTGGTAGTTATAGACATTTTTTGTTGAATAAATTCGAAAGAACGGGATAGGTTTAAGTGTATTTTAGACAATAATGACTATTTATGAAATAAATAATGTACTGAAATATGCTTTATCTTATAGAAAATGAGTCAAGGATTACAGAACTGGAAATTTTAGCCGCAGAACCGGTCGGAAAGTGGGTGAACCGGCGTCTGGAGTGGCTGAAACGGCAGTAGCGCGGTGAAGCGGCCCAGGCAGGATGAAGCCAGCCAGGCCGGACCGGATGGAAGACCGAACCGAGTGAACGACGCATCGTTTGCTTCAGCGGCGTGCGAACGACGTGTCGTTGGAGTCGTCTTCTTCAGCAGCTGGCGCGTGTATCTCCGGCGAGGCGCGTGTAACGCCGGTGAGTTTAAACAAGGCGCGTGTGAGCGCGTGGAGAGGTATTTTGGCTTGATTTTAATTGCAGATTGCTCGGATTCTTCTGAATAATATGATGGGATGAAATTGGAATTATTTTGTGAATCGAAATTGGTTTTGAAAAAAAAACAGATTGAGGAAAAATGGAAAAAAAATTTCTATGAGCTGAATTTTCTGGGAATTGTTTCCTAAGCTCTGATACCATGTAAGAAATGGATTTATTGATGATGAATAAACGAATGTTTACAACTTATTTATACAAAAGAAAAGCAAAATTGTAATAATTAAAAACAAACACAATTATGAAAATGTATGTTCTTGGACAGCCTATCCTTTCCCACCAAGTTGTTGGTGACTGCTTCCAGCTGGTGTGTTGGTTGTCACCAGCTGGATATCATGTTCTTTAACAGTGTTCAATATCATCCAATATATATGATGCACTGCAGTTCTCTAGCTGCAATCGAAAGTTGAGCTTAAGAGCCTCAGCAAAAAAATAAAAATGGTAGCTAGTCTTGATGCAGTCCTCAATGAATCTGTCGTTTTGGTATGAACTCTGATGAAGCTTAATTTTTTTTTAATTAGATGATTAATTTGACCGAAAACAAAATCCACTAATCAATAATTATGCATATGCAGGAGAATATACCTGTGGAAGAAGTTTTTGTGGAACGCAAATGTACAAAACAGGGTTTAAGCTCTGATGATGTTCAAAAGCGTCTCAATTTGTTTGGATACAACAAACTTGAAGAAAAGAAGGTCGTTGAGGATTATTGAAACAAACATTTAATTAGCATCATCATCTGCTTTCTCTTCAATTCCCTTTATATGTATGTATAATTAATTAAAATATATATGATTCTACCTTTTTTAATATAGGAAAGTAAATTATTCAAGTTTTTGGGATTTACGTGGAATCCTTTGTCATGGGTCATGGAAGCTGCAGCAATTATGGCCCTTGTGCTTACACAATTTGGGGTATGACTTGCTTTTAACTTTGCTCTCTCTCTCTCTCTTTCTCCCCTTCTCTCTCTTTTACTACTTGTCTATATTATGTATAACAACAAAACAAAGAGATATGTTTAAAAAAAATACATAAATAACTTAAAGATTAATTGACAAAACGACCTTAATTTAATTACTTGTGCAGGAGAAACAAGCAGACTACCATGATTTTGTTGGCATAGTGGCTTTACTTATAATCAACTCCACTATCAGTTTTATAGAGGAAAATAATGCTGGTAATGCAGCTGCTTCTCTAATGGCTCGCTTGGCTCCAAAAGCTAAGGTCACCCTCTTATCATTTTAATCATTCTTGAACTAGCTAACTACTTATTGCATTTTCAATGTCTTCTCCAGTACTCTATCAACAAAAATGTCTTCTTCAACTATTACTATTTGTTTACTTTGATTTAAAACTACCAGGTCCTTCGTGATGGAAGATGGGATGAAGAAGATGCATCAGTGTTGGTTCCAGGAGACATTATTAGTATCAAACTTGGCGATATCATTCCTGCTGATGCTCGTCTTCTTACGGAGGGTGATCCATTAAGGATTGATCAGGTAATTTTAACCTTTTTATTTTATTTTATTTTAAAAAACTATCATATTCCTAGTGATATATATACATAGAAATGATATTGAATTTGAATAATATTGATTTTGAAAATACTCTTCTTGACTAGTAACTTAGATTTTGATCCAATTTTTAAAATAAAAATTAATTAAATTTAATTTTACATTCATATGGGATGATATAGTGATATATTTATACAAAATTTTGACTATGAACACATGCAAATGAATTATAAACAATCAAATGAAAAAAAATCTATCAAATAATTTATCTATATATAATATCGTTGTATAGTAAAGGTAGATATACTATAGGAATCATTAGGACAATAAAAATAACCTCATATCTTCAAAAATGATATGTTATATTTTGATTAGTAAGATTTACTTTAAATATTAATACATTTTTACATATAAATTAATTTAATTATTTATGTTTAAATATATCATATAATTATTGTTTTTAATTAAAATTTATGATTTTTTATAATAATAAATAACAATCACCATGGTTTAATTAGAAAAATAAAAGTTAGAATTCCAAAAGATTTTGATTATAAAATAATAAATAACAAAGATAACAGTTTAATTAAAAATTAAAAACTATAATATCAAAAGACTTGAATTAAAATTATTTAATCATTCTTTCTTAATTTTATTTATAAAATTTAAAAACTTATAGATTACATATCATTATTTTAATCATATTTTTTAAAAATTTTAATGTTTCTAATTAAAATTAATTCTTTGTGAAATAATAATATATAAAAGTCATTAATAACTAAAATTCCAAAATATTTTAATTTTTATTATTTAATTATAATTTTTTAATATTTTTTTATATAAAATTAAAATAATTACATATTTTATATAATCATTTCTGTAAAAATTATTCTAACTTTATGCTCTTAATCAAAATTAATTATACGTGAAATAATAATAATAGACATAATCACCTAATAAAAAATGAAAAATTAGAATAATAAAAGTTTTTAGTTTTGATTGTTAAATCATATTTTTTTTATTTTTTTTATAAAATTAAAATAATTAAATGTCATATACAATTATTTTTTTATATATTTGTTTCTCTTAATCCAACACCAATTATTATGTATCTAGTTTACCAGACAAATTTACCGAGAATATTTTTTATTTTTTTCTCTAATTTATTATAATGTTATTGGATAATTTTTTTTATTAAACAATATTGAATGTCATTCAAATTAGTGTGTTTAAACGAGAGAGAAAATTTAATTGATGATATGAGAATACAAAAATGTACAAAAAATACAAGTTTGAGCTCAAATTTTTTATTATATTATTTGTTTCATTCTCCTTAAAATATATATCTTTTAATGGTATAAAAAATAAGAAAGTTATTAAATTAATCGTAGTTAAATTTTCATTTGTTTCGTAATATTTATAATAATTCTTATAATAAATTAATCTATGAAATTTTTATTTTTAGAATTTAAAAATAGTTGTTAATTTTCTTCTTATATATATAGATATATATATTATCAATTTTGTATGCCTATTTATTTGTTTATTGTGTTTAGTTTTTTATAATATTATTTTTGAATATTTAAATTGAGTAATAAAATATCAATGTTAAAAATAATTTATAAAATTAATATATTTAGTTCACAAATGCAATTTTTGGGTGTAACACATACTAATGACTAAGTGTATATACGCGTGGATCGGACAGCAAGCTAATACTTTTGTTTCAAAGTCATGAGGCAGTCAAAGTTAGATAATACTTCTAGGCAGCATTAAGGTCCAAACTTGAGGCGAGTTTGAGGTATGAACTGAGAGATCAGCTTCTGGAATTAAATTTCAAATATATTATTATTTCAGTCTGCTCTTACCGGGGAATCACTTCCAGTAACCAAAAATCCAGGTGATGGGGTTTACTCAGGTTCTACCTGCAAACAAGGCGAAATTGCAGCAGTTGTTATAGCCACTGGAGTTCACACTTTCTTTAGGAAGGCTGCTCATCTTGTGGAAAACACAACACATGTTGGTCATTTCCAAAAGGTTCTGATCCAATATATATATAAAAGAGTTTCTCTGCCTTTTGCAATTAATAAAATTTATTACCAAAGTGATGATGCTCAAAATCGACAAGTTAGGAACTTTCATGATGATTGCAGGTTCTAAAATCAATTGGAAACTTTTGCATTTGTTCAATTGCTGTTGGAATGGTTATTGAAATCATAGCAATATATGCTTTCCAGAAGAGGAGATATCGGGTCGGCATTGATAACCTACTTGTCCTACTAATTGGTGGCATCCCCATTGCCATGCCAACTGTTCTTTCTGTCACAATGGCCATTGGTTCTCATCGTTTATCTCAGCAGGTAGATCAATCAATGTTGCAACTTAATCAATCTTGTTTGGGAATTAAGGCGGGAATATTTAAATTAGATGGTCTTTATTCATGAATTTTGTCTTTTGAGTCAGATTTGGATGTTTTGTGGAGAATGTTATGTCTTTAACTTGGCAGGGTGCTATAACAAAGAGAATGACAGCTATTGAAGAAATGGCTGGAATGGATGTGTTATGTAGTGATAAAACGGGCACATTGACTCTTAATAAGCTTTCAGTTGAGAAAAACATGATTGAGGTTTTGTGCTTTTGACTTGGTCATTCTTACTTATTATAAGTTCTGCACTTAGCATCAGATCAGTGTAGTGATATGAACTCCATGGTATAACCAAATATCTATCATCCTGTCACAAGTTTATGTTGAAAGATAAACATATCATCCTTACGTTTCCAAAAAATATATGATATATATATATGGGATGTCACTGGCAGGTATTTACCAAAGATGTTGACAAAGAAATGGTAGTAATAATGGCTGCAAGAACTTCAAGATTAGAAAATCAAGATGCCATTGATGCAGCAATTGTGTCGATGTTGTCAGACCCTAACGAGGTATATACTATTGGATTAATTTAATACCTCTCCCTGGTTTCTGCTCCATTTGTGACAGAGTATAAAATATTCGAGATCCTGCCGTGGTCTGATATATATATATATGTATATTGCCATAATTGGCTTCAGTTTGATTCTAATTAATTGGGTTAATTCTGGAAGGCAAGAGCTGGAATTACAGAGATTCACTTCCTTCCATTCAATCCAATTGATAAAAGGACTGCACTCACATATGTTGATGCAGCTGGTAAGATGCACAGAGTTAGCAAAGGTGCACCAGAGCAGGTAAATGCAAGCTAGCTTTTAAGTAAGTCTTAGATAATTAGACACACACCATACATAAATATTTTGCATAAAAGTGCTTTGAGGATTTCTGATCTCTCTCAAATCTATAATGGACATGTAGATTCTGAATATGGCACATAACAAATCGGAAATTGGAAGGAAGGTGCAGGGAATCATTGACAAGTTCGCAGAACGTGGATTAAGATCCCTTGGAGTTGCTCGTCAGGTGTAACCATCAATCTCTTTTGACCTTCTTAACTACTTAAACAATAGCTATGTATAATATGTTTTTAACAATATTGTGGTTAATATATAATAAAGATGTTTTCGTTTCATCTAGGAAGTACCTAGTGGAAGCAAAGACAGTCCTGGTGGGCCTTGGGAATTTGTTGGTCTTCTCCCTCTCTTTGACCCACCTCGCCATGACAGTGCTCAAACCATTACAAGAGCTTTGGATCTTGGTGTTAGTGTCAAAATGATCACAGGTATATATAATCTTATTTTCAATTCTTAATTTCCTCATGCATATATATGATTTTATGTCTAGCTCTCATATGCATATTATTTTGCAGGTGACCAACTTGCAATTGCTAAGGAAACAGGAAGACGACTTGGGATGGGCACAAATATGTACCCCTCCTCAACTCTTGTGGGTGAAGCTAAAGATGAGGGAATTGCTTCTCTCCCTATTGATGAGCTCATTGAGAAATCTGATGGTTTTGCTGGTGTCTTTCCTGGTGATCAACAACAACAAAATATATCATATATTAATTTGATCTATATATATATATAGATATATATCATGCCCTAGTGTCTGATAATTAATATGTAACTACTTAATCAATTGCAGAGCACAAATATGAGATAGTGAAGAGGTTACAATCTAGAAAACATATATGTGGAATGACTGGTGATGGAGTGAATGATGCACCTGCCTTGAAGAAAGCTGACATTGGTATTGCAGTTGCTGATTCCACTGATGCTGCTCGCAGTGCTTCTGACATTGTTCTTACTGAACCTGGCTTAAGTGTTATCATTAGTGCCGTTTTAACAAGCCGTTCAATTTTTCAAAGAATGAAAAACTACACGGTAATTATTATTATTATTGTTTTTATTACTATTCACATCATTACTAGTAACTTATTGATTTAGTGGTTTGTTATAATGTGCCTCCCTTCACAGATTTATGCTGTGTCCATTACCGTACGTATTGTGCTAGGTTTCATGTTGTTGACTGTGTTCTGGGAATTTGATTTTCCTCCTTTCATGGTTCTTGTCATTGCCATTTTAATGACGGTTAGCTAGTTTAATTAAATTTACTTTTTGTTCATTCCTTTTCAATAATGCGATTTAATATTCTTTCTTTTAACAGGTACTATAATGACTATATCAAAAGACAGGGTAAAGCCATCTCCACTTCCAGATAGCTGGAAGCTAAGTGAAATTTTTGCAACTGGGATCGTCCTTGGTTGTTACCTGGCTCTTACAACTGTCATTTTCTTCTGGGCAGTCTATGAAACTGACTTTTTTCCGGTACATTAATTTCATCTTCTATTTTGTTTTATGTCAAAAAATGGAATCATATTTCATTATCCATGAAATAGTTGACATATGTGGTTCGTCTTCAACAAAAAAAGCAAAACCAAGTCTAGAAAAGGATAGATGCTACAGTTTCTTAATTTCTCTCTCAATGAGTTATGACAGAGGCCTCTTAAACTTACATGCAGAGGCATTTTCATGTGAGGTCATTGAATAAGAACCAATTCGACACGTCAAACATGGATGTTGCCATCGAGCTTAACAATCGATTATCATCTGCTGTGTATCTCCAAGTGAGCACCATAAGCCAGGCCTTAATATTTGTCACACGTTCAAGGAAGTGATCATTCCTTGAAAGGCCTGGTCTTTTGCTTGTTGCTGCCTTCATCATTGCTCAACTGGTATAGAATTTTCAACTTTTTAGGCTATATTACAATTCCATTTCAGAAATTTAAGTTTATATTTTAATGTTTAATCTATATGCAGATTGCAACAGTATTATCTGCCACAGTGAATATGTCTTTTGCTAACTTCCAAGAAATAGGTTGGGGCTGGACAGGTGTAATTTGGCTTTACAATATATTGACTTACTTGCTATTGGATCCTCTCAAATTTGCCGTTGCATATGCTCACAGTGGCAGGGCATGGAGTCTAGTGGTAGAACAAAGGGTAAGTTGCAATGAAATCTCTCTCGTACTAATGAAATCAATAAAGATAAAAGTAAATGTTACCTAAATTTCCCTGACTGTCAATCAATCAATATTATGTATTAGTACTTTAGTTTTAGCTGTTAATTTTTAGTTTTATTTTTCACAAATGATTGGTTTAAGTAATAATATATTATGTGATGTTTGTGCATGTTACCAGACAGCATTTAGCAGCAGAAAAGACTTTGGTAAGGAAGTCCGTGAGGCTAAATGGGCTGTCCAGCAGCAAACCCTGCATCGCCTCCAGACTTCCGGAGAGGCAAAATTATTTATGGAGAAAAGCACTTCCAGGGAAATCAATCTCATAGCCGAAGAAGCTAGACAGCCTGCAGAGATTGCAAGGTACTTACACTTGGTATTTCATTTAGTTACTTCTTGAATACGACTATAATAGTGTTGGATGTTGGGAAATTACGCAAATTTTCGATAAGTCAGATTTATGAGAAAACAAGAATAGAAGAATAACACACAAATTTGATAACGGAGTTCGGCCAATCTTGTTTACGTCTCCGGACCTGCTGCAGATCTTTTTACTGAAAGGGGAGAAATTACACAAGGTGTTTACAACACTCACAACTCACAACCCAATTACACCTAAGAAAATTACTCTCAATTTTCTCTCACAAAAGCTTTTTCTCTCAATTAGAATGAACACTTTGGATGATTAATTCATTACAATTACACATCGATTTATAGGAAAATTCATTCCTTAAATTAATGGTTCCTTAAATTGCTCCTTGAATTAAGCTCTTTATTTTGCTCCATGAATTGCTCCATGAATTGCTCCTTATTTTGCTCCTTGTTTTGCTCCATGTTTTATTCCATGTTTTACTCTTTAATTTGCTCCTTAAATTAAGGAGCTTTATAGCAATCTCCCACTTGAAGACTAATTTCAATCTGTCTTCACACCTCGATCAATGCAGTAGCTTTTCTAGTCTTGTTATTCTAGCAGACCAACTGAAGTTGAGCACAACTTCAGTTTGTCAATAGTCACCACCTTTGTTAACATATCCGCTGGATATTTGCTTCCTTAAATCTTCTCCAGTATTAACACATCATCTTCCAATAGGGATCTGATGAAGTGATAACGAAGTCCAATATGCTTGGTTCTAGAATGAAATGCTGAATTCTTCGCCAAGTGTATTACACTTTGACTATCACTGTGCAGGACATTCTTTTCCTGTTTGAATCCCAGCTCAGTTAACAAACCTTGAAGCCATATCATCTCTTTACTGGCTTCAGTCACTGCTACATACTCAGCCTCTGTAATGGATAGAGTGACAATTTTCTGTATTTGTGACATCCAACTAACAACTGTAGTTCCAACAGTAAATATATAACCAGTGGTGCTTCTTCGGTGATCAACTTCACCTCCAAAGTCTGCGTCTACGTACCCTTGTACTTTTAACTCTCCTTTACTAAAGTACAAGCACTTTTTTGTGGTGCCTCGCAGATACCTCAAAATCCACTTGACTGCTTTCCAATGAGTTTTCCCTGGGTTTGACATAAATCTGCTAACAACTCCCACTGTATGGCCAATGTCTGGTCTCGTGCAGACCATTACGTACATCAAACTTCCAATGGCTGAGGCATAAGGAACCTTAGCCATGAATTCTTTTTCTTCCTCTGTCTGAGGGGACTGATCCTTAAATAGGCGAAAGTGACTGACCAAGGGTGTGCTAATTGGCTTGGCGTCGCCCATGTTGAATCTATGCAAAACACGATTGATGTACTCTGCTTGAGATAACTGCAAGGATCCTTTCTTCTTATTTCTTGTGATTTGCATTCCAAGAATCTTTTTTGCTGGACCCAAGTCTTTCATGTCAAACTCCTTTGACAATTGATGCTTCAACCTTCTGATATCATCCATATCTAAACCTACTACTAACATATCATCAACATAAAGTAGTAAAATGATATAACTGGACCTATATCTCTTGAAGTAGCAACAGTGATCGACATTGCACTTCTGGAAACCTTCCTTGTGCATGAAGCTGACAAACTTTCTGTACCATTGTCTCGGGGCTTGTTTCAGGCCATACAAACTCTTCTTAAGTTTGCACACCATGTTCTTCTTCCCTCTTTCTAAGAAAACTTCTGGTTGGTACATGTATATCTCTTCATCTAAATCTCCGTGAAGGAATGCAGTCTTCACATCCAATTGTTCAAGATGAAGATCTTCAATGGCTACAATACTCAATACTGATCTGATAGTATTGAGCTTCACAACGGGAGCAAAAATGTCAGTGTAATCAACTCCTTCCTTCTGTTGAAACCCTTTAACAACTAGGCGGGCTTTATATCTCTTGGAACCATCATGCTCCTCTTTCACCCGGTACACCCATTTGTTGTGAAGTGCCTTCTTTCCCATAGGTAACTCAGCTAGTTCCCATGTCTGGTTGGAGATGAGAGATTTCATTTCTTCTTTCATAGCAAGCTCCCACTTGTTGGAATCTCGAGTCTAACAAGCTTCATCATAGCATTCAGGCTCCCCTCCATCAGTTAGCAACATATAGTTCATGTATCTCCTATTAGGCACATGAGGTCGAGAAGACCTTCTCAATACAGGAGCTGGAGAAAGAGGTTGTGGTGTGTCAAAATGTTGTGTACTACTCTATCCAACAAGTTCCTCTGGCTGAGGACTTGTTACAATTGGTGCTGTTGTGGAACTATCTGGGACATCATCTGTATCTGCAAATACTGACTCATTTTGCTCTGAGTCATTGGCGTCTATTTTATGCATGTCCTTATACATCACCCTTTCGTTGAAAATCACATCTCTACTACGGATAACTTTCTTGTTTTCGTCATCCCAAATGCGGTAGCCAAACTCATCCTCACTATAGCCGATGAATGTGCATTTCTTGGATTTGGGATCAAGCTTATTCCTGCCTTGATCACTGATATGCACAAATGCTACACAGCCGAAAACTTTTAGATGTGATAGTTTCACATCTTTTCTGCTCCATACCTCCTCTGGTATTCTATGCTCCAATGGAACAGATGGGCCTCGATTGATCAAGTAAGATTCCGTGTTGACTGCTTCTACCCATAACTCCTTCGGTAGACCTGACTGTATACGAATGCTTCTGGCTCTTTCTGTCAACGTTCGGTTCATACGCTCAGCTACACCATTGTGTTGAGGCGTGCCTGGCACAGTTCTTTCCATTCTGATCCCGTGCTCATAGGAGAAATTTTTTAATTTGGTGTCTTCATATTCACCACCATTATCGGTTTTGAGCTTTTTGATCTTCAAACCCGTCTCATTTTCTACCATAGCTTTCCATCTTCTGAAAGCCTCAAATACTTCAGACTTATGCTTTAGAAAGTAAACCCATACTTTCCGAGAGTGATCATCGATGAAAGTCACTAAGTATTGTTTCCCACCAATGGATGAGATGGTTGTTGGTCCCCAAACATCAGAGTGAATAAGCTCTAACCTTTCCTTCTTTGGGGTTCTACCACTTGTCTGAAAGCTGACTCTCTTTTGCTTTCCAAGTATGCAATCTTCGCACATGTCCATCTCTACAGACTGTAGACCTGAAAGTTTTCCTTTTGAGTGCATAATCTTCATCCCCTTCTCACTCATGTGGCCTAGTCTCTAGTGCCACAAATTTGGTGTTTATTGCTTGCTACAACTGTGATTGAACAACGTGCCTCTGCCGTCATGTAAAGAGTGCCACTTTTCTTGCCTCGAGCAACTGTCATTGCACCCTTTGAAATCTTCCAATCATTACCATGGAAGATCGTAGTGTATCCTTCACTAGCCAACTGCCCTACTGAGATTAAGTTCCTTCTGAGGTCGAGAATATGCCTGACATCCTTCAGCTCCTAAACAGACCCGTTCAACTTAATCTTCACTACACCTTTCCCAATAATAGCACATGGTTGATCATCACGAAGATATACCTTTTCAAGGTTTTCGGGGACATATTTCTCGAAGAATTCTTTCTGTGAAGTAGCATGGAACGATGCTCCAGAGTCTAACACCCAAGATTCTTCCTTGCTCTCCAAAGAGCATATCAATGCATCATCTCCTCCTGAGGTGGAAGTAACATTTGTCTCTGCCTTCACTTGTTTATCCTTCGATGCACTCTTGCACTGATTTTTGTAATGCCCGGTTCTTCCACAATTCCAACACTCGATAGTCTTCGAGCTATGGGAATTATTAGGATTCCTGAATTTGGACCTTTTGTCCTTTGATCTACCTCGGTAGTCTGTTCTGCCACGTTCATTCCCTTTGGTTGAATTTATTCCTCTTGACTCTGTATGCAAAACTAAAGAAGTTGACGATTCACCTGACTCTCTACGTCGGATCTCTTCACTGAGAACCAAATCACGAATATCGTCAAATTTCAACTTATTGCTTCCTGACGAGCTACTCACATCCGTGACAGTAGCATTCCAGCTTTCTAGTAGAGAAGACAAAAGTATCAATGCTCGTACTTCTTCATCGAATTCAATTTTCATTGAACTCAACTGGGTTGTGACTGTGTTGAGTTCATTGAGATGTTGAGCTACCGATGCACCTTCCATCATTCGCAAGTTGAACAAACGCCTCATCAAGTGCACTTTGTTTGAGGCTGATGACTTCTCATACATATTGGAGAGAGCTGCCATAAGACCCGCCGTGGTCTTTTCCTTTGCTATGTTGAAAGCAACATTACGGGATAACGTCAATCGAATAACTCCGATGGCTTGTCTGTCTAGAAGATTCCAATCTTCTTCCTTCATAGCCTCTAGCTTCTTCTGATGCTTATTTTCGCAAGTGTACGAATCGTTCAAGTAATAAAGTGTACAAAAGTACGGATATTGAACCCACAAGGAATGGCGTTACTAAGTACCGAAATTGACTAACCCTAATTTTATTTGAAAACCGAATTGTTGAAATTGTTTTAAAAGTAAATTAACATAAAACTAAACGCAAATAACAAAATTTAATGTTGTTCACAAATGATTAAAAACGCTAAGGCATTTGATTTCGCTAAATCAATTCAATCCGATTTCAAGTCATGTTATATGAGAATCAAAGCTAAAAGTGATGGTTGAAAAACCCAAACTTATCTAATACTCTGTCTCAAGTTATATTAGAATTACTTATCTATGAAAACCAACTATATTTCTATGAAGATTTAATCACAAATAAGCACATTACGATTTATGGAATTTCTAGAATAACCACATACATCATGCATTAGGTGTCAAACTCGCATTCAACATACGGTATTTATCACAAGAAGCATTCATTACACATCTCATCTCGGTCTCAATATAATGCAACAAATCATCTAAATCTTGATCAGAAATTTAAAAGCATTAAGCATGGAAATAAATACTCAACTTGAAAACAATGAATTCATATAACAATAACAAAAGAAATCAGATTTCCTTGATTTAACTACATCATAGCCTTAGCAAAAACGAATTAGTTCATAACGGAAATAAGAACAACCATTATTTCAATTGAATTCATGATTAACAAATCTGAATAAAATGCAGAATATAAAAGCTAAGGAGAAGAGATGAAAAACTCTAGAAGATGAAGACTTGGTAGCATCAATGGTGAAGATCCTTCAAGTTTCTCCAAAATTTCTTTCTCTCCTCCAAAAATGTCTTTGAACTCCCCTTTCTGCCGTCCCTCTCTTTTTCCATCATATTATATATATAGATCTAGGGTTTGGGGGGCAATTTTGGAACAAAACAACCAAAAAATCTGTTTTCGGACGAAACTCGCCGGCGGCGAAATTGTTCTCGCCGCGGCGAGATTTCTGGAAAACTTACGATTTTGGTTCCGCTCAATCTCGCCGGCGGCTAGATTATTGTGGCTGACGGCGAGATTCACTTGGCCGATGGCGAGATTCACTTGGCCGGCGGCGAGATTCACTTGGCCGGCGGCTAGATTGATTTGGCCGGCGGCGAGATTGATTTGGCCGGCGTCGATATTCACTTGGCCGGCGGCGAGATTGCTGTGCCAAAATCCGTTCTCCCTGCATGATTTTCAACGTTTTCTCCGTAAGGTTTTCGCCGGCGGCGAGAATATTCTCGCCGGCGGCGAAATTCCAAAATTTGAAATTTTGTTTTCTTTTTATTTGTACTCAATCCCGGTCATTGAAATTTGTCCCGAACTTCTCCAAAATTATGATTTTACCTGAAATTGCACTTTAAACACGAAATACCCGTGAAATGACATTTGTGGATTAAATAATCAAATAAACGCAATTTTCAAACAAATATCAACCTTTAAATCATAACAAAAATGCAATATGTTGACTCTTATCATCTTCCCTGAGAGAGGTTAATACAGATTTCTTTGATACAGATAATCCTCTATCTGCATTTTCCAAAATATGAAATCTGTGCCATCAAATTTCTCAAGTTTCACCTTTCCTTCATCTGCGGCCATTGCTCCCACTCAAATTTGACTTCCTCCGGATCGTTTCTGACTATTTCTGCAAACCATCGTGTATTAGAACACCTCTGTCGACAAACCAATATCGCCAACAAAATTTTACTATTCACGTAATTCACTATTCACGTAAATAGTAACCTTGTAGAAAATTGACAGGAATCACCACCAATAGCTTTGATACCAATTGTTGGGAAATTATGCAAATTTCCGATAAACCAGATTTATGATAAAACAAGAATAGAAGAATAATACACAAATTTGATAATGGAGTTCGGCCAATCTTGCTTACGTCTCAGGACTTGCTGTAGATCTTTTTACTGAAAGGGGAGAAATTACACAAGGTGTTTACAACACTCACAACTCACAACCCAATTACACCCAAGAAAATTACTCTCAATTTTCTCTCACAAAAGTTTTTTCTCTCAATTGGAACGAACACTTTGGATAATTAATTCATTACAATTACACATCTATTTATAGGAAAATTCACTCCTTGAATTACTCCTTAAATTAATGATTCCTTATATTGCTCCTTGTTTTGCTCCATGTGTTTACTCCTTGTTTTACTCCTTATTTTACTCTATGTTTTACTCCTTAATTTGCTCCTTAAATTAAGGAGCTTTATAGCAATCTCCAATATTGAATTGGTACGGTTTTGTGTTACACAAAGGTATTTCATTTAGTTACTTCTTGAATGACTATAATAGTGTTGGATTGGTTCGATTTTGTGTTACACAAAGCTACTATGTTTAAGATATCAAGTTAAAGCTATATTTATTTGGACTAAATTCTTCTAGGCTTCAAAACAAACTTGGGATTTTATTGTCTTAATAACCACATTAAGATTTTCATATGCTTAATTCTGATTTGCTCCTTCTTCTGATTCTGCATGAGCAGGATGAGGGAACTTCACACTCTCAAAGGCAGAGTTGAGTCATTTGCCAAGATGAGGGGCTTAGATATCGATGCCATCAGCCAGCACTACACTGTTTAGTTTTTTTTTTCGTCTAATTTTGCATTATTTCATAGTTTAAGAACTTAATTTTTTTATTTTTATTTCTTAAATATCATTGGTTTCATAATAAATGGAATCATGTTTTTCTAATTGTTCTCATTGCAAGAAAATCAGACAATCTAATCTTACAGTTTATAAGTTCTCTCTCCTCTCCCGTGGTGTGTTCAACTAATTAATTTAAATTGATACTATACATAGACTGCCACTGCTTTTGTTTGTCATTTTACAGAATACTATAATGATTCTTGTAACGGTTTAGTAGAGGAAGGGAAAAGATGGTTCAAAGCAATGGAAGGCTTTGAAATTATACCACAGATTGAGCACTATGGTTCTATCATATGGTAGATCTTCTGGATGTCTGGAGGAAGTAGAGAAATCATATGGTAGATCTTCTGGATGTCTGGAGGAAGTAGAGAAACTGATTGATGGCATGCCTTACAAGGCTAATGGGATAATTGTAACTTGTTTTCTTTTTCTCTTGTGCTCATTGGAAGGATATCAAAAGAGTGGAGAGAGTTGTAAATGGTGCTGTAATACTAGAGCAAGAGAACTCTGGGAACAACTATGTTACGATGAGAAATTTGTATGCTACAGAGAGGAGGTGGAATGATGCAGAGGTAATGGAAGGGTCATTGTGGAAAAATGGAATAAACAAAGAGGTTGGTTGTAGTGTCATCGAGGAGCACCAGTGTTCAAAGAGTGTAGGTTCAAACCTAAGTCAGCTACTGAGGCACATGAAGGAGAGAAAAGAGGAAGTAGCTAGCAAGCTGACTCCCACAAGCTAACTGTCGGTACCAAGTCAAGAATCAGACATAAATTAACGGTAAAGAAAGCTTGGAGAATGTATTCCTTGCTTGCAGTGTAAACATTTTATTTCCATACTTTTAAAATCTCATTGACCTTCATTACCAGTACACATGCACACAGACACACACGGTGCCAATATCGTGTACCACTTCTCACTAGGTTTGGCAAAATGGGGATGTTCATGAGTTTTATGGGAAGAGGTTGGCTTAATATCATATCCTTGTCCTTTTCGTTATGTCTATGATCATCTTCCAACGGATTTCTCATTTTTTTTTCAGCTGTGATTATCTTGATTCTATTCCCGATTATAGATTTTCCTATAGACATTTAAAGAAACGACTATTTTTCATGCTGAAGCATATATATCTAATATTTCCTACGTACTTTCTTTCACCTTCATACGTTCAACAACTGTGAGTGGTTGATGACTTGATCAGAGAACTAACGTTATTCAATCTTGAATATATGTTTACATTACAGGGATGCCATCCTCACAAATGACCAACTTAGCTATGGGAACACTATACAATCAGTTTATAGAGAAGGATATCGACAGCATTGAGGACTTCCACATTGCAATTCTTGATATTTTCAAGTAGGCTTTACAATCCAAACTTAATTACCATAGCTTCATTCAAAATTTTAAATAATTAAGAATTGTATTCTTGGATTGAGCATTCTACACAATCTCAACTTACGTATCAATTTCCATTAGATACAATTCTATATGTCCAATTATTCTCAGTGTCATATTTAATATTATGTAAATTTTAGATAGAAAGACTTTTCCTTTTGAATTTAGCAAATTGCAGATGATTTCACAAGTAAAGCAAGCCCTGATTGGACTAGTCACCCTATGAACAAAAGCGAGGAAAAAAGTAGTGTTTACTGAAATCAATTTCTAAAATATTTTTTGAGTGCCAGGTAAGCAAAACCATATTATACAAAGCAATCAAGGAAGCATCTCAGGAAAAAAAAAAAAGTTAGAGGTAGAGAGTAGTAAACCTCACAAGCTCTCAAAGAATATTTTTTGTTTCTTCCTTTCTCTTTTCGTTTAGATACATAAATGGATATAAAGCACAGGGTTCTTTTTACCCAATACACCTTATATTTCTTGTAGAAATTTTCAAGTTACCCTTTACATATTCTAACACCAGTGACCTATACCATAATCTTACCCAGCACTTTCAACTCAGCATTGCCTGGTAAACACTACGACGTGCCACCACGGAAGGAAATAAAGGTGAGTCTATTCTAACTATGCATTATGCAACTTGAGCTGCTGCCAAATATTGTTTTGTTGTTAACTGGAACAGACTATTAACACGCAGACAACTTTTGATGAGTGGAAAGCATCCAAAACGGAGACAAAAAAGAAGCAAATTTTCATGGAATTTATAAAGAAAGTCAGTTTGAGCAAGCTAGATGACTGGACTTTAATCACAGGAATCTTGACCCCTCCGGCTGCGATGGCAGCCAAAAGAGCTGGTGAGAATGTTCCTCAGCTGAAGATTATCAAGTCTATTCCTGATGTCTTATTTGTGCCATCAGCAACTGTGTTGGCTCTTATTTCTGTCAAGGTCTCCAGGAGGGTTTTCATGGGGAATTTAGCTTGATTTGTCCAACACTCACTTGTGCCTTTTTTTTTAATGTATTTGCAAGGATTTTTATCCAAGCTCAATTACTTTTAATACTGTAAAATAAATTCAAAACAAAAATATCATCATCTACTAAGGATATAATATAATTTCCAGGTGGACTATTTTACAGCCTTGATGCTTCATCTATATTAAATGTGTAATTTATATCTAAACCAACCGTTGCATACATGCACAATAGTAATTGAATCATTGACAATGAAAAATCTGTTCTAATCTTGTTTCTATACATTGCTCTAACTCAAAATGTCATACAACTGGCATAGAAGCGGCCAATTGGTACAGTATAGGAACAATCCATGAATCCTAATGGGGGAAAGGCACTACTATGTTGTCATCCAATAATTTGACAATCAAAATATTAAAAGTATGCAACAACGAAAAAATCCACCGGATGAACTGGACAAATCATACTAGGCAAATGCAACAGTGCAACAAAGAATCCCATGAACTGCGAAAAATTGTTAAAACATAGATAGATACTCAAGTTAAATATGATACCCAATACTCAATAGTCAGTCTATAATCTAAGCTAGCTCCCAAAATCATTTTAAATATAGTTGCCACCAATTTGTAACCCGCTTGATTTTTTTTTAAATGATGCTACCTTTTGAAGCCTCATCTGTTCTCTAAATTTGGCTATGAACTCCCCAGCCTTCTTATCAACTTCGTCAGAATCCACAATGGCATCGTTAACAGAGCCAGAGGCAACGTCTTTCTCTGAGTTAACTACAAACTTCCCAGTCTGAGTATTTGACTCTGTATTCTCTACAGAAACAGATAATTCTTTCATCTCCTTGTTTTGGTGCTTTCCATGTGTTGGCTTTAAAAAAGCAGAAGGGGGCTTATTGTCAACATTTCCCCCAGCCATACTATCCATTCCTTCACTTTTATTCCTCGTATGTATAGTTCCCACATTGTCACACTTCTTTTCATACGTATCATCACTCACCTCGGACTTTATTCCACCACTTCTAATTGTTCTAACTGATTTTCCTCTTGATGAAGCTTTAGACAGGCTTTTATTCTTCCTTTCCCATTTCAACTCTTTGCTACCAATCTGATTCTCTCCTTTACTTGTCCTCACTTCATTCAGGTTATCTTTGGAGTCTCTCACTTCATTTTGACACGAAGAACCAAAACTACAATCATTCATTGGTTTTGGTGATGATGATGAACCTGAAGCAGAAAACCCTTGAAAGCTCTCAGTTCCCCAATCCTCAACCCTTGAGTTGAGCAATTCTGAAGAGGAAAAAGAGCATGGAGGAGAAGATGACATGGAACTAGCACTAACTTGAGATGAGAAAGATCCTTTGGACTTCAAAGACTGAGTTTTGAGTGATTCAAATTGAGTTTCATCAACTGAGACTGTTGGACTAAAATGTGAAGGACTGGCAAAAGTACCCAAACTTTCTTTCATTTCTTCCCTTTGAGATATTGAACGCGATAGCATTGGGAAAGGTGATGCAATAACTTCATTGAACTTAAGATCTAAATTTTTAGGACCCAAATCCCCAAAGTATTCATTTTTACTGCTATCAGAACACTCAGATGAACCCTTGGAACTTGGAATAGAGTCAAGAAAGCCATTTTCAATGATAAATTCATGACTCTCCTCTTTTCTCAACCTTGATTTTAAACTACGAACAGGCAATCCCAACGGCTTATCATAATTTGGTTGAGCTACTACCATTAATGATTTACCCAGAAAATACTGAGAATTCCATGTTTGAAAATCTTCTGTTTGACTATACTCCTCATCACATGAATTGTCAATACCCTTTTCATAAATTGGCATATTACTTTTGAACCGTTCATCAATAACAGTGTTTGAGTTACCATTAGAACACACGTTTCTGGGCTTACCTTTGAAGTACTGGGCCTCCAGACTTTGAACCTGTCTTTTCTTAGCAGACCCATATGGATCCTCATACCCATCTTCGAAATTTGACGAAACATGAAACATTTTAGACATATCAGACTGTAAGTTATCAAATCTTGAGTGAATTTCAGTACTAACCACGTCAACATTTCTTCGGCAAAACAAGCCATAGGACACAGCAATGCCAATGAAAAGAAGATGAATCAGCTCCCAAAACTTAGTCATTACAGATTGCTGATTGATAAAATCCGGGGCTTGAGATGGGAATAGTGGAATAACACTTATGAATACGACAAAGAAGAGAAGTTTGCAAATTAAGTATGTGCAGGACTTACCACGAGTATTGAAATTTGTTTGAATGGTTGATTGTGCCTCTGAAAATCGAAAATGGGCTTTTTTGTAAGGGGCTTGAGGTTCCATTGATGCGCAGGATGAGTTTGGATTTGGATTTTGTGTGAAAGGAAAACGGTGAAAAAAAGGAAGATTTTGAGTGATGCCAAGGAAAGGAAGGGAGGGTCAGGAGGGAGACAGAGAGACTCTTGAAAGGTGTGAAAAGAGTGCAGAATTCAAAAGTAGCAATCATTACGACCGTTTGGACAATATGACTTGATTGCCCCTGTGGACCAGGTAAATCTACGTACTACAAATTGGGCTCACAGCTCGAGACCAATTAATAGGGCCCAAAAATACAGCCCACCAATTGTACTAAACTAGAAAGCAGAAACCCATTCCTTCCTAGTACTTCCTACCAAATCCAAACGATGTAGTTTTGTGTGATTCTTCTGGTTTCATCATTTACCGGAAAGTCTCAACTCCCAAGGCCCGACTATTTGAGTGTTTGGTAATTGGCAGTAAGGAGGAGAAGAGAGAGGAGAGGTGAGGAAGGAAAAGGGTGAAAAGGTAATGGCGGGAACTGATGAGTTTATTGATAATGCAGAGGCCATAATCACAAGAATCGAAGCCAAATCTAAGAAGATAGAAAGCCTTCTCAAACAGTAAGGATTTAGATTCTTATTGATTTCTGAAACCCTTAATTTCTTGTATCAATCGATGCCCAAAAATAAAGGCTTCCAAATGTAGGTCCAAACCAGTCGAAGCTCTCAAAACTGCTCTAGAAGGCTCCCCTCCCAAGACCAGAGATGAGCGCTGCAAGGTGTGTAACCTGTTTGTTTCCCGGGAAATTTGTCAGCGGAAACAAAATAAAACATCTGTTGGCATATTGTCATCTTAGTATCATTTAATTTATTTCATGCATTCTAATCAAACAGATTTGGGTAACTAAAGCCTGTTTATTTATTTATCTACTATTGTTCCTTTTTGGATTGCGTTCGATGTAAATTGGGGTTTGTCGCAGTCTGCAAATTGGATAGTGGTGCATAGAGCAATTATGGCAATAAAAGATGTGGATGGGATGTTTTCTTCTTTGGATCCCGAGTACTATGATATCCTTATGAAGTAAGTCTCACTTTTTTCCCCCTCTCCTTGTTGATATTCTTTATAATACCAATTAGTATTTTACACCTTGAATTTTGTGTTGATCATGCTGATTTTTTTCCTTTGTCGTTTTACTCTTAGAAAGTCTTCACTATTTTGTATTTGAACCTATGTATACAACACTGTAAGATGTAATTCTGACAAACAAAGAAGCATCAGCTTTGGAAACAACAAAACCAAGCTGAAGGAAGCTAGATTTGAGTCTGTCAAACCAAGCTCGTGGAGCTTGGTTAAGACCATAGATAACTTGTGTAATTTGCAAACATACTTAGGAAAACAAGGGTCCTCAAAGCCATGAGGTTGCTCTATATAAACCTCCTCTTCAAGGATGCCATTAAGAAAGGCATTCTTAATATCAATCTGTTTAAGAGGCCAATAAAAACTAAGAGCTAGAGTAAGAATAACCTTGACAGTTGCAAATTTAATAACTGGACTAAAGGTCTCAACAAAATCGAAACCAAGTATTTGATCATATCCCTTAGCTATAACACAAGAATTAAGCTTTTCAATAATACCAATTGTCAATTTGTTCACTCAAAAGACCCATTTACTACCTATGACTTTTCTGTTCACAGATCAAGGCACCATAGTCCAAGTATTATTGCTAATTAAAGCATCAAATTCAATCTTCATAGAAACATACTAGCCTTTATAAGTAAGAAACTGCTTGGTGTTACGAGGCTTAATGACATCAAGATTACAAGAAAACACTTTTGGTTTTCTTGTACCATCTTTGGTTCTTGTGACCATAGGATGCACATTTAGAACAGGCAAGGAAATTAGCTCAATAGGTAAAATTGAAGGAGATAGATCATGAGAATTAAGAGAATTTGGTGTATCGGATGAAAAAGTGGGATTAGGAGAAGAATGAACCAATGGAATAGAAGATTCACACTGAGTAGCAGGAGTAGGAGAATAAGTTTTAGTAAGGACATCTAAAGGAAACGAAGAAGAAACAAAAGAAGGAGAATTTGCAGAAGATGAAGAAGGAAACTAACTAAAAATGATTTTAAAAGGAAAGGCGAATTCATCAAAGATAAGATGCCTCCGATATCAGTTAAGTACTTATACCCTTTATGAAAGGCACTATAGCCTATAAAAGTACAAGTAGAGGATTTGAAATCAAGTTTATGGACATGATAAAAGGTCAAATTTGGATAGCAAAGACAAGCAAAAGTTTTAAGAAAATCATAATCAAGTTAAATAGAAAAGAGACACTCTAAATGGGACTGGTTGTATAAAACAGAAGTAGGTAACTTGTTGATCAAAAAGGTTGAAGTAAAAGAAGACTTCATCCCAAAACTTGTAAGTGAGCTTGTGCAAGCAAAGTTAATCTCATCTCAACTAGATTTCTTTGTTTTCTTTCAACTATCTCATTTTTTTGGGATGTATAAGGACAAGATGCTCATCTTATTATACCAAACTGATTTAGTAAAAGTACAAGAGCTAGAAATTCACTTCCTCCATTTGAATAAAGTGTCTTGAACTTACAGTTAGTTTGCAGCTAAGCCTGAGCTTTAAATATAAGAAAAGCATCCTTCACTCTTGATTTTTTTTTAAAAAGAAGATCCATGAATATCTAGTGAATTATCTAAAAAATGCGCATACCATTTATAACAATTAAATGATAAAATAGGTGTAGGTCCTAACACATCTGTATGGATGACTTCAAGTGGTTTAGTTGCCGTTCAAGTAATTAGAGAAAATGACAATTTATGACTCTTGCCTAATTGATAGGTTTTACAGACATTAGGCAAATCATTTACAGAAACAACACATGCATTCCTTTGAAGAATTGAGTATAAGTTTTAGAGAAAGGATGCCCTAACCTCATATATCAAAGTAAACTTGTTGGAGAGCTATTACAAGTCAAGGCTAACTGCTTTAAATCAATATCATGAAATACATTAGTAGCACGTGTCTTATTTATGACACATGTATGACTATTTAAGAAAAGTAAATTGGATATAGTAAAGAAAGAACTACCATGGGCTTCACCATCTTTGAGTTGAAAATCAAAGGCATATAAACCTCGTTTAAGCTTGCCTTTTAGCAAAGTTATTCCTGTTTTCTTGTCCTTAACAAACAAACAAGATGATGAAATTCAAAGTAAACATCATTGTTTCTTTTCAATTTTGAGGCACTAAGAAGATTCTTAGTAATATCAGGTACATGTAACAAAGCTGAGTATAAAGACTCGATTAACATTTGTTTCCCTAGTAACAAAACAAGTACCTGTGTGAGCCATGAGCATATCAACACCATTGCCAATATGTAGTTGCTCAATGCCTTTGTAATCTATTTTTGCAGCAAGAAAACTTAGATCAATTGTAACATGATGTGTGGCTCTTGAAACAACATACCAAGAGGGATCTGAAACAGTATCAGGAGTTCAGGAGTTGCAACAAATGCTTATGTTGAGATAGGAGTGAAGGATTGTGTTTGAGCTTGTGCTTGACCTTCCTTTGCACCATTTGTAGAATTCTGATTATAAGCTGGAGGTTGTAAATTACGATCACACCTATACCAACAACGAGAGACCAGATGATCTATCTTACCACATAATTGACGAACATGACATACATTGTTGTTATAACTTATACCACGTCCTTTACTTCGATAAGATGCATTGACTTATACTCTTTCATTTTCAATGAAATTAGATGGAGGTTTAGATTTATCAGTATTTACATTAGAATACTGACCTAAATTGGATTGTTGAAATTGAGAATTTATTTTGTATTGTTCAGCTTTGTTAGCAATATTAGCTAAAGGCAACATCGAGTTGTTTGCTAAGTTCTCACTATTCTCAATTCCTTTCTCACCATTGAAAAGCAAGGCTTAAAATTCCCTTACAGTAATAGGTTCTATCTTGCTTTGCACTGTGGCTAACACCATATCATAGTTATAATCCAATCCATTTAAAATCGAATGAACTTGATCCTCCTCGTGCATAGAATAACTAGCAGAGGCAAGTTTCCTAACAGATTCTTTGATTTAGGCAACATATTCCAAAATATTCATAGAACTTTTTCTGATATTGCTCAACTTAGACTTAAACTGGAAAATTCTGGCTTATTATTCGGTTGTAAAAGAATTCTTTGAAGCACACTAAATTTCAGTTGAAGTATCATAATCAGAAACTTCTTTGATTAGATCATCATTTACAGAAACAATTAGCCAGGATTCTATCATCTGATCCTGGCGACACCAGAATTTGTATTTTGGATTTACAAGTCCATTCTTAAATTTCTTTGAGGACACTTCTTTCTTCCTAGCACAAAGTCTTCAAGCTCGTACCTCTTTAAAATTCTCAGTATCTGTTTCATCCAAATCATGTAATTAGCGCGATCTAATTTCATTGATGAAATCTAATTGTGAAAAGTAACTATGTGAGATCAATTGGATCAGTTGAACCTATTTGATTAGAGGAATGATCTGTCGTTTGAGTACGTCCATAACTTCAATTTGGTTTTCATTATGGGAGATTAACGTTACGTCCCGCTCAAATTGTCCTACAAAATCCAAATAAATGGTGCTTGCCTAAATGATCTAGACTTTTCTACCTGAGAAAGTTCTAGAACGACCTAGAGATGTTTAGAAAGGGCTAACGCTGGATGGACTCAACTCAAGCCTTGAAGACTCTAGAATGCTCTAGAGTATACTAGCATGTGCTTGAAGGTGCTAGAATGGATTTGAATATTCTAGAACGTGGTGGATGGTTCATGAAGGATGTAGAAGTAGCTAGAAGCTTACGGAACATCCTAGAACTTGCATGAAGGAGCTAGACAAACCTAGAAGACTCTAGAGTTGGCTAGAAGGTCCTAGAACCTTGTGGCATATTGTAGATAAAACTAGAACACTCTTGTACATTATAGACTTAGAATGATATAGAAAGTTGTGGCATAGCCTTAAGCTTGGAGCCACACTATAAATAGACCCATTGGTCTTCATTTGTATTCATCCTTGAAAATCTTGGGAATTCTTAGCATCCTGTAAGATAAACTCTCTCTAGAGAAATACAAAACATTCTTTACAAACTCTCTTTCTATTTTCTTTGCAGTGTTTCATTCGGGTTGAAAGGCAGGCTTAGTGCAACGGACCGTGCTAAGTGTCGCACGATCGCTACTTGAAATTTAAGGTCGTGACATTAAGTTCTGATACCATGGGAAGAATGCAGGAAAGCTAAAGTACTCAACAATGGCGCAAGAGAATTCAAACAAGAAAGGAGAAGAAGAAGAAGAAACATGCTCGAGAGAAATTGAATGAAAATAGCAATACCGAGAGGAAGAAGAAGATGAGTAGTATTGTTTCATTAAAACTGAATGTAATACAATTTGTAACTAATCATCAATTTATACAAATGTATTTGCTTAATGATGAACTAAACAAGCTTTTACAATCTTTTATTAGAATTGTACTGGATGAAATTACTAAAGAAAATAAATGAAAGATGAAAAGAAGCCATGTGCCATGTGCTTGTAATCTTGGTTGCTAATGTAGAGTTGACCCATGTACTTTGAGTAGTTACTGATTTTCTGTTGCAACACCACATGCCATGTTGTCATTAGAGTCTTGATCACATTGCATTGTTTCCTTAACAGGATTATATGCATTGGTTATGGACTTTGTTAACATGTGCCATGTTGTCATTAGAGTCTTGATCACATTGCATTGTTTCCTTAACACGTGAGTCTTGATCACATTGCATAGTTTTCTTAACAGGATGCATATGCATTGGTTATGGACTTTGTTAACATGTTTTTATAGTTTACACCTTATTAATATGCACAAGACAACGCTTCAGTTGTGCTAGTGACACTGGTTAGTGATTACCACTTTACCACTTTATATTTGGGAAAAGGCCATAAGGACTTTCTGTGGTAATTGCTTCTTAGAATGGAACTCTATTTCATGTTTATTTGAGTAATCTTGAAAATGATCCCCATTGTCTCTCAGAGATATGTCAGTTATATTTCTTATAGCTAATTTGAGCTATTTTGCCATCATTTAAGGTACTTGTATAGAGGATTGTCAACAGGCGACCGCCCTACATGTGATCAATGTCTTAAGATTCATGAAAAATTGACGGAAAGAGCTGGTTTGGGATGCATACTACGTTCCCTCGCAGATACTGTAAATACAGTATGAATTTTTATTGCTTGTCACAAACTATTATCATTATTATGATGATACATGAAGGATCTAATGGTTTTCTGCCCTTGAAGTTACGGTATGTTAAACTACAATATATGACATCTTCAGAACATTGTAGCCTTCTTCTAAATTCTGATTTAAGAAAAAATAGCATCACATGTTTTTGCACACTAGCTTGATTTTAAGATCTCAGGTTTTCTCTGTTCCCACGGTTATAGTTGTCTTGTTCTAAGTTGAATTAGATAAAGGCTATAATCTAAATCAAGGCAAGGATCCACCAAACAACTCTAACCATACAAAATCGCCAACATCAACAATACATAGATGAAAAGGAAAAATCCAAACAAAATACAATAAGATGTAAAGGAAAAAAAAATCAGGAACATGTAGTTACTGCAAAAACTACATAAAAACTCAAATCATTTGCTGCAGTCGTCATCAGATCGTGTCTATCATCAGATCATCTACATCGCATCCTCTAAATCGTCAACCCAACAAAAAAAAGTAGTACAAAAGAAAATGAGCCCACTAGAAGAAAGGCGAGTAGTCGTCTACAGGGGATTTGAGTATTGCTTTAAAGACCGCGGACGTGGAAGTCATAAATTGTCTTTTAACCTGAGAAGTAGTTGATTGAACATGGAAAGGCAAATATATGAAATGCAAGAATAGTAGATTACCTTAACAACCCTTAATATGCACCCTCAACGATATCCCATTAGACCCTCAACAATGTCCCCGTACTTTGTTTCTTTGCATAAAATAAGACTCCATCTTCAGTTCAATTCACTGGTACAATTTACACCAGTTAACGATTTAATCTAAAAATAGATGGCAAGTATACACCAAAAAAAAAAAAAAGATCAATGGAATATCATTGAGAATTGAGATTGCATTAACTGCCATTTCGATACAAATTAAAATCCCCTTCCCAGCTCCACCCTCTCTTAATTCTTCTAGTTAATCAACTAGTCTATTTTGATAAAACTATTACCTATTACATCTACCGAAAAATTAAAAGAAATGCTTGTATACGTATGTTAAAATGCAACCATTGCTTTCACATCGTCATAAAAAATATTGAGTGACACCAAATGCATTTCAATATCGAGAGGATGGTGGTCCAGGTTGGACAGACAGTGTGGTCCATGGGCTAATGGGCACAGGTCGATGTATACAGAGTTTGGGTGGGGATGAGGCAAAAACAGTAGAGGATGTCTCGCATGAAGGGCACATTGTGAGGGTGGTGGGAGGATTCATATGCATATAAAGCTGGGTGAGAGTTTGAGTGTTCTCAGCTCCTGCACCTCCTTCTGTTATCTCCTGTTTTCCTTAGTTAGTTTGTCACAATATGTCTTGAAATATTTATTATCTACCTGTTTTTGCTTCAGTTTGGTCCTGTAATAACAAATCCCAGATTATTGCTCACTTTTAACGAAAGTCGTAATTAACAGCAAATTGAAAAATGTTATTAATAGGTAAACAGGCACACGACTTTCACATTATCGTATCTCACCGTTGAGATTTTTTATATTTGTAAATGATTATGTTGTTTTGAGAAATTCTTTATGAAATCATGGTAATAAGGGGGAAAAATGGATAATACATTCAAGAAAATTATTATTTGTATTATTCTAACCTTATTTAAAATAAAATAAAAACTTAATAAACCCATTGGTATAATTACTTATATCTATAATATTGTGATGAAATAAATCAAGCTTTGTAATTGCCATACTTTAATCAATAATGACCTAATTGAAATATCACGTGTGCTAGAGGAAATATATGCGCTATTATTATTAAATATGTAAAAAATATAAATATCATTATAAATTTTCCTTTACATTAGTAAATATCTTCAAAAAAATATATCATAATTTATTTCAACTTCTAAAATTTGTTCATATACATTTTCTTGAATGAAGTGTATAATTAATTATAATATAATAAGTTAATAAATATCTTGTAATTAACCTCTACATTTTAATATTTATTTACAAAATATTAGTTTACAAAACTTTTAACTTTTATTATATAACACAAATTTTAAAATTTTAAATTTCATTATTCGATATAATATGAAGTTCTCACGTAATATTTATTAGCTACTTCAAAATAGTAAGAATATCAATAAAGGTTAGAACCATAAACCAATCAGTTGCCAATTTTGAGTAAAAACACGTAACGCAAACTGCTATAGATTAATAATGCTGTGACGCATAATCCACAACAAAACTGCTATACCTACAATTAATGAATTTATTTACCATCATATGCATGTAAATAATTTTTTCAAGGACGTACTTTAGGAGGTAACTATGACACATATCTCAATCCACTAATAACAGGAGCCCAGTTATTTGGTGACAAGCAGATTGAAATTGTATTTAGGTTAATCTGATTATTTGATTGTGTCTAATGTTAAAAGTTAATTTAGAAATAAGCAGTTTCAAAAACAGTGATTCCAAATATAATATGCTCATGTTAGAAAGCACAAAATGCATTTTCTGTACTTTAAAAAAGCTTTTGACAGAAATAGCTGTTTTTTTTTTCTTTCTAAAGCTCCGGTTAAACATCACAAAGTGGATCACTCGGTAAATTTTCGACTGAACTTGAAAAGAAATTTTCTAGGGTATGGACACTATTGTCAAACATATACACAACGTTTAACAGCTAGAATTCCATTATTCCTAGCAAAAAAAAAAAAAAATTGTAATATATTATCTTTGGATGTACAGCTTCTGAATAAGAATTGCTACCCAACCCATCAGTGATATGGTATCAAGCAACATCTACCACCTCCAGGAGCAGCGTCAAACCCGATTCCTAATAATCTGCAAATAATAAAATTAACGATTCCAGAGAATATTATAAATTACGTGAATAAAATCAACCTGAAATCAGAACCAGCAAAATTAAGATGGTTTGTACTATGGCTACTAAAAAAGGGGGCAAATGTTCCAATCAATTCTGCTGATGTCAAATTTTCTCCAAAACTAAACTAATAAAATATAAATATACATATAAACCCTTTGGCTTTAGGGCATTCATTTATAACGTCCAGGAGGAAATCATGCGCATTGCATCTATTCAGACCTTAGGAAGCAGCAACAGAGACTAAAATTTTCCTCAAATCTCATTTAGATGTATACAGATTTGACATCATTGGTACTAAAACTTGCAGAACATATTGGACACTTGCGATGACGAGTCTCCAAAATTTGTTGCACACATGGATTGCAGAACAAGTGGTAGCATTTTGTAATCACTACCTGAAGGAAGCAAAAACATGAATCATGCAACAAAATCAGAATCATTATGATGATGGAATTTTATCAGTCATGGAGCTTCCTTTTTTACACGCACAATACAACTGTTTGTAATGAATGTCATATGTGCTTATCGCTATCCCATTCTCAACAAAGCATAATGAGAATGGGAAGACAACCAAGTTCATTTGAATGGAATCAAACCAAACAAATTAATCATAGCATTCCCCTGATTGATTCATTAGTCACTAATAGGCCCATATCAAAGTAAACTATAAGGCACCTGACACAATGCCACAGTTGATCCCTTTTTCTCATGTACCTGTTTTGTCCTGTCAAGGCAGATTGTACACTTGAGTATTTCACGATAATCTCCAAGTTCCTGTTGAAGCTTTTCAATTGTTAATGAGCCCTCTGTCTGTGCCCGAAGACATGAAGCCTCTCTTCTCAATAATTCCAAATCCTCCTCAAGTCTTCTCTTCTCAAACCTGATAAAGAACAAAGATGAGAGTACATACAAGTATGAAGACTATTGGAAGTAGCAAATATATATTTACCTCTCCCTTTCTAGTTCTATCTGCAACTCCAAAAGACCCTTCCTGCTTTTATCAGCCTTAGATTGTGATTCTTCAAGTGAGTCGCATGCTTGCTGGGATGATCTTCTGACATCCAACAACCTCTTACGGACATTTTCCAGTGTCATTGATCTCCGAAACTTATCTTCTGTAAGTTTTTGAATATCATCTGAGCAAACCCTTAACTGCATACAAGTAGAACGCCTCAACATGCATTACCTTTATGATATAAGTGAAATGTATTAAGACAAAAGTACCTGCTCTTCGATTCGTGCAGCTTTCACATCATAGGAATTAAGAGATGACTTGGCTTGTTGGATCTCCCTCTCCAAAATTCTTTTCTCCATTATCAGAGAATGTCGCAGCTGTCTTGCCCTGACACCCTCTAAAACAAGCTGAAGTGTAGAAAAAATCACGCATTAAAGTATTATAAACTTCAAAAGGATCATATAAGGAACAAACAATGAAGCAACTCATATATGAACTAATGTCAACAGATGCATGATGAGCCTGGAACTGTTGAAATCCTTGCAAAAATTGGTCAAAGAGAAAATGAATACGTGAAAGCATAGAGAGCAAAAAGCTCACCCTAACCTTTATAGGGATTTCTAGTTTTATTTTTTAACAGGTCACCATAAATTATAGAGTTCAAAATCTTTTTTGAAGAGACCAAAAGTGTAGAATTAACGTGGAAAAAATGCATGCAAAATATTCTTCCCACATAATGGAGCATTCCCATGTCAAATAAAAGATCAGAAAACCATACAGGAACATCCAACTTTGCTAATCACCTTAATGTTATAGTCATCTCTTTCAGTAATTTGCTGCAATAAATGTTGGTTTTGCATTTGCATGTCATCATATGCTTGTCCAATGGTCTGAAAAAGAAGAGAAATGTAAGTCAAGGACAAAACACCATCATAAAAGTACAAAAGGGTTGTCCTGCAGATATACTAACAAGAAACTGACCTCAATTTCAGATAAGTAGGCATCCTTTTCTTCATTTTTTGATTTCAACATACAAGAAAGTCTAGTTTTATCCCTGGAATGGCAATAAAATGCAAATTTCATGTGATGTTTAAATCACGATACAACAAATGTTAAAATGAGGAAATTTACCTCCCAGAAACCTCCAACCTATGTCTTAGTTCTGCAATCTCAGCTTCTGCAGTAGCTAGTCTTTTTTGGGACGTGGCCTCTGCTTCGTTTGCTGTTTTAACTCGTAACTCCAAATTATGCTCATCAAGAGAGAACTTCAAACTTTGAACACAAGCCCATGCCTTGTACTCCAAGTCCCTAGCTTCCAGTATATCCCTGCACAAGTATAGATCATGACTTTCAATAGAACAAAAAATGACAATATGTGTAGCCAATCACTGGCATAAACAGAAAACTCTATGCACCGTACTTTTTCAAGCTAGTAATAAGAAAATGAGATTTTTCATGCAATCCTTGTCAAACATGGGATTATATTGTAGATCGTGTCAGAACATGAACAACAGGTCTACATCATTCAGTATGAAAAACCACACAGGACTGTGAAGTTGGTATATTCAAGATAGATATATAGAGTCAAAACAATGATATAAAATAAAACACAAGTCCAGAAGAATCTTGTATAGATGTTCTAACCTTGACTCAGAGGATTCACGCCCAAACATTTCTAAGATCAGCTTTAACTCCAAATCACTCTCCTGCAAATCTTGGACCTGCAAAAAAGGAGGATAGGAATATCCAATGAATTGTGAAACAAGCAACAAACAAATAATGATATAAGCTTTGGGAACCTTTGATGAATTGATAAATATAAGGCAATTCTTTTCACTAAAATTACTTTAATCTATACTTATTTTTGAGTTACAAGGTTATCATGCCGTATCTTGTAATATAACGCTTTCTCTAAATACATAGACTGGTTCAACAATAAGGAGCAAATCATCTGCATGCAAGGAATTTACCTAATTGCTTTAACCATAAAAAGAGGTTTGATACCAGAAAACACACTATCTGACGAACAACTTGCAACAACCCATTACAAGACTAAAAGGCGAATATAAAACGTACAACAGTTTCTGCACAATAAATACTAGTGTATGTTTGTGTAGGTTGGTGGGGGGAGAGTGAGATAGAGCGAGGACAGCTGTGACGGGAAAAATAAAAAAGTAGGTAGGTGTTTGGTAAATAACAAGTCCAAACTGCTGTAAATAACATGGTACCATCAAGCTGTCAACCAAGTAATTATAACCGACTAACTATTTAATTGCTGTATAGTGTAAATTTTAGAGAACACTATGTTCCAAGCAAGGGGAAGGGTAGCAGACGGGGGCAAAAAAGGTTACTGAAGGCAAAAAAAATACCAATCTCTTCTGTCACAAAATTTAATTTTTGTAATACTAGTAGATAGAAATAAGCAATTGAAATAAGAAATTATTACCTTGGAGAGATACCTCATTAAATTAGACAGCTGCATATAAAATGCAGCAATCTTAAAGATTCACAAAATCAGAGCCTGGGATCAGATTCTTCAAAGATTTAACCAAATATTCTACCACACATTAACTTACCAAAATTCTAAGAGTGTTTGTGGAAACCATTTTGGTTCAAAAAGGGGGTTGAAATCTCAGCCGGGTTTAAAAATTTATTATCAATACTTGTCTATCAGAACTTCCGCATCTCAACACAAATAGAATTTCATAAATATCAACATGGCTCCAACAGGAAATGGTTTGAAATTTAAATAGTCATAAAGCAAAAGGCAGTGAGAAACGTACCTCAGCTTGCAAATTCTGTATCTCAGCAACTTGGTTAGCTGATTTTGCTGATAAAATTTCAATCTCTTTCACCTGTTTTCCAAAAAACAAAATATAAAGATAAAAAAAATAGGCTCCATACACATACATCCAAGAACTAGATGATAAATATCAAAGACACCCACCTTCCTATCAAGGATGCTACAAAAAGATTGCACATGAGCCTGCAAAGAATGAACATCTGAAGCAATCTCCTTCAATTTACGTAATTGACCTTGCATGGTTCCCACTTCCTCAGGGAATGAAGCAACCAAAGCTTTAAATTCTGCTATGACCTCCTTTCTTCCTGAAATGTGGACAGGCATCGGAAATGCATCACAACAATATAGGGAACATAAGCCATCTATAGTTCACGAAAATCGTTAAGGGAACATAAGCACTCTATAGCTCACGAAAATCCTTAAAGGGAATATATGCCCTCTACATCTATAGTTCAGGAAACTCGTTAAGTATCTTCTAACCTGGATCTCTTGACGCATCTTCCTGCTTTTTCTCAATATTTTTTCTTTCATCAACTTGCTTCTGTATTTCCATCCTGAGATCGGTTGCTCTCAAGTCTACAACTGCAACAGATCTTCGAACAACATCAACTAGATTGCCTTTAACGTTCAGTTCCCTTTCCCTCCAAATGAGATTATCCTTATCAGCCTACAATCTCTTAGGAAAAATTATTGTCAACATCACAACAAAACTATATCCCAAAAACAAAAGATAAAGGCATAAATGCAACTACCGACCAGTTACAACCTGTAGTTTCTCATATAATGCCTGCTGCTCGAAAACTTGAGACTTTGACTTCTCTATCTGATCTCTCACCAGAAGGTAGGCTTGGGATGAGGAATTACCAGTTAAATTAGTCAATGCATTCTGTCAGTGGTAAGTACCATTCAAAGTATACAAATGAGTAAAAGAAACTTGTATTTGATAAATACCCTTTTAAAGTAAAAAAGAAATTACATTTAGACACACAAAAGAATTAGCTTTTGTGTTAAAACTAACCTGCAAATTATAAAGCTGTTCCAATATTCTTACTCTTTTTTCATGAAGGCCTTTTATTTCCATTAATCGACCGGAAGCTTGCTCCTACAGGACTCAAAATTAGTTAAAGTGTTTTGTCTTCGGATTAAAAGAGAGGGAAGAAAAATTCTGTCATTGAACTAATGAGTAAAACCAATATCCACCTTTAGATCTTTGAGAGAAGACTCCATATCTTGAAGATCCTTTGCCTTGTCATTAACTTTATTACAAATAACATGCTTGCTTCCTAGATTTAAGATGGGGAAAACTTCCCCTTTTGCACCATCTCTCTGTTGTTTAAGAGTAGCTAGTTTGCTATTATTCTCTTCTAATTCAGCAAGTGCACTTTCCAACTCCCCTTCATTAAAAAATATATATATATATATTTACACAGCCCATCAAAAAACCCATGTACTCATGGGGAACAATCCCTTCGAAAACATTAGTTTCTTCCCTATATATGACTCTCTTACACCTTACAACATTGCCTCAACTGAACAACATAACTCTAGATTTTATCTTGTATGCCTAATTGACCCTACTGTATGCAATTATGCATTACTAAAAAACATATCCTTGTCAAAACTATAACTAGAACAATATATACATTACAACCTTCATATGCAGTAGCATTTCTCATCACTTCTCTCTAAATCGTAAATCAGTTGACTTCATAGGTTCTTCTCATCAGTAATGTATCAATCCATTTTCCACCAATAAGAGTTGTGGTAGTAAGACAAATAAAAAAGTTGTAAATTTCAACTGTCATTCCATGCACCTATTACGAAACAGAAAAGCCTATGCTAATCATTACATAAGTCCACCATCCATGGTACACGGGATCCAAGGCAGGCAGGCATTAAAAACATTTTTGACAAAGACCTGATTATTGCATGCATCTTTAACAGATTTAACTCCAATACTCATAATTACACACAAGAAAATAATTAAGAATGTCTAGACATGGTACACTAATGGCTAGAAAAAGTTTACTTTGGGGCACCACGAACATAGTCATCAATTTTTTTAGTTTTTTGTAGAATGTCTAATAATAGCATTTACATATTACCTTCACGTTCAATACATAAAAAAGGATCGGTATATGGATAGGAAAAGTTACCTTTTATTTGTTTGAGCTGAGCTTTATTCTTTGCATCCATGTCTTTGTGGCTCTGCAATTCCCTTGCAAGTGTTTTATGCTTAAAAAATAGGTCGCAGAGTGATATTCTCAAATTTTGAACTTCTGTACTCAAATCACTTGATGTATTTTGCCTGCAAGAACCTGACAAAAGGAACAGTATACACCAGAACTAAGGGACAAACCTATGACAAATGTTATGTACAATATGCCTAAAGCATTTTAGCTATTACCATCTTCAGAAATGTTCTTTAATAATGCTGCATGCAATCCATCCTTAAGATGCCACAAGCTGTCAATTGCAGCTAATATATTACACACCATGACCTTAGTCTTCTCGCGGACTCTTTCTCTATTTCCTTCCATCTCATTAGAGAAGGTATAAAACGATGAGCTTTCTGTTGCACCTGTTTCTATAAGTCGACTAAGAAAAGCCTCCTGGAAAGCAGATGGAACTCCATCTAACAAACCACACAGCAAAGCTATGGTAATTACAAATCAAAAATTACAGAACTGACATTCTATGAGTTCTCAAAGTAGGAACCAGAGGACCCATAAACACACAAACAACTACTATCAACATTGATCAGAGTGTACCTACAACTCATAACAAAATCAGAAATCATATCTAATACATAACTAACAGCAAAACAAAAGATTATACAAGAACATGTAATCTGAAATAATATGTGATTGGGAATACTTCTACATGTAGATGTCATTTCCAAAAGTGTATTAGGTAATGCCATAGAACACATGCACAACATAACTGCACTGTGCCTACTGCCTGAATATGGATCCCCAAATAATAAAACAGCCAATATCAATTATTAGCCATAACTTAATCCTTCCGTTTTATATATAATCCACTTATTCAACTAGTTTCATTTTTAACCCCTCTAAAAAACAGCATATGTTTATCATGTTATAAAAAATAAACATATATTTAGCGTATTTATGAAGATGCATTAAACATATAGCCATCATGTTATAAAAAAATAAGATAAGCTTAGCGTCTAGGAGAAGGTTAAAAATGAAACTTTATCTATGAAAGAGATACATAGTTATGCTATGCTCTTAAATCTAACTTAATTGTGATACTCCAACTAACCTAAATCAACACAAAACTTCATAGCAAGTTACTTTTTTAACTGGCAAAAGGAAACGAAATATTAAATCAGAACTAGTAACCCAGCTGTTCATATAAATGCTAGTTAAGTAGGTGAATCAAGTAAAATGCAATCTTTACCCTCTATGACAGTGTTGTGTCTGGCAACATTCTTGCAGCAAGACTCTCTTGTATGGATGGAATGTGATTCAAAGTCAATAACCAGCTATTGTCAAAATACATAGTCAATCATCCCATCAAGCAATAAAGCATACTGTATAAAGAAAATGTATAAAATTATAAACAGGAAAAAAATTTGGAATGGTCAGATATTGAAGTATTACCTCTTCTAGAGACTTATTTACCACCGTTATTGTGGAATCATATGGCTCTTGTTTAATCTTCAGATGAGCAAGCTTACTCTCAAGAACCGAATGCTCAACTTTTTGAGTCTCTAACTTCTGTATGAGCTTCTGATTTTGATATTGAAGAACAGTAATGTCAAGCTACAACACCAGAAACAGCAATGATAAGTCTAAAAAGGAAAATATATCACCTAAGCGTTATTGCTTCTGATAACAGACATATTTGAGCTATGATCAACAACATATAAACATGCGGAAAAGAAACATCCCCCATTTGTGCATACAGTCCAATCAAATATTGACAAGCAAAAAGTAAACAATTGGAGTAGTAGATTTGATTGTTCCTGGAATAAATGTATATAATAAGCATATAATCGCCCCCATTAAACAAACAAACTTTAACACCAATAATCAATTAAGGAAGCAAAAACTGTACAGGGATAGATATTTTCTAAAATGAGAATATGACCACCAGAAAAAGAAATGAAAAATCCGGAGATTTATTGACTTGTTCAGATCCCAAACGAGCAACATAGCGTAATTGGTCATGCCCGACGGTGCAAAATAAAAGCAGTGAAGCAGGAATACCATACCTTTTTGTCCTCGGAGAGGAGCGAGAAAGGATGTTTTTTGGGTGAATCAGCCGCGGGGTTTATAGAGCTAAAGTGACGCCGTTTTCTGTCAGGCTCACCGGTGCTCCCCATTGAAACCCTAGATTGCGGACCCGCGACAGCTCCAATTCACATCACAACATACACAGAAAGTTGGACGGGCGACACCCAAAAGATGAAACCTTAGCGAACAGTACCTAAGAAAATTGAAAATAACAAATCCCAAATACTCAGATTATACTCCTAGATAAACCCAATTGAAAGGCTCGGAATTCACCAGTTCACCTACCTTCTGACTCGGAAACCTGATTTGGAAAATTTCAGTTCAAAGCTTTACCCTCTATTGTTCTCTAAAGTTCGTTGAGTCTCAGTCTCGAGAAAACCCAGTGATCTTTCTGAACACACATTCCCTCTCAATCGGAGAGCTGGGAGAGAACATATGATATTTTTTTTCTTTTTTCATTTCATAATTCCTCTTTTAATTTTGTTTATATAAAAAATAATAATAATAATAATAAATAGGAGTATAAAATTTTGTGGAGGTAAAGGGTATTTGGGGTATTATTTATTTTAGAGCGGCAAAATTTCTCCCTTTTTGTGAGAAGAGCGGCGCAATTTGGTTCGAGGAACCTGAAATAAGCTTTCTAACGGTTAATATTCGCTGTTGACTGGTGCCTTATGATCAATGGACCTGATAGATTTGGTTTCTCTCTGGGTGGCAAATGCCTTTCGATAGGTGGTAACCCAGATGACATGATAAGATTTTGAAAAATACCGTACTCATCCTTATTTAACTTTCAAAATCTTATAATTTTATTTTAATTATATTAACAATACTATGTATCTTAAACATTCGTCTAAATATTAAAGCATTTCATCAAGATTATATAGTATTATTTTAATTACTATTCCAAAAATAATTAATGTATGTTGTGAAAGAGTTGGGAAAATTATCAATGATATTCCTACATTTTTAATTATTTTTAAAAATAATCCTAATTTTTAAAAAATGAACCACAATATCCTTAACGTTAAATACAAACTTCAAATATACCCTTTATTTATAACCATCGTTGGTAAATTCGTTAGTGAGTCAGTATCTTAAATAATTTGACCCTAAATTACATTTTTGCCCTCATCTCTATCTTCCCATTCATATCTAAACCATAGAAACTAAATCTACAACTTCACGTGAGCCAAATCCAGTACCAAAAAAACAAAGAAATTAATCTGAATCATATACTAAAAAAAATTACATCCATCAAAATATACAATTAACTTTTCTCAATTCAATCATAACAAAAGCAAGTGGAGCTGATAGTTGTAGCAATGTTGAAGAAAATTTCAATCGACAATTGCTAGGCATTAATCAGTTCTCAAATTTGAAGCATGAACTACTGCTCCAGTAGATTTTTGATTGAGTTGAGGTTGCAGCTAGCATAGCTTTGCTTACCCAGGCTAAGATTAAAAGCAAAAAAAATGTGAAAGAGATTGGTGTATAGCAAGACCCATTTAGGACTTTTGATAAAATTAATAATGATAATACAAACCGTTTTCTGTTGTTCTTCATTGGCCCCTAGTGCTTTCACTTCTTGAACAATCTTGGTCTTTTGGCTTGTAGATTGCTGATACATAACGCCTCCAAACAAAAATCATATACCAAACGCCCAATAGTACATCCAAGTGTTGAATACTTATCCCAAATAACTAAATTAATCACAACTATTAATAGCTTGTTCACTATACCAAGAACAGTCAAACTAGTAACTGAGATTGCTCTTCGGCAAGAGAATCCAAAGAAAGAGATTGCTAAACGAAACCAACATGATAATTCCACTGGTAAAATAACCACAAATTAAAGGAATGTCAATCTGATTCATCTGTGATCTCATGCTTTATCTTCTTCAATTCACCTATAATTAGCAGCCCCAATAAAAACAACAGAAGAGCATCGAGGTTGGTAACCAAAAGCTGAGAGAACAAACCATCCCATACGGTGAGAGGAGAATGAGATGGAAAGTTTTGATTCTGCGATGCAATAGAGGAGAAGAAAGAGATGAAGGGTTTTTATTTCTGGTTGGGTATTGAAATTACTCTTAAACCTTTTATTTGAATATCTCATTTAATTCTGTTGTCATGCAAGGTTATATATCTGTGACATTTTACAGACGTTAGAGATATCTTTAAATAAAAAGCAAAACATCAAGAATATCATTAATAATCTAACTCATATATATGAGAAAGAATCGGGCTATTTAGGATTATTATAAGCATTTCGATCATGTTTTTATAACTAAAACACAAATAACACTACAATGACACTCTACCAAATAATTTAAAAAATAAATTTGTGTTATTTAAAACTTTCCAAACACAAACTTTTTTGGAAAGGACTAATTATATTAATTTATTGAAATTGTATTACATGACATATTTTAATTACAAGATATAAATAAATAAAAATTGAAAAACATATTAAAACACAGTAATATCCATTCTAAGATAACACTTGTATTTTATGTGTTTCAATTTGTTAGCATGAATTATTCTTACGTGCTTTCGTATCTTCAATTAAGCTACTCGAATTTATATATTTGATTTTTAAGGTAGCAATAACTACAATAAGAAAATTAACAAATTTAGATCTAAATCTAGAATAAAATACATGCAAAACTTAATAAAAAATATGTCAAAAATCGTACTAAAATAATCTATGCGAGAAATAAAGTTACATAATTTATAATCTAAGCATAAATATATCATAAGTTATACATTACTACAAAAAGGGATATTTAAATCGTTGTGTAAAGTCAGTTTTTTCTAAAAATTGACTTATAATGAATTTAAAGTCGGTTCAGTATAGAACCGACGCTATCCACATTGGACGTAGCGTCAGTTGACGTGGATAACCGACGCTACTCATGTGTCTAGCGTCGGTTTACCCCATCAATCGATGCTACCCACATGGCTAGCATCGGTTCGTCACATCAACTGACGCTACGTCCTATTTTTAAATTAAAAAATGAATAAAGTAAATAAAATTAAAACTTTTTTAGGTCATTAATTATTATTTTATTTGACTTTTTAAAATTTAAGTTGGATATAAATATATATAAATAGTATAATTTTTTTTTTTAGACAATTAGTTTTAAAAATTATATAATTTTGTTTATTTGTTTGGATATTTAAATTTATATATGTACGTACAATATATTTTTATTTAATTTTGTGTATCTGTTTTAATTCAATATTATTGTAAAATTATTTTTTTTCTTTTTCTATAATACTTATATGCATAGTTTAAATAAAATAATAATTTACAAAAAAAAAATTTAATTGCGTGGATAGCGTCGGTTGATGTGGCGAACCGACATTATCCACGTAATATATCCGTTCGGCTTATTTCTTATGCAGAAACCCAAAAATCTTCATTTCTCTTCTCCATTTTCTCCTAAAACCGAGCTCATATCCACCCTCTTTTTCAATATTCGGCCACCTCCGACCACCATTTGCAACGCCGTTTTGTGGTTTATATTCTTTTTCTCGTTATCTTTCAGATCTATTATTTTTTTGAGTGAAATACTCAATTTTTTTATACCCATTTTTTCACTTATTCTCACTTACAAAACACCATTTTCTTCTTCATTTCCTCCATTTAGTCACTTCATAACATTCTTGTATGTATTTTATTTTGCTTGTAAGTATGTATTTTATTTTACTTGTTATTATATGTTTGACTTATTTTCTGTGAAAATAATATCTGAAATGTTGTGGGTTTGAGGGATTATATATATTTACCGTGCGTGGATAAATTTATTTATATATAAATAATTAGATTTTAGGTAATTAGTGAATAGAGGAAAAGTAATATGTTTTTTTAAATTTTTAAGAAATTATATTGATATTAGATTTATACGTGTTATCTCTTTACTCTTAAAAAAATTATAAATATATATTTATAAACTCAATAATTTAAATAATATATATATATATATATATATATTAATAAAATTCAAATAATAACTAAAAACTAAGTAATATTATTATTTTTATTTATATATGCTACTTATGAGTAGCCCCTACTTCTATAGAATGTTATATACGTGTAATTAATATTACTTTTTAATTATGATATAGTAACATGTTTAGAAATTAGAATCAACCAAAGTGATTGGTTTTTTATATATTCATGCTGGCATGTTGCTTATTTTTTAATTTGTATAGAAATGAGGTTGTTTGTAACTTTATATTTTCATTCCTCCTTTAGGTATAGATTGATTCCCAACTCTAACCCTATTATCCTTCCCAAAGTTATTTATATATAATAATACTTGAAATATATTCATTGGATACATAATTAATTAATATGTTTAATTAATGTCATTAATAGAAAATTGACAAATCTTGGATGTCAAAGTGTAGAATTGAGCAAAATTATATTTCTGGAGTTGAAAGTTTCATGGAATTTGCTTGTAGAAATAGTAATACTGGAACTAGTATGATTCGATGCCCATGTATTAAATGAAAAAATGAGCGATTTCATGAATTTGACGAGGTTAAGTATCACCTTATCCGTAATGATATTCTTTTGAGCTATAAATGTTGGTATTATCATGGAGAAAATATTGATAATACTCATGGGGAAAAAATAAATAAGAATGTGAATGAATTACATACATCTTATCATAATATACAGATAGAAAATATATTTCATGGTGTTGAAGATGAATTACGCGAGGATGATCCCGAAGCCTTTAAAAAACCTATAGAAGATGTCGAAAAACTGTTGTATCCAAAATGCAAAAAATACACTAAAATGTTGGGATTGGTTCATTTGTACAATGTGAAGGCAAAACATGGTTTTTCTGATAAGGGATTCATAGAATTACTAAATCTACTAGTCGATATGTTTTTTGAGGGTATTGAATTGTCATCTTCAATGTATGAAGTGAAGAAATCTCTTAGTCGATTTGGCATGAAATATCATAAGATTCATGCTTGTCCAAATGATTGCATTCTTTATAGAACAGAATATGAGACATTAGATGATTGTCCTATGTGTAAAGAATCGAGATGAAAGCATGGTAAAAATGAGACAACACATAAGAAAGGCGTGCCTGCAAAGGTTCTTTGATACTTTCCTTCGATTCCTCGCTTTCAAAGGTTGTTTAATAGTAAAGATACATCAAAGATGTTGACTTGGCATTTAGATAATCAATCTGATGATAGGATGCTACGTCATCCTTGTGATTCTCCAAATTGGAAAGTAGTAGATAATTTATCTCCTCAATTTTCATCTGATCCGCGCTATCTTCGTCTTGTCATTGCTACTGATGGAATTAATCCACATAGTTCCCTCAGTAATAGATATAGTTATTGACCAGTAATTATGGTAACATACAACCTTCCTCCCTGGTTATGTATGAAAAGAAAATTCATGATGTTAACATTATTGATCTCAGGACCGAAACAACCCGGTGTTGATATTGATGTATATTTACAGCCTCTGATAGATGATTTAAAGACGTTGTGGAATGATGGTGTAAATGTTTACGATACACATAAAGAAGAACACTTTAACTTGAAGGGGGTCCTTTTATGGACAATTAATGATTTTCCTGCCTATGGAAACTTATCAGGACATGCAAAAAAAGGTTACAAGGGATGCCCTATATGTAGTGATGGAACTTCTGCAACTTATCTTGTTCACGGAAGAAAGATGTCTTATTGAAGACATAGAATATTTTTGCCATCTGGACACAAGTTTAGATACCAAAAGAAACCGTTCGATGATGAAGAAGATCATGATCATGCAACTCGACCTTTGCGAGGTGTTGAGATATTAAGGCAATTGAATGGTATGGCATTCAAACGATATGGAAAGATGAAAAAAAAACTCACTAAGGTAGGAAAACGAAAGAGGTCAACTAATGAATTGGGTGAAAATGAAAAAAAGTTTGAACCGACTTACCATGGTTGTTGGAAAAAAATCAATATTTTGGGAATTACCTTATTGGAAAGACCTACACATTCGTCACATCTTAGATGTCATGCACATTGAGAAAAATGTATGTGAGAGCTTGATTGGTACTTTATTTAATATACCTGGAAAAACCAAGGTTGGAATTAAAGCAAGATTGGATTTAAAGAAACTAGTCATACGACCTGAATTGGAACCTAGGGTGGAAAATGATAAGAATCGAACATACTTACCACTAGCATCATATACAATGTCAACAAAAGAGAAGTATGTGTTTTGTAAATGTTTGGAGGGTGTGAAAGTTCCTGATGGTTACTCATCCAACTTAAGAAATTTTGTGTCTATCACCGATAAGAAACTGTATGGATTGAAATCATATGACTATCATATCTTAATGCAACAGTTATTACCAATTGCTATTAGATCAATTCTTCCAAAACATGTTCGATTATCAATAATTCGGCTTTGTTCATTCTTCAATACAATATGCAATAAATCTATATCAATTGGCGAGTTAAATTCTTTGCAGAAAAATGTTGTAGAGACTTTGTGTCTAATTGAAAAATATTTTCTTCCTTCTTTCTTCGATATAATGATTCACTTGCGTGTTCATTTAGTTCGAGAGGTTCAATTATGTGGTCCTACTTACATAAGGTGGATGTATCCTTTTGAGAGATATATGCAAGTCCTTAAAGGATATGTAAATAATAAAAATCGACCTGAATGATGCATGGTGGAACGCTACATTGCTGAAGAGGCCATTGAGTTTTGTTTTGAATACTTTAGTGGTTGCACTAAAATTGGGAATCCTACGCACAAGTTGTTCTTAGAACGTCACATGATCCAAGTAGGTAACCCTATGCTTGGTGGAAGTAAGAAATTATTTATTGATCGCACTCGATGGGAAAAAGCATACCGAATTATTTTGGTAAATAATAATGAGGCATAACCGTACATAGAGTAAGTAATGTTCATTGTTTCATGATTGCAAAAATCATCTTTTATTTAACTATTAATGATGATATATAACTTCATATATATTTAATAACATTACAGGATGCATTTAAACTTTTTGAAGATCGATCCTCGTTATAAAAAAAAAGAGGAGAAAAATGGTTGTATGATGAACATAAGCGAGAGCTTATTAATTGGTTTCGCAACCATATAAGTGTCACAAAAAAAAATTCATGCATGTATCTTCCTAGATCTATTCAATGTTTTAAAACTTTGCTCTAAACACATTTTGTGTTTTTGTATACATAGATTCGAGATGAACACAAGAAACCCAATCATAAAATATCTGAAAGTTTACAATGGCTTGCACATGGGCCAAAATTCGATGTCAAATTATTTTATAGTTTCACAATAAATGGATCGAGGTTTACGACTCAAGCTAAGGATAGTCCGAGTAAATCAAAATAGTGGTGTGAAGATGGTTGCACAAACTATGCAATTTTCCAGTTCAAAAGATGTTAATCTTGTACTTTCTGATAGAATATATTATGGTATAATACAAGAGATTTGGGAATTAGATTATGAGGTCTTCCATGAAACAGTTTTCTTGTGTGATTGGGTCGAAGATGTTATCAATGTTGGATATAAAATAGATGATTTTGGATTTATCCTTGTAAATTTATCCAAGATAAGTCACACTGATGATCCTTTCACGTTAACACTTCATGCAAAACAAGTATTTTACGTGAGCGATCAAATTGATCCAAGATGGTCTGTTGTGTTAATGCCTCTACAAAAAGAGTTTTACCATTGTGATGTTGTAGAAGATGATGACTCTATGTTTGATACATTAACCAATATTAGTAATCTCTCAAATAAATTGCCTAATGTATGTGATGATCTAATTGATGATGATGATTCTTCGTCATGGGCTCGAAGTGATTGTGAAGGAATATATGTATACGATCAACAACCTAATTAAACATAATGTATGTTCTATATTGTTGTAATAATTCTTATATATATATGTATGTTTCTAAAATTGTCAATTAATTTATATATTTCTTCATTGTTTACAGATATATATTTCATGGATCTTTGGATAACAGAGCTTGTAGATCCAAATGATTCATTGGGGTATTTGAAAAGAAGGGGTTGGGCGAATATATCTGATGCTCCACTTAACCGAAATGATAGAATACATGTTTTATTTTATGCTAATGGTAATCCAATAGGGGAAAATGGTCAACAATTGAAATCCTCTATTGGTCTACTTGCGAAGTCCAGTATACCAATCAATATAAATGATTGGTCTTAGGTTGATGATGTAGAAAAGTTCAAATTATGGATAACCATTTGTGTAAGTCTCTTATATTTTATAATCAATATATATATTATATCTTTTTTGTATTATATCTAATATTTTGTACTATGTTTTTACAGAATCGTTACAAAGTCGATGACAGTTGGAAACTTAAGTATTATAAGATTGCAAATAAGGCATGGAAGGAATACAAGACTTCCAGATTGGCAAGAAATTATGTGTTTTCATATTTGGAATCACTTGATAAGGTAGAGTTCTACAAAATCCCTGAAGAACACCCTTGGATTACACATCAAGTTTAGAAATACTTTGTGGATTATAGACGTTTAGATGAATTTCAAATTATTAGGGAAGAACATTAGAATATACAAATGCATAACATTCTTTCTAACCGTACTAGGAGGTCTTCAAATCTTGAAGTTAGATATAGAATGGTATTATTATTTTGTCTTAATTTATAAATATTTTTATATTTATTTTCCTCAATTTAATTTCATGTCATTGTTAATAAATTTTTCATAATTTATGTAGGAAGCTGAGTTTGGTAGACCTGTTACTCGAACTGAATTGTACATAGAAACAAAGACTCCCAAAATGAAGAATTCAAGACCGATGACTAAGCGAGGAGAAGAAAAACTAAATAAATTGGTTAGTAATTTCGGTTGATAAAAAGTATTAATGATTTTTAATAATTGATGTAATAATGAATGATATGTTTGTGTGTTTTATTATTTGTAGAGAGTTGTTCAAGAAAAAATATCCAGAGGTGAAATAATCGAAGAGCCTAGGAGAGATGCTTTATATCATGCATTCGGATACGAGCATCCTGGTCGTGTTAGGGGAGGTAGCCACTATGATGGTTATATGGAGTATTTTAACATTCCAAAACAAAAGCCTCAGCCTGTAAGTAAAGAGAAGTACACTAAAATTGAAGAAGAATTCAACTCCTTTAAGGTCTCGGTGTTAAGTGAGATTGCCACTCTAAAAGAACATCAATCACAACAAATGTCAGCCATGGCATCATTCTACAACCAGGGCATGCGATATTGGCCAAGCATGCAACCATCCATGTTAGGCATGCCACCATCCATGTCATGTATGCCACCATCCATGCCAGGCATGCTACCCACGCAATCTCATTGCGCTCAAACTACATCTAGTATGGGATATAGCCATCCTATTGATCATCACTATATGCCAGGAATGCATATGCAATCAAGTAGTGGTTCATTTTCTCCAATGCAATCTGCAAATTCTTACCATCAATCAAACCACGATGAATGTTTTGGTGAGAATGTACATCCAATAGCTACCCTACATGAGAGTTCTTTTCTATTTGATGAATCATATGTGGTAAGATTTTAATTTCTGGTGTATATAATCTATTATTTTTAAATTCTTATTATATGTTTTATTTTTTATATATAACACTTAAATTTTTTACAGAATATGAAATGTTTGTTGAAACATCCTTCGTCAATGGACTTTGTTGCTATTGGAACGATGCAGCAATTGAGCAATGATCGGATGATTCATAATCAATATTTACCTAATCATTGGCGAATAGTAATTGATCAATCATTGTTTCATGATTTTTCACTAAATGTGCCTTCTGATGCTACCACAGTCTAAGAGGCGGTTAGACAGTATGTGGCTTGGCTGTCGATTCAAGTTGTTCTAAATTTTAACGTGGTACTATTTTTTAACTTAAAAGATAACACTTGTTTACTACTATTATTTTATTATATCTTATATTGTTACTAAAATACATATATAATACTTTTTTTAGTCTATTATACCAAAACTCTTAAATGCGGCACATTTAAGAGATATGAAGCAAGTATCTCTTGCTAAATCAATGTCTAGTGGCTAATCATCGTGCACCAAGTCATTCAAGAAGAAGCCTTAGAAAAAGTATAGTTATGATTATGCTTTAAACTTTAGCAGAAATCTTGGCACTTTGATGATTATTATTGGGAGGGCATCTAGCATAAATGATGGATGGACTGTGCCACTTCCAATAGAAATTTCTGGTGTAGACCTCGGCCAAACTTATATATTGATTGAGTGCATATTGCAACTATTTGAATATCAAATGATCGATTTAAGTATAATTCAAGTGTGGACAAAGTGAGTCCTCAATCTATTTATTTTTCTTTCATTTATGTAGAACTATATTATCTAATTATATATATATATATATATATCTTTTATATAGGGCGTGCTATTATCGACTTCAACATAATCACTCATCACATTTAGCAATGTTCTATGATTCTTCATATGTCAATCAATATCAAGAGAAGGATGTTAGCTAGCATCAGAGCTAAACAATTATGTGATAGGACATTAATGCTTAACAGAAATCAAAAGTTGATAATCTCTTGGCCATTAAGGTTTGAACAAGGCAAGATCATTGGATGTTGGTAATCATTGATATGTTCAATAATCATGCTTGGTACTGTGACTCAACTTCCATAAAACTGAGTAAAGATACAAAAGCAGTTGTTGAAATGTAAGAGTTATATCTACATATTAATTTCTTCTATTATTTTTGTAATATTTAATAAAAACTAACCGTTTTAAACCTTGATAGGGCATGGAAGTTGTGGAACAAGTTTAAGGGCATTGCCAATATTAATAATTTTATTAATTTTACAATTGAATAATAAAGATGTTTGAATATAAAAAATCATGTACACTTGTTTTTTGTAGGTTCCACAACAAAATAATGGAGTCATGTGTAGTTATTATGTCAGAAAGTTTATGAGCGAAATCATCACAAATATCAAAATTCCAATTGATGATGTGGTAATATCTTTTACCCATATACATAAAAGTTTTTAACATATTTTAGTTCTTTTTTGTAAATAGGTGAAATTACATTCTTATTTTGATTTTAAATACATGTAGTTCTTTGGTTGGAACAAGACGAGTTACGATCAATAAATTTTTGATGATTTACGAGAAGAATGGGCAGAACACATGGTTCAAATTATATCATCACAAGAAGAATCGGGAGAAGATTCTGATGATCTTGAATAGTATATGACAACATAACGGTAATTTTTTTAATGATTTAATTTCTCTATTCCTATGTCTGAAATCCCTTGTTTGATGGATGTTTATATGCTCATGTATTTAGGGGAATGCATTGTTTTATGGACCTATTTTTGGACCAAACTACATCTCATCTCTCTTGCCTACTTTCCTTATGACAACAACTAACACTTTATTAATCATTTGTCTATAAATATGAAGTTATCTGGAATTTTTGCTAGTATTTTTAATGCTATAATGAGCTCTAAATATGAAATCAGGTGTAACTCCGATTTGTTTCTTGGTTTGTATGAGTTTTGGTGCCCATAGTGAATTCTAATGCCACATGTCGTGGTGTGATTGGTTGGAGTTGTCAATTTTGCTTGTTTTGATAGTAGCCCTTTATCTGAAGATGATATGACAGTCTGGATCACACCTGAGCAATGTTTAAGCCCTTAATCACTCCATAAACCCTAAGCGGTCTTAATTAGTATAATTTTGGTTAATTTTTGAAGCTAAAAAGAGATAAAAATACAGAAAAAATCAAGAGATAACACAATTTTGGTGAAGATTCAAGAGGAGATTAATTCTACAATTCAAGAGATTAATTGTATTTATTTTTCTATTCTTTTCTTTATCAATTTTTATGACTTTTTTTATAAAAAATATGAGATTCATGAACATAATTATGTGTAATTAATTTATTAATCTAGGGATCTTATCAACCCAATTTTCACCATGTGATGATCTAATATTTTACCTCAATTATATTATATTATTTAATCTGATTTGTGTGCTATTAATTGTTTGACCAACAATCTATCTATAGAGGCAATTAAATAGATTTAAAAGAATTATTTAATTGTTTGTCTTAATTAAATAACATGCATAGTTTCTAGGCAAAAATATATGATTCTTATGTATGTGATTCATAATTGATGAATTTAATGAGTAGTATGCAATTTAATTGGTATGAGAGTGTGATTAAATTAATTACTATATGATGTGTAGTTTACTTGAGAGAGTAATACATGCTAGGTTAGATTCAATTGATCATGTAATTAATTGATAATTATATTAGAGAGATTTTAACGATTCACATATTTAGAAAATTGATGGACTAAGTATTCCTAGATATTTTCTCATATATCTTTTTAGTTACCAAATCTAATTTAATTAATTATTTCTATTTACTTTTAATTATTTTAATTTTACTTCTTTAAAATATAAAAACACCAAAATAATTGGGCTAGCTCCTTCGCAATTTTTTATATATTAAATTTTAATTTATTTTAAAATTATATTAAAAAAACACCAAAACTAAAATTATACCTAAAGCAAGTAAACCTTCCAAATTATATATTTGTTAGTAAAAATTTATATATTTCATTTGTTGACTTAAATTAATCACTATATCTAATATATATTATATTTTGTTAGTATTTTATTTTTTAAAAGTATCACACTTTTGTTTTATAAAAATTATTTAAACTATTACTTAAATTTATAAAACATAAAACAAAATATTATATACACCATTTATCTACAGAGTGTATGATGTTATATGTATTTTCATTTTTTATTGTATGAAACTTTCTTTTACATAAAATCCTTGTTTTTATTATAATAAGAATACTTACTAATTTAAAAAAAATTGTAACTAAAAAATTAACTTAGATATCAATCTGATTGAATGTCCCCATTTCCATTTGGATCTCGTCATTGACAATATAAATTTTCATACGTGAACGAAAAATAGGGAGGGTCTTTTCCTTCGACCACCCTATTTACAAACCTATAAAAGTCTACGTAAAAATTATATATATTGTTGAAGATAAACCATCTATGAAAATTCAAGACTTAAATTATTTATGGACAAACTCAATAGTAAATGGAGAAAGAGATGTATCTTAGGACTTGATATGATTCTCTAATCAAGGATGTTAAATGTGATGTAGGATGAGAGGTAACCCAACGTTATTTTACTTACATTTTTATTGTTTTTGTTTTGTAGGTGAATAAATATGGTGAATAATGGCGTAACAAGATTGAACAGTTTCAACGATAGATGTGGTGTGCCAGGAAAAATAGAGTTTTATTTCCTTTTATTTTTTCATATTTATATGTGTACATTAAGGATAATGTGCAATTTAAGTTTAGGGAGAGAACTTCATTCTCTACTTTAGTATTTAATACATATTTTTAATTTTTATAATTTTTTTAAATTTTAAGATGTTTTTAATCATGATTTGGATAAAAATTAATAAATATATGAAAACTAAATGTATGCATGATTGATATGAAACATATGAAATCGATGATAAAAATTAGTTGTTATGACTAGGATAATGAATTAACATGCTCGTTAACATACTTATATTAATTATGTAATATGTTTGCTAGTTTTGATTGATTTATTCAAATTTTTATGCCATGCATCGTCAAGGGATTTGTTTGTTTATTCCATCGCGGTGCCACCCAATCCGTATAAGTGAATTACAACACATCACATGGTACTGGCTCAACACACGTTAACCACAACCAGTCCGCCTCACCACATATTGATCAAACATAAATTATGTATAATGAATATGCAAATATACGTATCGCAACAAGTAATATAATGATATGAAAAGTTCGTTCCCGCATATATTATATTATTAGAAACCAATTTATAAAACTAAAAAATAAAATCATTTTTTTTTTGTTTTTATATTTTAAGAAAGCAAAACTGAAATAACTAAAAATAAATAATAGTAATTAATTGATTCAGATTTAGCAGCTAAGAAGATACATGAGAAAATATCTAAGAATATTTAATCTCCTATTTTAAGCATGTAAATCACTAAAATCTTCCCAATATAATTGCCAATCAATTGAATCTAACCTTTAATGTATTCCTCTCTCAAGTAAACTACACATCATATAGTAACTAATCTAATCACATCATATTGTTAAGAAGGGTCTTGCATTGCTTGCACAGGGTCATTTACCTATTAAATTTTGAGATGAAACTTTCCATTCAAGTGTTTATCTTATCAATAGGCTTTCAACCCCAATTTTGTCAAATAAGTCACCTTTGGAACTTATCAAACCATATTATACTTTTCTTCTTGTATTTGGTTGTCTTTGGCTTCCTCGTACCAAGCCTTACAACTCAAATAAACTTGAATTTCATTCATTACCTTGCATGTTTATTGGTTATAGTTCTTATCATAGAAGTTATAAATGCCTTAGTCAATCTAGCAATTTTTTTTGTTTCACGTCATGTTATATTTGTTAAACATGGATTTCCTTATCTATCTTTACATGTTTCTCCTTCTCAATCAACAAATGAAAATCAAGTTGTTAAAACTTATCCTCTTATTATTCAAAAATCTTCTCAATCTTCTTTGTGTCAACAACCTTCATGTGAAAAGTGGTATAAGAAAACTTAAAAGTTTTTAATTCAATTTCTCATTTAATTAATGTAATAGAGCCTTCCACTATTAAGGAAGCTCTACAAAATTCAACTTGGTATGAAGCAATGAAAGATGAGTTTGAGGGCTTGTTAAGAAACAAGCCTTGGATCTTAGTTTCTAAGCCTTCAAATAGAAAAGTGATAGGTCCAAAGGGGTTTTTCACATAAAAAAATGTTGACTGGTTCAATTGAAAGTTTAAAGCTGGAATGGTTGCCAAAGGATTCAATCAAATAGCAGGGCTTGATTTTAGTGAAAAATTCAACCTTGTTTCTAACTTTGCAACAATTAGAATCATTCTCACAATTGAATTTGCTCATAGATAGGATTTGAGACAAGTGGATGTCAATAATGCACTTTTGCATGGTTTATTAGATGAAGAAGTGTATATGGAACAACTTGAAGGTTTTATTAATTCCACATTTTCTAATTATGTTTGCAAATTGAATAAAGCTTTGTATGGGCTCAAATAAGAACCAAGGGCATGGTTTGCTCGACTAAATGGTGCTCTTATTCAGTTGGGTTTTAAACAAAGTTAGGTAGATTCATCCTTGTTTATATGCAATGCTTCTAAGCTGCAAATGTATGTACTAATTTTCAAGAAGTAGCTTTGCTTATCAAGCTCTTAATGCTCAATTCACTCTTAAAGATTTGGGATGTCTTCATTACTTTTTGAGCATTGTTGTTCACAAGCTTGTTGATGGCAATTTGTTTCTTAATCAAAAGATGTATGTGATCTTTTAGCTAAAGTGTATATGGTGCATACTGAGCCTAGTTACACTCCTATGGCTTTTTATGCTACTCTATTAACATATGATGACACTAATATGGAAGATAACTCACTGTATAGGAGTGTTGTTGGCAGTTTACAGTGTATTACCATCACTAGACCAGACTTGGCATTCTATGTTAACAAAGTTTTCCAGTTTATGTCTCATCCTAAGGATGTGCATTGGGGTGATGTTAAGAAAATTTTGAAATTCCTTAAGGGTACTATGGATTATGGAATTTTGTTGCATCCATTAAGCTCACTTCAGCTCATAGTATTTTCAGATGCTAACTGGGCATCGTACCTTGATGATCATCGATCTACATCAAGATATTGTGTATTTTGGGGTACAAATCCTATGTATTGGTCATCCAAAAAGTAACCTATTGTGTCGAGATCCGACATAGAGGCTAAGATCGATGGGTCGCTAGTAAAACCTTTAAAATTTTATGGCTTTAGTCCCTTCTATGTGAGTTGTAGAGTCTTCTATTATGCTTATGTTTTGGTGTGACAATTTAAGCTCTGTTGCTTTAGTTGTAAACCCTTTTCTTCATGCTAGAACTAAACATATTGAGCTTGATTTACATTTTTTTCTTGAAAAAGTTTAGCAAAACATATGTAGCACATCCTTGGTCATGAACGAGTGGTTGATATATTAACCAAAACATTTCCATCCTTGACATTTCATCATTTACTTTCAAACTCAAAGTTGTTCCACTCCTTTTGAGTTTGTGGGGGAATATTAAAGTTAAACCAACTGCACAACGACAAATAGAAACCAAGCATGCACCAACAATAACAATCAAGCATGCGTGAAAAGAGTATGTATTTTAACTGCAACTAACTGAAACTAGGATTAATTACATAAATTCAATGATTTTTTTTTAAATCGTAACCGATAAGGCATGGTACGAGAATGGTTACTGTAATATTGAAATTGTGATTAATCAAAATTAAACATATATAATACTTAGAATAATTAGATATAATTTTATTTACTTTTATTTTTATATCTTTTATTTCACTTAGAAATATATGTTAAATAAGTTAAAAAATAAAAATTAATATTAATATTTTAAATAATATAATAAAGTAAGAATTATATTAAAATTTAATTTTTTAAAACTAAATATATATTTTTAAATAAATGTAAAAAAATAAAAAAAACGTAATTAAACTATGAAAAAATTGTTATCAATTATTAATTGATAGTTATTATTCGCATGTAACTAAAATTAATATAAAATAATTATAATTATTAACATAACCGTTTCAAATCTTCCCGTGTCTATACAGAAATACCTTATGCAGTGTACCAGTGTACCAGTGCAAAGCATGATAGTGAAGTGCTCTGTGCAGTGTGCAGAGAATTAAATCAAGGCAATCAGCTGTTTAATGATTAAGATTTACAGCTATTATAGAATTGGTTACACAAATTAGTTACATAAGATATTATAGCGTACAAACAATTACATTGTAAACAATATAAGCTAATTTGCAATGTAATATAAAATACATGTGATAAGGTAATCATTGAATATAAGCTTTACTATTGATATTCCTTTCTATCACTACAATTCTTCTCTTCCTCCTTTTTTCTTTTGCTGTTCTTTCATCTTCTCGGCCGATCTTGTCATACCGTTCATCATCATCTTCAACTTTCAGGTCATTGTTGAGCTTAATATATATGACGATTGGACACTATTACATGTATTTTTCTAGCAGCCTCAACGATATATGGAAGCACTAAAATGTTATAATCACATTCACATTTTGACTTTCATTAATAAGTTCAATTTTACCTACAATTTGTTTTACTTGTTTTGGATCTTTTTCTTATTAAATTCTGCTATTAATGTATAATAAAAAATATATGTTTTTAGGTCATTAAAACAAACTATGCGCACCATACTTTTAAACCTAAACACTTTGTCATGTGAAGAACTCAGGACAAAGAGAAAAACACGTACAGTGGGGTATAATTCTTGGGCATTTCACGCTGTCGAAGTCAGTAAATATTTTGGTACTTTGGTGGAAATCAATGGCACAGGAGGAACAAAATCATCTTACCCTAGGGTATGTAAGATTTTCTCTCAAGACAAGCTGCTAATTTAATTCATATTTTTGTTTCAACCAAATAGCAGTGGACAAAATAAAACAGAAGCAGGGTAATATATGAATTAAGCTTATCTAATTCCAAGAAGGAATTACAACAGTTACACTACTCGTGATGAAAGTCTCATTCATCGTTCTTTGCAAGCTCATTTTTCTTCTTCTGCCCAACTTCCACAAGCAATGTCAAAAGTGCCTCACATACCTGAGACGCATCTGCTTCGGAAGGATAATCTTTCATAGATGAATAAACCATCCAAGCATGGTCTAGTTTGCGTTTTGGCCGTACTACAACAGATCCAGGGACTTCTGCATCTCGACATGTCACAAGCCCATCACTCTTCTCGCCATACCTAACTTGAAGGAGCTGGGCACATGCAGCCAAAGCTGCACCAAGGGGCATTACAACTGGCAGTTTTGCTGGTTGCTCGGCAGAAAGAGGAGCAACCCTGGGTAACTCGGCATGTGCTACATGAGATAATGTTGCCAGAACAGCAGGCGTGATTGCAGCTTCAGTGTGAAAGGAAACAACAGGAAGTTCTCTCGGTAATTGATGTTTCTTTAAAAATTCTCTTCTCTTATCGTAAGTTAGATCTTCCAGAGATTGCAAATCCCCCTTCAAGACAGCACATGAAATATGAGATTAATGCTTTACTGCTAGATTCTTGCTTCAGCAAATATTGGACCTTTATAATATTCACAAAAAAATTCCTATATTTTCCAGCTCCAGGTCTAACTAATACTTCCAGCCCAGCCCCCAAAAAAGCAAGGTAGAAGCTCCAAGAGATGGTACTTTGACAATAATCAACACATCTAATATATCTTAATAAGCATATATAACATGAAGAATAGTCATTCCATAAGTAATTTATGCTTTGCTGCAATTTTTTATTTTGGCTATTTGAAATTTATTTTGGCTGTTTTTGAGGGACAACAATTATCCTGATCAGCAGCGTAGCAAGACCCTAAAAGTGGGAACTGAGGATGTACTGGTGGGTACCACTGCACTAAATGTTCGGAAGTTAAAATGCAATAGATTCAAGTCACCCTCCAAAATGAAACCACTCTTTATGATACTCTACCTGTTGCAATATGTGTATATTTTTAATCAATTATGGCATTTGTTCACTCCTACTATTGACATCACTATGTAAAAGGTCTCAAAACACTATAAAATACAAAGTGACGTTGCTTACTTCTACATTTTGTAAGTCATAACTTGCAAAAACATTTTCACAAAAAACCAAGAATTTTGCCAAAAATAAACCTCCTTGCCCCAACTTTTCCCGTACAATAGGAAGATATAATAGGTGATGAAAAATCTCTAAGTCTCAAATTGTAATGACACAACAAGAGTATATAACAGCACATTGTAGGAAATCAATCTAGGCATAATACAACCCCTGATTTTCAGGAGGAAGTTTCCTGATTTTCAGGGTGACTTCCAGTTCTATTTTTAACTTTATTTCCAGCTCAATTTTCAGCTTTATTTCTCACTTTGTATTAGTGTATCTCAACTATATTTTAGTATATTACAGCTGTGTATTTTAGTTATAACATTAGTATATATATATAATATGTATCAAAGAATTATAGAGAAAAAAGAAATAATAAGATTACAACTTTAAGAGAGTTTGTTTTGTGTGGGAAGGTCTTTAGGCCTTAACCTCTTTTTAGCATCAATTAATATCTGTTGATTTTTATCAATCTGGAATTCAATTTTCAACATGGTATCAGAGCTTTAGGTTCAGAAATCTCTGCTATTGGCCTCTCTTTCACTGTCTCTTTGCAGGAAACCGTTTTTTAATCAAAAAGTGGTTTTCTGTTTTTCTCAGATCAGTTTCTGTTGTTTTAATTCTTAGATCAATTTCTGCTGTTTTAATTCTCATATCAGTTTCTACGGCTTTAATTCTCATTATTTGAGGTTGATTGATATCTAAGAACTGACAATGGCAATAGACAAAAAAAATATTGAGAATTCTGAGCTCATTGCTGCAGTATTGAAGTTAGATTTCACTGATGCTGTGGGTGTCCATGAAGCGATTTCAGGAATGAAACATCTACAACCTTGTACAGAAGGTCAACAGTTTTCTGGATTCCACCAAAACCATCTGAACCAGAAGTTGATTCTTCCTAGCATACTGTTGCATTTACTTATCTTCAGACAACCTTACAGACGCCAAACCTTGTTTCTTTCCCATCAATGTATTGGCAAGAATTCTATGGGTCTCTGCCTTCTAATTTTGGTGACAATAATTTACATTACTTCAATTTTCTCCTTCAACAGACTTTCTGGGTATATCTCAAAAAAAAAGTTTGCCAACAAAATTCCAAGTAATGTCAAAATGGACTTTTCGTTCAACAATCTATCAGGACCAATTCCAGAATCTCAAATTTTCCTAACTCAAGAAACCAAGTATTATCTGGGAATCATAATTTCTGTGGTGAACCAACCAAAAACCTTCAAATGGGTTTCAACACCAGTAATTTCCTTATGGCTACCTTTGCCAAATCCACAGAATTCTTCAGGTCAAATGCATTCACACTTTCCTGGTGGTCGACCCTCACAATTTCTTTTCTATGAGATGAATCCCATGTTTGGGGAGTCCTGTCTTTGCCTTTGGACCACATAAGGAATCATATTCAAACAGTCATCATCAGACATTATCTCAGAAGAGCAATAAATCAGCTTCCACACCAGAATGGCATTGCTGCTAAGAAGAGTGTTCTTCTCCTTTTTAGAAGGAATCACCAACCGAAAATGGCTTTGCTGACCTTTACTCTTCCTCTGAATTTGGTTCAACATTTAATTCTACATCTCCAATTGCTCTTTCTATTTGTAGCCGAAGTCATCGTTCATCTAAGAAACGACCGACTATCGTGCATCTACGTTCGTCTCTGCTCAAACCAACCACCAGACTCGAACAACTGTCAACCTCAATCTCGCGCGACGTCAACCTCAGTCTCGCGCGACGTCAACCTCAGTCTCGCGCGACGTCAACCTCAGTCTCGCGCGACGTCAACCTCAGTCTCGCAAGACTTCAGTCGTCAGTCTCGCGAAACCCAAGCACCCAATCGCCGGCACCTTCCACTTCGTCGTTGTTCTCCAATCGGCGCATCAGATTCAAACTCAAACAAGAAAGATAGAAAACGGTGAACGAAAAGTTTATGTCCAGTTTGTAGGGTGATATCACCTCCATCTGATCGTCGCAACTATTCAAGAAGTTTCAGCCCAGTAACCACATTTCAGCCCATCGACCCAATCTGCCTAATTCTGCCCAATAGGCCCAGTAACCATTCAGCATCCCTGTTCAATCCTGCGTTCAATTTTGGTTCTGCTTCTGTGGATAATAATGTTACTTTCTCATCAGATTAGCCATAAAAAGATCAAACATCAACGCAGTAACTTCCATTTTATGTATTTGGTAAAGCAGCAAGCTTTTCCATTTCAAGAAACTTCTCATTCTAAAGATGAAGGGACCGTTTGGTTTCTTCCAATAAACTTCTCATTCTAAAGATGAAGTGCTATGACTAGAAGACGTCCATGAATATAATTGGCCTTTATGACATTCATTTATCTCAATGTTACTTGTTTGGTCTATATCAGATTCAACGGGATATAATCACTCTCCGAGCTGAAGGAAATTCAACTGCAAGCTCCACTCAATTTCAATGGCCACTCTTCGAACTGTAGGAAATTCAACTGCAAGTTCCACTCAGTTTCAATGGCCACTCTCCGAGTTGCAGGAAATTCAACTACAAGCTCCACTCAATTTCAATGGCCACTCTCCGAGCTGCAGGAAATTCAACTGTAAGTTTCACTCAGTTTCAATGACCACCCTCCGAGCTGTAGGAAATTCAACTGCATTACTCTCCACTCAGATTCAACCACCACCCTCTAAGGTGCAGGAGATTCAACTACATTGCTCCACTCATATTTGATGGTTAAATCTATTTCATCATCCCAATCTTCAAGCTACTTAGCAACATGATCAATAATCCTTTTGGGGATGTCATCATATACTTCCTCATCATCCCAATCTTCAGGTTACTTGGCAACAGGATTAGTAATCATTTTTGGGATGTCATCACATACTAAGCTTAGATCCATAAACCTTCTGGATCCAACTTGCGGGGGAGTGTTAAATATTAACCCTTAATTCAATGAGTAAAGGGTTCTAGTCCACTATGATCAAACTAAACATGTGAAAATTGAAGGCAAGATGATCTCCCTCAACTATGTTCCATCTAGACAACAAGTAGCAGATATCTTAACCAAAGCTTTGTTTTTGAGAATTAAGTGTAGGTTTGGAAAACATATATCGCCTAGCTTGAGGGGGAGGGTAGGAAATAATCTAGGCATATGATTGATTCCTAAGCAACCCCTGATTTTCGGGAAGAAGTTTCCTGTTTTTTAGGGTGACTTCCAGCTCTATTTTCAGCTTATTTTCAGCTCAATTTCCAACTTTATTTTCCACTTTGTATGTGTATCTCAGCTGTATTTTAGTGTATTACAGCTGTGTATTTTAGTTATAACATTAATATATATATATGATATGTATCAAAGAATTATAAAGAAGAAAGGAATAAGAAGAATACAACTTTAAGAGAGTTTGTTTTGTGTGGAAAGGCCTTTAGGCCTTGGCCTCTTTTCAACATCAATTAACAACATTTGCTGATTTTTATCAATCTGGAATTCAATTTTCAACACACATAAAACTATACGAGACTCCATATATGAAAAGGAGATAGAGAATCATACCTTAATCACTTTACAGATTAAAATCTCCATTAATTTCCGTATATTTACATAATCTCCAAGCTGTCCTTCCCGTAAGATGTCTGAAGCTATTGGACTACCACCATATGGACTCTGGGCTAACACCAAGCCAGCAACCTTATCTTTCAAAACAGGCCAGTAAAGTGATAAAGCAGCAGCTGCATCTACTCCCCCTTTGCTATGTCCAAGAAGCAAAACATGTCTATTGGATCCCCAATAGATTTCCTCAACATATTCTTTTATCTCTCTGGCATTTTTCTCAACGGAAGCCTGATTTTTATTGAACCAAAGCTTTGTTTAAATTAAAAGTAACATAATGAGGGGCACAACTTAGGAGAAACAAATTTTTAAAATACCTCGCTATGAATTTTGGCAATGTGACATACAAGACCCATCTTTGAGAAACCCATTTTCGTATTAACAAAATATAGTGGCCCATGGTTGCTGAAAAGGCCTGTAGATTACAAGTAGACAAATATTTGTACATGAAACACAAATGCAGATATAGAGTTGGATTTGGATAAATTACATAACTCATAGCAATGAATATAAAATCCAAATGTGTCTAGAATAGGAATAAAGGCTCCATGGTCCACATCAAAGTTAGATAAAGTCAATAGTGATAAACCATCAGGAAAGAACAAAATAATGCAGCAAAGCATAAGTTTGACCCTTCCCTAGTTTGTCTCTTAGTAGTGAACAGCTCACAATTTGAGAGGTGAAGATACTAATTGAATCTAAGCTTGCATATTTTAAAGAAATTATGAAACAACTACCTAGCATGACTACAAGTAACAAGTATGCTCAAACAGAACGAGATCCCATGCACAGGAAGTAATTCAAAGCTGGTCTCCAAAATGTCCTCATGCAAGCTACACCACAACAGAGATGGGAGAGGAGAGAGCAGGAGGAGATGGAGCCCTTATTATACCCACTGTTATCCCCAACTTTAAGTAGTATTACTTTCTTTGTATTTCTGGTTGAAGGAGAGAGTAGCAAAACATACCTGGAATCAACAAGTAAACCATCGAGTTTGGCAATTTGTGAACACCATGCCTGTCAAATTGAAAAACAACTCAATAAATGAAAGGTAACCATGCTACAGAGATGCAGACATATGCAATTCGAAATGCAAAAGGTATACCTGATATTCTCCAGAATCTCTGTGAATCTCTCTGTTCCATCCTCAGCTGGGGGCATTTCAGAGTCACGTTCTAACCAACCTATATCATCTGCAGACCCACGAACGGTCCTTCTTACCCTATTAATAAGGCTGAAAATGGAACCGGTGTCAAAAGGCTTAATAAAGGTGATGTGGTCAGTAAGATCAATATCTAAGTAACGTAATAATATTTGAAATATATGCATGGGCTTTTTTCTCTTTATATGGCCTAATTGGCCTCCTCCATGGACTACTATAGTTACCAGATAATAATATTTCTCTGTTTCAATACAAAAGGAAAAGCTATCAGTTACTCAATTTTCAACGAGGGTATTCTCAGGAAATATCCTCACTATGTTATATATGAAGAAAAGAGTTGCAACTGATACTGCTAACAAAATGCCTATAGTTTCCAAAATCTTTGGGGCCAAAGATTTAGCCATAATACATTTTCACAGGTCAGATTGATATTTGATCTCAAACTCATTACTTAAAAGGAGTAGAGGAACATACACCATGTAAAATATTAAAAACCAATACCCTTGAAAGATGGAAATTCCATTTTGGGTACTATTATTTGATTCTACCAAGGCAGTAGATAAGCAAGATGAATCATCAGCAGAGTTTCGTGTTAATGTATCATGCATGGAAGGAGGATCAGTTGGATGAAGTCCACTAGACGATAGATGAGTACTGGAACTAGCTAAAGATCCCCGGGTTTGCTCAGGTGAAAACGTTACCAACTCTTCACTTTGTTCACCAGAATCTCCACGATCTCTGGAAGAAGTTTCTACTACAAAAGTAGTAATGTATATAATTGTACTGAAACAGATTTTGATACTTACAAATACAATAAATGAACAACAGGCATACAGGTAGTTAGCATATAATCTCACACAGGTTCTAATATCCTACTAAAACTTAGATGAAACCTGTATCAATCATCTTATATGTATCACGTCAGACAACTATTCCCCTTTCTCATTAGCCCTCCAAATAGAAACATTGAAGATAGTAAAATAGTATTGGAGACTTACCAGAATGATCGGAGAAACAGCGGGTAAAGTAAGACGTTGTTTGCGTGAGATATGATGCAGCTTCATTTAGAGAAGGCATGGAGGTAAACAACTGAGGTATAAACCCATCGTCTCTTACACTACCATTCTGAGCCTGACAAAATAGGGAATGCTAATTTTTTCCAATATATTTGTAAACCTTGATCATGGATTATTTCAAATAAAACGAAAATTGATTTACTACCACTACAATGTTTTTTTCCCCCTCTCCCAATTATCCAAAAAATAAATAAAATCAAACAGCATAATTAATTGCACAACAAAAAAATACCACGAACGGTGTAGATGACTCTCCGGGGTCGGAGTTTTCTGCCCGAACCATAGATCTCAATTTCTGCCAAATGCAAGCCCAAAGCATAGCAGCTTTAGTATTAAACGAAATTTTGGAGAAAAATGCAAGCAAATTATATGCGTTTTTGAGAATAAGGAGAAGAAGCGAGAAAATAAAAATAAAAATAAAAAATTGTTCAATTTCAAATAGATATGACAAATCAAACGCAATAGTCTGAGCTTGCCAGCAAATGAAAGATTTCAAATAAAGAATAAGAGTTACCTCGCTAATTTTGAAATTGTGGAATCCAAGGATACTTTAAATATGAGAAAGTAGTTCAAGTATGAATTCAGATTAGGGTTTTGCAAGATCCATTGCCACAAGTTCCAATACAAAGGAGATGGAAAGAGAAAGAGAGATTGTGTTAGGAATTTCTAACCGGCAAAGCTATAACGACCGAAAACAAATCTACAGTACGTCGTTTTCGTTGATTATGAATTTAATATTGTGAAAATTGCCTCAGTGAGGTTGTTTAGTACTTTAAACTAGAATGATATTAATTAGTCGGAAAAAAATGAGTTATTTAATTACAAATTTTAATAATATAATCAATTTTAAAAAAATTATAAAAAAATAATACTTTTAAAACTTATAACAATATAAATAATATCTCTAATAAAATTAAAATGAATCAAATTGTACAACATTCAATATAAAAGAGATCTAAATGATCATAATATAAATTGAAAGATATTCAAAAATATATAAATTAGATATAAAATGTATTATTTTTATGGTTATAAGTTTTAAAGATGTTATTTTTTATGTTTTCTCTAAATTTTATTAATTTAATAAATTTATATTTAAATATTATTTTTTTTATCAATGGATAAAACACTATTAAAACATAAGTTTTCAACATAATAAATTGATAATTAATATGAAAAAATTTATAAAATATTTATTTTAATATTTGTTAATTATCATTATTTTATTTTAATTTTTTATTAATTTTTAATTTTTTTACTTATATAATTTCATATATAAAAAGAAAACAATTTTTAACAATTTCATCAAGTGAAAAATATCTAAGCTTCATTAATTTAGTCAATGAACAAGAAGTTGTTTCAAGATAATTAGATTTAAAAAAAAGGAAGCAAGAGAAATAATGAAATGAGATTGCATATTCCATACGCATTACACCTGGGTTTCTAATAACAACAAACCATTAATTGGTTTAGTCACTTTTCTTCATGGTAATTAGGGGAAAAAAGAAGTAGAGACATAAAATTGATGATAAAGATAATAAATTAAAGTGAAACTTAATATATCTTTATATATATATATATATATATAATGCATGTTTAGAGACTTCGAAGGAGAATGCCTTCAAAAGTAATCCCAGGTCCAAATGCTAAGGCAAGTCCCCATTCCTCGAAATGACCTTGTTTTACGTTCATCTCATCCCTCATATTTTCCATAACATAGAATATAGTATTGCTACTAACATTTCCATAGTCCATCAATGCTTTTCTGCTACATTTTAACTTGTCAATCTTCAATTTAAGTCTACTCTCTATCTTATTAAGAATTGCAGGTCCACCAGGATGAACAGCCCAAAACAAATCATTGAACTCTTTCAAATTAGCATTTTCCATCAACATCTTACAAAACTCTTGAATGTTTTCTTCAATCTTTTGAGGAAGGTCTCTTCCAAGTTTGAAATTTATACCTTCTTCAGTTAACTTACCATCTATAACATTATGAGTTTCAGGCAAAAATTGTTGGATAGCATAATTGAGTTCAAAAAAAGGAGACTCTCCAATTATTGGATTACTTCCAATAATAACAGCAGCAGCACCATCACCAAAAAGTGCAGCCCCAACAAGGTCATAAGGCCTTGTTTTATTTGGGGGTCTAAAACCAAGTATTGTTGTTTCAGATGTTGTCAACAAAACACGACTTCCAGGATTGTTTTCTGCTATGTCCTTGGCCACTCTCATGCCAGTCACACCCCCGTAGCAACCTAGGAAGTAGAGCATAGTGCGACGAACATCGTTCCTTAAGCCTAGCTTGTTGGCCAGGTAAAGGTCACCACCAGGTAGTCTTATCTCACTTGATGAAACATACACCATATGTGTTATATTTTCAATTCCCCTTCCCCATTCTTTTATGCAAGAAAGGCTAGCTTCTAAGGCCATTTCTACAACTGCTGAATTTGCTATTTCAAACCTTTGTCTTATAGTTGGTGACCCTTCAGTTGTTAATTCTGGATATTTGTCTAAGATTTCCTTACTCATTATCGTGTATCTTGTCTTCACAGTTGTAGTTTTACCTAACAAAATTAAAAATTTAGAATTTTAAAATTAAAAATGATGGAAGAAAACAACATTATATTTTATATAATTTTGGTTGCTTACAAAGACGCTCCAATTTATCCTTAATGGTTATGTCATCGCATTTAGTGTCACGAATGTAGCCTTCAACTAAGCACTCTTGAGGGATGAGTTGACTAGGGAAGGCCTTTCCAATTGCAAGAAGTGTTGCTTTTCCTGGTGTTGGCATACGCCTGTTTGTTTCTGCATATTGCTTAAGGCCTTGAGTTTGAGTAGCTTTTGACATCTTTAGATTTTGTAATAGGGGTTTGTGATGTGAAGTTGTGAAAGATGTCACGTACAAGAGGCATATTTATGGGTAGATTGACTTGTTATTGGAGAAGAGTTGGTAGAAAGAAAGCATCATGAAAAGAAAGCAATTGCTATTTTATTACAATTTCGTATTCTTTTGGGTATAGGGTATGGATGTGTGACTGCGTTCAATTTCCTCTTGGTAAAACCAATATCAACTTACTTTCCATATCCCCCACCTAAAAGCTAAAATAATGATTTAAAACATTAATTAGTTAACAGAGTCACAGAGGCCCAAGAAGATGGAGCTGGGCCATAAACAGAACACACTGTATATCTCTATGTATCACGCTAATGAGGGTCTACATTTTGATCTAAAAAAATTGACCATCTGAATATTTATTTATATATACCGAGTATGACTCTAAGAGAGCAAACCCCCAACTTTGGAAATGCTTTCTTAAATGATATGTATAGAGCCAAAAAGAGTGAAAATTTCTTTTAGCTTCCCCAAAACGATTACTTTATTATTGCTAAGCAATGCATAAAAACATAGTTAGAACATAATATACAGAACCCCTTATAACTCACTCAAGCCCACTAACCACAACCATGACGTTTATTAACCCCAAAATTGGTAAGTTTACATGAAATAACACACCTAAAATTCATAATTATAAAAATAATTTTTAATAATAAATAATACCTTGATAATATTAAACATATCAAATTAGACAAAATTCAATTTAAATGGTGTAATTAGATGAATTCAATGGAAAACAATAACTGAGATTTTTTTTAATAATAAAAATATATAAATTAAATATTAGTGTACTATTTTTGTGATTACAACTTTTAACAGTGTTATTAAAAGAAAAAAAACAATTAACACACATGCAGGCTACTAGGTTGCATTTCACCAATTGTAAGCTCTCTGAAGTGAGGGGAAGAAGAAGAAACTTGTATTACACAAACAGTACAAACATATCTTGGAAAATATATAGGTACATAACCATTCAAAAACTTAATTACATGACATGAGGACAACCACAAGGTCAATAAAGCTTAGAAGGTACAAACAAAAACTCGAGCAAGTTGCAAGGTGTTGGAAGCCTCAAGATGATCGTCGGTAATAATACCTACAATAATTTCAAGGCGTGAATTTGCTGCAAGTATTTAACACAGAAGATAGATTGAGAGAGAGAGAGAGAGAGAGAGAGTACACAAAAAAATTTACGCCATTAATGGACGCATATTTTCGCAAAAGACGTTCCACAGAGTACCATTCTGAGCGATCCGAACCATCTTGATAACCAATTCGTGGCATGTGAATTGAAGCTTTAAAAAAAGGATTCTAGGTAAGTGAGCTTCCAAAATCGTGTAAAAATAAGAGAAGAAAGAATTTAAAAAAAAATACAAAGTATGAGTATGATGACGAAGCACCAATGAGTCAAAAATGAATTATCTACGAAGATCAAAGGAAAAGGAAAAGCAAATATACAATATCAAGAAATGCCTTGCATGTAACATGAACATTAAATATAAAACAGATTCAACATTGATAAGGAACATATACTTTACCATCATTTTGAGCTGCTGAGAATGAAACCTTTAGTAAGCAACCTTCTAAATCAGGAATTGATACCTTACTACGGGGCACTTTACGCCTAGGGTTATAAGACTGTACGACAGCCAAAGCCACCCACTGAGGATATTTACTGGCCATAGTTTGTTCATTGCATTTCTCTGTATAACAGAAATGTATCCAATAAAAAATTTATACACACAAAAACAATTAAAACTTAACAGTGGATTAATGTAAAGAATAGAAGCCAGAATGCCCAAATCAGTAAATCAGTACAAAGAGATCCCAAACAAAATCTCTTTCTTTTTTCCGAACTAGAAGTGTAATGAGTTATTGAGAGTTTAAAATAATGGAGCGGCATTTAATCAAAAACGAAAATAATGCAAACACAAAAACAATTGCATACCATTCACTTTTATGAGGTGAAGATCACCATGATGCAGGTCCCCAAATTGAGAAGCTTGCTGATATGCAGCAGGGATAGATGTAGATAGTTTGGCCAGCACATCAAACATTCCTCCATGACCCCAGTTTCCAGAATCATCAACACAGCTGTCAAATGAATATATAAATTGTCTGATAGTATATTTTATTACTGCATGGAAAACTGAAAATAAAAAGGAGATGACAGAACTAAGGGTTGTAATAGAAACTAACCATTTAAAGCTTTGAACTTGTCAAAATGTGCATATCATATTCCCCATAGATATTATATAAATAAAAAGAAAAAAGCTAAATTAAGGTGTATGAGTGCAAAAGTTTGTAAAACCATCATCAAAGATAACTGGAATAATCTACTCAAAATGTAAAGCAAGAGAGCTTTAGAAAAAGTCCCCTTGCTTTCAACATTTTGTAACTAATAAGTTTATGCCCATATTTTTAGAGATATGTATAATAAAACATCAAGAATGAAAAACATTCACATAAGGAGAAAAAATGATTTCCGGGACAAACAATTTTAAACAGTATATATAAAACTTCTTTCTGCATCTTCAAATTGAAGCCCATGTGAAAACCAATGAAGAGGAGTTTTCAATACAAGCAAGCCAACCTGAATATGATGGTAGGCTCAGATGGGCAAATTTTAGAAGGGTTGGTACAATCTCCATACACAAACTGGACAGAACCTGAATCTGACAGGATGTTGCCATCTGCAGGGCTTATTGGGTCTTTCACAGACAGTGAATGATATCCCAAAGCTTCCCACTCAGACAACTTCTTATCCTCTGCCTTCTTCTTTGCAGCCTCAAGTTTTGTACACCTTTTCTCAGATAAGTCACTTCCGCTTTTCAAATCCATGAGGTCACTACTTGCATGAGCTGTCTCCGCAAATTTTTCAACCCAGGATTGATACGAAGCCTCATCAAGATCGGAATTAAAGCTGAGAGAAACTGGATCACCTCCAAGAACAAGATCACCCCCCTTAAGCAAATCACTAGGATTAACCTCAAATTTCCTGTCATCGTTTCCAGCTATTTGCTTACGACGCATTGCAATAACCTTATCAGCCATAGCATTCAACTCTGATCCCTCTAACTTGCCCAACTTCTCACTTTTAACATCAAACAGCTGTAAACCAATTATCACAGATTGCACATCACTAGCTTCAACACCTGCTGCTTCTATCCCTTCCTGCTTTGTGATGTCATCCCCAACAACATTATGGCAAAGCTGCAATTTCCTCTCTGCTCTCCGCATCACAACCTAGATTAAAACATTGGATAATGAAAATTCATCAAGGAGCTCGATGGAAACTGGCATAGGTTGAAGTTCAAGATTTCACCTCCTCAACAGTATGTCCAGTGACTAGGTTTATAGATAACACAGGATTTACTTGACCAATCCGGTGTGCACGCTGTAGAGCCTGCTTGTCAACCTGGGGATTCCAATCTTGTTCATAAAATATAACCTACAGTAGAGACAAAGTTACAATGATTGATCAGCACTATTGAAACATGTAGTTCAAGCAACTTCAGCCTTCAGGGAGTAACTAGAGATATTTGCGTTCTCTCAAGAATCAAGATAGACTACTGTGGAAAATCATAGCTGTTATTATCTCAGGTACAAGATAGACTACTGGAAAGATCATAACTGTTATTATCTCAGGTCCTAGTTTAAGTAATATTAACGCAGAGAAAGTCAATAGAATATTTTCTAAGTTAGAAACACTAATAATCTTAACTCACAGTATCGGCAGATACAAGATTCAAACCAACTCCTCCAGCTCTCGTAGATATCATAAAAACAAAAGCACCATTCTCATCAGCTCGAGGATTGGAGCTTCCTTCAGTTAATTTCTTGCTGAAGCTTCTTATAGCAGCAAAGCGCTCTTCAGCTCGAACAGATCCATCAAGGCGCTCATAGGAATATTTTCGGAACTCCAAGTAGTCCTACATTGCATAGCACAAACAATGTTAGTTTGTTAAATAATCACATTTTATTTTCCTTTGGCAGACAGGAAAAAGAGAGGAACCTGTAATATGTCAAGTGTATGTGTCATCTGTGCAAAGAGAAGAACACGGTTTCCAGAATCATGTAGCTTATGGAGTAGTTGATCCAAAATAATGAGTTTACCACTCGCCTGATCAGAACACAGAAAATGACTGAAGCTTTGGTTGGCAGGAAACATGGCAAGAAAGTAAATGACAGATCAGTTAGACAAATTAAGATGCATAAAAAGCTTCTTTCTTAAGAAATTTCATATTACTCAGTGCATATTACAGTTATGAGTAGGTTCAACTTTGTACACGGCGGGGTTCTTAACCTTAGTAGATTAAACAAAAAGGAACTAAATTTACCTGTATCAAGTGTTCGCCTTCTTCATATGGTTCAGGCTCAATGCCAGGAAAGAGGTAGGGATGACTGCATGATTTTCGTAATTGTATGACCTGAATACAAATAGCAATATCAATAAGCATACATGTAGAAGTACGTGTCAGACCAAAAGGTAAAGAATTATCTAAACATCAAGCAAAGACGCCTCATTTCAACCAAATGCTGGCAATCTTAAATGTAGAACATTTCAATTACAGTAAATAGAAACCATAACTATCCAAGTCCAAGAAGACTGCTTATGCCTTATTCACACATCAAGCACAAGCCGGGGCGGATCTATTAGGGGGCCAGGTAGGGCACTGATCCCTCAACTCTTGACCCAAAAAAATAGGTATAATATTTATGCAATTATCAATAAATTATATGCATAAAATGAAGTTGTGCACCCCAAATTTTAATTTTAGGCTTTCACCACTCAAGAACTCACTACAAACTCAATAATTTGAACATATTTATACTAAAAGGAGATACATGTAAATATGTAACATCTTTTTTCATTAAAAAAAATATATATTTATAATTATATTAACTCTTTATTCTTAATTGTTATTACTATAATTACTAAATTGAAGATTATAAAGACTAATAAGCAACCAATACTATTTACTGCTTATATGGCGCCCCTTCTGAATTAAGATGCTAGATCCGTCACTGAGCACAAGCACCTAACTAGTCAAGTAATATTTTATAGCTAAGGGGCTTCCATGAGAACAGATCATTTGCACTTATGGTTACCGGATGCACAATGATAAAAGTGAGATGATAACTGGCAAGGGAACATTCACTCTATCCTTCCAAATCATTTAAGTGGAGAGAAACTTATTCCCAAAATAATAATATCTTGTTTATAGTTTCATTAGTCAGACTAGAAAGAGAAATATAATAAACAAAAATAAAAAATATATCCAAGCTATTTATAAAACGATAAACAAAAAGATGCTTCTGATAAAATTTGTGAGGGACACACAATATTCTGTAAGGATTGATGATTTGAAGAAAATGCAAGTAGCTTGGGAAGCTCCTTCCTCAATATTGACACGTAAACCTTCTTTTGCAAACTACCCATGGGTGCAATCCTACAAGGACAAATATCTTAGCATGATATGATAAAAAAAGAAGAGAGAATTAATGAAATTTCTTACATGGTAGCAGGAATTAGATAACTTACACGGTTATCTCAGTAAGAGGTGGCAGGACTAGATTTCCACACTCAATTAGTTCAGATTTTGTACGTCGAAGCATAAAGGCTCTCAGTATGCTTTTCAAATTTTTGAACTGCTCCTTAACTTTAGATGATGTAACATTGCCTGTTTAATGATAAAAACAGAGACTTTTATGAAACCATGTTCCATTTGTCAAACTGTCCCTATAAAGAAAGAAACATGCAATCTCTTGAATCAGAGTTTAAACAATGATAAATGAAATATATTTAAAAATTAAAAGAAAATAAATTGAATAATCCACGTGTGCGTGTAGCAAGTTAACCTGAACAAGGACTTCCAGCTTCTTTAAATGTGGAAAGAAACTGGTCCAGGGTCCCAAAGACTGAAGGCATACAAAAATGCACCAAAGCCCACAGTTCCATGAGATTGTTTTGAATGGGTGTGCCAGTCATCAATAGACGTCTTGGAATGAGAAAGCGCTCTCTTAAAACTTTGGACAGAACCTGTTTTGAGGTTGAACAATATATTTATGACAGTTGGAAAATACAAAAACATGGAAAAAAGTACCTATTTCACACACTTACCCTCAACCTCATCAAAGTTGTTACATGTGGCCAATTAATACAAGCTTGCCTTGAATTTGAAAAATAATTTAAACTTGGGGAAAGAACATAGCGTGGCATTTTGAGGTGGTCACATTTTTTTTTTTTTTGAAAATTCCACAAGAATAGTATAAAGACGCTGTCACTTTTATTCAGAAATCCTGGTACATACATAGTGCAATGAAATCCTAAATGATCATTTGTAGAATATACAGTAACTATTGTTAGTATCAACAAAATACTTAATCAGTTCCACAGTAAAGGGATACAAATACATTACTATATGAGAGGGCAGAAGATATATTAAACATACACTGGAAGGGTTTTTAAGCCTTTGAGCTTCATCGATTATTGCATAACGCCATGGTATTTGAGATAGGAAATCCTGATCCATCAATGCTATATCATATGTTGTCAACAGCACATCAAATGGTAGGCACTGGACCTGATGATAGATCCAATAATAAAAAATTAAGTAGACTGAAGTCTTACGGGAAATTAACGACATAAGAATTTCCTTAGTACCAAAGACTATCAGACTCCCATATCATGAAGCAAAGGTACACCAAGCAGAAAGATAACTCACGTCAGAATTTGATGACCGTTTTACTTGCTCGTATAGCGTCCGGCGTATATTGCAACGGTGATCTTTCTCACCAACATATCTAAGAACATTTAAATTTGGTGCAAAGTTGTCCATCTCTAATATCCAACCATCTGTCACGCTTAAAGGACACAATACCACTGCAGATATTTGTATGATTGGGAGGATAGAAGCTTAAAGAAAGGGAACATGAATAAGAAATCAAAGGCTTGCACAAAAGTCATATTTGACTCACAAAATGGCCCAGACGACATCTTGCTAACTTTTAAGTAGCTCAATAAAGAGACAGCTTGCAAAGTCTTGCCTAAGCCCATCTGCCAAACGTTCAGTTAGATTCAATTATTCAAACGTAGTGAACGCTATCATTAAGGCACTATAATAATGCCTTTTCACTTTGTTAAGGAATAAGAGTAATCTAGTTTAGGATTTTGGTAGTTGCTCTAATACTATGTTATTTAAAGTAAAATAATATTGTTATTGAAAATTATTAAGTACTCAAGCCTCCAAAATATTACGTTAGATTGTAATAATCAAATTAGTCTCAAAATAGCATAGGAGATGAAAATTTATTCCTTAGCATACTTCTGCCCAGTCAGGTCAAAATTAAAGCAAAAACTTGAGAGAGATCAAAACTTCATATACTGCTTGAAAGAATGTAATGATTAAACAAAAACAACATTGAAAAATCAACTCTTACAAGCCTCAACAACTGTAAGCCAAAATCTACACCTTCCTTTAATCACAAGGAAGCATATTTTTTGCATGTTCTAGTCCACCACCGCAAAAATTGAATAGTCTAAGAATGATGCAAGTAAACTTGAAAGAGTGCGAGCAATTGTACCTCGTCTCCTGCGAAACGAAAATCAACAAGTATTCAATGCACCATTCGATTGAAAGATTGTATCAGATTTGAGGAAAAAATTCCTTTCTAGGCAGCCAAACAGTAGAGAGTAAAGAATACGCAAAATGCTCACCGAGAATGACGTTGACGCCGAGTTTGTAACGCCGTACAAGCCATGAAACGCCTTCCACTTGGTGATGCTTTAGTGTGGCAGTAACGCCAAGTTCTTGAGGGTTAACTCGCTCGTGGACACGGTGTGCATCGGCGTCTAGTATGACTTTCGCTGCGATTTTGAGCCTCTGCTTGTAATTCATCTCTCTTTTACGTCGGTATGGTTGGGTATTTGCCTTAGGCCTATATGTAGCTTTCTTTTTGTAAACGACTCAAAGACTCAAAGTCAATTTTGAAGTTTACCCGACCTCCAGCCCTAAATCATCAAATTTATTGAAAATTTTATACATAATTATCCAACATCAGATAAGATTGATCAATACTATATTAAATTTAATACATTATTATTTATCATACTAGTATTATTTACAGATCAATTTTTAATAAAAAAAATCTAATTTTTTTATTACATGTATTAAATTAAAATTAAATATATATATAATTAATAAAAATAATATTTAATATAATACTTAATATCGTTGATTTAAGATAAACAAAAATTTAATATAAACTAATATAAACAATTTATCTATAAAAACAATTAAATATTATTTATCTATAAAAACAATTAAATTATTTAAGAGAATTGTTTAATTATTTATCTTGATTAAATAACATGTATAATTTGTAGGCAGAGATGTATTATTTTTATATATGTGATCTATAATTGATAAATTTAGTGAGTAGTATATAACTTAATTAACAAGAGAGTGATTAAATTAATTATTATATGGTGTGTAATTTACTTGAAAAATGAATATATGTTAAGTTAAATTTAATTGATCATATAATTAATTGATTGATAATTATATTGAGGGAATTTTGGCGATTCATATGTTTAAAAAATTGAAAGATTAAGTATTTTTAGATATTTTCTCATATATCTTCTTATTTACCAAATTTGATTTAATTAATTATTGTTATTTAATTTTGCTTCCTTAATATATAAAAACACACAAAAATTATTTTTTTATTTTTTTATTTTAAAAATTAGTTTCTAATAAAGTAATCTTTGTATGAACAATATTTTCTTATCATTATATTATTGTTTGTTGCGATACATATACTTGCGTATTCATTGCACACATAGTTTGTGTGGCGATTAAGTTTTTGGCGTCATTACCGGGGATATAAATATAAGAAATTAATTTTTTTTCTTAATTTAATTTTCTTTATTTATTTTTTAAAATTTTAATTTATTTATTTAGTTTTTATTTAAATATCTCCTTTAGTATCGTAGAAACATAGTTGAGTCTATTACATGACGAGAGTTTCAAGAAACTTTTAACTTCAAAAAAAATAATTATCTTTATTCTAAACTTTGATATGGAAAATTTATCCATTTTTTATTAATAACATTAAACATTTTAAATATATTTTTATTATTAATAAATTTACTCATAATTTACGATGTTACATAAGTTTTCATACATAAATAATTAATAAAATTAAATTAAATTTATATACGTCTTAATAAGTGAAGAATTTAGAATATATCTTTCAAAAATTACCGTGGAAAGTTACCTAAATGACACACATGAGCTTTTTTTTCTTTAAAATATATTTTATAAATAATAAAAAAATTGAAAAGGTTGAAAAATATTTTTGTTGAAAAATATATGATTTAATTATTTATATGATTTTATAAAATATCTGTTTTTTATATTATAAAAAATAAGATATATGATTGTTTTTAAATATAAAAAACCTATATTTTTATATATATCAATTATCTTATTAAGTTAAATAAAATATTTTGTGTTAATATATTTTTGTACATGAAGAGAAAAGAAATAAGTGAAACACCTTTTCCCGTCAAAACCCTAATTTGAAAAGGGCAAACTCACAAACCCCTGGCAAACAGAAAATAAACACACGCAGAGAAGGGAGTGTTACAGAGAGCAGTGCACTCGAACGGTAGAGAAAGAGAGGAAGACAATGTCGACAGGCTTCTCATTCGGAACGACGTCGTCGACAGCTCAATCCTTCTCAAATCCAAACCCTTCCTCATCCTCTTCTTCTGTCTCCCCATTTTCCTTCGGATTATTCCCTTCCACAGTCGGACCCACCAATCCTGCCTCCACTCTCGGTTCATCATTTGGATCCTCTCCCTTCTCTTCCTCCTTCACCTTGAATGCCTCCTCCTCCTCATCTTCTTCTCCTTTCGCTTCATCACAACCTAATTCATCTCCTTCACCTTCCTTCGCGTTCGGATCCACATCGGCTCCTTCTTCCTCAAAAACTAATTCATCACCTTCCCCTTCATTCGGTTTCGGATCCTCATTGCCTCCTTCTTCCTATTCATCTACGCCTACCTTCTCCTTAAGTTCATCTACGGCTACTTCTGCTCCGTCCCTGTTTGGGGCCTCCTCTAGCGCACCCATGTTTGGTTCATCTTCTTCATCAACTACTACTCCAGCTTCTTCCCTATTTGTAGCTGCTTCTTCTACAACAGCTTCAGGTTCTTCTCTGTTTGGAGCAGCTTCTTCCCCACCAGTTTCAAGTTCTTCTCTGTTTGGAGCAGCTTCTTCCCCACCAGTTTCAAGTTCTTCTCTGTTTGGAGCAGCTTCTTCCCCACCAGTTTCAAGTTCTTCCCTGTTTGGAGCAGCTTCTTCTACATCAGTTTCAGGTTCTTCTATGTTTGGAGCTTCTGGTTCTTCCCTGTTTGCGACAACTTCTACTGCTGCAAGTCCTGGCTCGTCGTTGTTTGGAACATCTTCGTCCGCAACTAAAGGATCATCCCTCTTTGGATCATCTTCATGCAGTGCTTCATCACCTTCAATAGCTTCTTCATTCCCAAGCTTGTTGGCCACAAATTCTGCTCCAAATTCAAGCTCCGCTTCTGTGGCTACTGGGTACTCATTTTCTTCTGCTTCAGCAGCTTCTTCATTCCCAAGCTTGTCAACCCAAAATTCCCTTTCAAATTCAAGTTTTGCTTCTTTTACATCAGCTTCTGTGACGACTGGGTTCTCATTTTCTTCTGCTTCAGCCTTTGCAAAGCCCACAAGTGGTTCTGCATCATCTTCGATAAGCTCTTCAAGCTTCTCATTTGGTACACCCGCTTCCTTGGCATCGCAACATTCTTTCGGGTTTGGCAATCTTGCCTCATCCGCCGATGCAGTTTCCAGCACACAGGCAACAACCAAGCCTGCGTTTGCAACTTCTGCTGCGCCGTTGTTTTCCACTGTTACCACCACAAATGCTTCTTCGACACCTGCCTTTAGCAGTACGACCCAGCCTTCTTTCTCAATGCCAGCTTTTGGTATGACCTCCGCTTCAGCTGCAACTGTTGTTGCTTCAACGGCTACCCCTACTCGCTCAACTGTTGCCTCAAGCACCACACCATCATTGACGGGCTTCAATGTCGCCTCATCTGGGGCTGTGAGTTCTTCTTCAGGCTTTTCTCTGTCAATCACAACATCGAAGCCTGCTTCAACGACACAGGCACAACCAACCTCTGCTCTTCCTGCATCAGGTGAGTTTGCCAATTTTGATATTGAGTTATATTTCAATTTTCCCATTGGAGGATGATGCATTCTCCTGTTGTTGAGCTATCCATTAGCTAGTATATATGGACTGTTGGGAAATACTAAAGCTTGTACAATTTTATAGTTACGTTGTTGCAATTTAGTTAGGCAAATGCTTTTATAATCTGAATATGGAACTTCTTATAGCTGCGTTAGATGATGCTATGGCTTTACTTCCGTTGGATTCATCAGAGTTCTTTAATTCAGAAAGGAAAAGAAAGTGGGTAAGAGAGAGATTGCTATAGACTTGCTAAACCTCTGTGTGGTTTATCACCTTTTAATTATGTGCATTTTACTGGATTGGTTGGAGATCTTTAATTAGCTGCTTATCGGATTCTTGCTAAAATTAGTTATTTGACCAGAATAGTTTGTTTTATCCAAGAAAGATTCATGTGTTCTGTGATTATTGACATTGATTTTGCAGGTGTCTCTACTTCAACTTCTGCAGCTGCAACTGGAACTGCAACAACACCTAGCTCCACTACAACTGCAACTCAGACATCATCATCTCTTGTTGTGGCCTCTATTAGTGGGTCAGTACCTTTTTATTTGATTGCTAGCATCCATCATTCTTTAGACTGCACCTTGAAGAGAATTTCTTTAATTTCTGGATTCTGTATGCTGAGTTTAGTTAATGGTTCTAATGTATCCCAATTGTTTGGTAAATTAGTGTAACTAAACACCATAAATTAAACTGTCTCACATAGATCTTTTCTCATTGAAATATTAGGGATTGACTTTTCCTTTTTGCTTTGGTTGCCCTGTAGGACAACTTCAGGTGTCAGTACTGCTGTATCTACTGCTCCAAAATTACCATCTCAGATCATTGGGAAGACTGTTGAGGAGGTATTGCCTATGCTTGTTCTTCATCATTTTTACAATTTGTTTCTTCAATACATTGTTAAAATTGCAGCACTCCAATTCTGGCTATTCTTATTTTCATTGCAAATTGTGTTTTTTATGTTTTATGTCTCATTTATTAGTGATTATATTTCTTTTATTCTTCACTCAAAGATCATCAAAGAGTGGAATGCTGATCTGCAAGAAAGTTCTGGAAAATTTCGAAAGCATGCTAATGCAATCGCTGAGTGGGACCATAGAATTCTGCAGAATCGTGATGTTCTTCTTAGGCTTGAGGTGATATGTGCTTTGGTTTTACTAAAGTTTATTTTTTTTTCGTAATATTTTTATTAGAGTTGATTGATACGATTTGTACAAATCTATATAAAGAAAAAAGGCTAGCTTTTATTATAATTGTTTATATAATACTTGAAACTATTTTTCAATAATTGGTAGTTGATTTTATGTAGCTGGTATTTTCAACATGGTATTCCCCACCCCCAGGTCCTCTAATATGTCTTTAAGTATTTTCCTATTTAAGTTAAAGCAGTGAAAATATTTTCTCTTATTCACTGGTTGGAAGAAATTCATGTATATTTTTCTCCTTTTACATTGATTTTTTTTCTTCTCTTTTTTTCACCCCCCCTTGTGGATATATATTTTGTTGTATATTTTCATTTTCTCGACCTGTCATGGTTGCCATTTGCCTCATCTAATGTTATCCTAATTTAGATTGAAGTGGCAAAAGTAGTTGAGACCCAGGTTAACTTGGAGCAGCAACTAGAGTTAATCGAGACACATCAAGAAGAGGTAATTTTTATTTGATCTTTTTTTAGATGATATTGTAATTACAATTTATGTGCAAGTTTAAGGATCAGAGATCCTTGTGCAAAGATATGGAACATGGCGCAACAAAAATTAGGAGTAGGAACCCTTCTTCTTGCTTCGTTGTTATGGTGTGTCTCAAGCCTTTTGGAAAGTTATAAATTATAAATTATAAATTTGGACTTTTGGTTAACCTTTCAACAAACACCCAATTGGCCTGTTTTCTCTTCTAAGTTCTAAATTTTTACCCCTCAAGAGTATTCTAGGCAAGGAGTTTATATTCTTATGTCAATTATCAGATTATTATGGAATCTTAGTCATAGTTTTCTTTTCTCTTGATGCATTAATAAGTTTTAACTTTTTTTTTTATATTATTAGGCTGATAAAGCTTTGCAAAGCATGGAAGAAGAAGCAGAATGTATTTACAAGGATGAGCGTTCATTGCTTCTTGATGATGAAGCTGCATCTACAAGAGATGCTATGTTAGTACTTAGTTCTTTGATTTTGTTTTGTCATATTCTTAGTCATATCACTTGGTTTCAGCCAAAGGACCTTTAGTAAACTTCATGTACGCAAACTTGAGGAGAGTCATTTGGGTTATATTTTGAATATAAGCAAATTTTTATATAGTTGGTCATGTGAGGTCCTTGTGAGTTGTTTGACCTGTACTTGAGCTGTTTCCCATTGCGGAAAAACTTGCTTGACTTGTAATTTTTTTATAACAGAGACACTACCTTAATTTTAGACATTTATATGCTCGGGTTACTGGTTGGATTGCACAATGTTGTCTTTTGCTTTCTATTTACACACCCTCAAATAGAAATATGCATGTATCCCCCACATGCAAACTATATGTATTTTGGCTTTGGGATTTGTTTATCATTTATGTTGTTCTTGCTTCAGCTGGTGGTGATGATTTTCATGATTAAATTTCATTTTGGTGCAGGTATGAGCAAGCTGAGCTCGTAGAGAGGGAGCTTGAACAGATGACAGAACAGATAAAATCAATTATTCAAACCCTAAATGCAAACCAGGTAAGCACTAGGCATAGTATTTTCATTCTTATTAGGGTTATCTCATACAAATGTTAAAGGCGATGTCTATTATTGTGAGTCATTTAGGGTGGAGATCTTGAATCTAGTGATGCAATGACTCCGTTAGATGTGGTGGTCCGAATCTTAAACAATCAACTAAGCTCTTTAATGTGGATTGATGAGAAGGTCAGTGTTTAACCGTTTATGTTTATATTGCTCAATCGGTATCCCACATGTGGATCTGAATTGTTTTTGTGGATGGGAATATTTCTTTTTATGCTAATCTACTTTGTGCCTCTGGTTCTAAATTCTTCTGAAGAGCTCTGACCTACCCCATTTTATCAGGCTGAAGAATTTTCTTCACGTATTCAGAAGCTTGCTAGTGAAGGGTCCGCTGCAGATCGTCAGCTGCTGGGTCCCAAATTATGGATGTCTTGATTTTTGAATTCAACATCCGGAATGAGCTTCTTGTTGCATTCGAGAGAAAATGCTCGATCACCAATTCCTGTTCTGTTACATTGAGTGTATAAACATGTTTTCATGGGAGATTGATTATCTTGCCATCTTGGGTTTTATAGCTACCCATATTATAAGGTTTATCTACTGGAAATATACATTTTATTCTGTGGTTCCGTTGGGCATGCCTTCATTTTATCGTGAAATATGATTGCACAGCTATAAATCCACTGATTCATATGCAGCGCTTGTAGATTCAGTGAGAAAATGAATCCAATGTTCGTATATGAGCTTCCTCTTGGTAAATGTGGTAGATGCTGCAAAATGTAGATACAGAAGAGCAGCTTGAGAATCACTCTCCACTTTTTAGAAAAACAAAAAAGAATAATAAATTCAAATACGAGCTAAAATATTATATTAGTTTAAGCCGTAAGGGTAATAATCACAGGCCGTAAATAAGTACAAGGATTCATTTGATTATATGAGGAGGAAGCTACCTAGAAATAGAAACTGTTGGAATGACGGTGCCAAACTATAGAGGCGTATATGGTTTTTCTCTTCCTATCTGACGACGAAATCTTGTCACAATCTGTAACGTAAATTATAAGTTCTTTAAATTTAATCTATCAAAAACATTAATTTTTAAAGAAATAAATTAGATCAAGATTAAACATAGAATTTTTGTTTAATTATCTTGAGTATTAATTATCATTGTAAATAATTTATCATTAAGTTTTTAAATTAATTAAGCGATTATGTATCAAATATATTACATTGATTAATTATTAATTAATTTAATTATTTAATTATACATTTAAATAATCAAATAAATTCATACAACAATTAAAACTGATAATTAATACATAATTAAATAGAATTTTATAGATTTTATTAAATAATAGAATCTATGTTTAGGGTTTTGAAATCACACATAATCAATTATAAAATTAACTATTTATGACAAACAATAAATTAAGAAAATTATTCATGAAAATAATAAAAGAAATTGAAAGAAATTTTAGGATTTTTATTTTTAAATTTGATCTCCAACTCCTTTAATTGCTTCTTAAATACTCTTCTTTTCAATTGCTGCTTCCATCTTAATTCTATAATTATTGTATTCTTTTGAAATTTTCTTTTAATTTTCATGTTATTTTGATACTACTTATATTTTATGAGATATTATTTTATATTTATATTGAGAAAACTAATATGTTTTTAAGTAATATTATGAGTGATATATACTATTTATATGTGAAAAAATACATAATTATGTGATTTATACTGATAAAATATATAAGGTAACACGTGTTATTATAATGAATTATGAATATATTATTCATGTGTGTGAAGGTTGGAAATGTTTTTTTTCTTCTTATTCTAAGTACATTCACCTGTTAAATAAAAATCATAAATTTTTTAAAAAATCTCAAAAAATTTAAAAGATTAATATTTTCTCACCAAATACAAAATAAATATTTTTAACTTATTATAATATATATATATATATATATATATATATATATATAAAAGAATTGATATCTAAAAATGAATATAAAATATCATTTATTATCTAGTTCCAAGAAAAATTATACTTCTTATGTAATATTTTGAAGAAAAGTTCACACTTGTCACTTTTCTATCAATATGTGTATTTTTAGATTCCTTGGCCATATTATAGGTATTGAAAGATGCCACATGGACGTTCTTTAGGAATGGAGGTAGGTTAAGAGCCTATGGCTTTATAATGCATTCTAGGATGGCCTAGAACACATTTTTCATCTTGTTGAGATGGGAAACGGTATCCACTTGGGCATCTCATATGTAAACCAATTAGGCTCATTATGGGTGAGTTGGAGCATGTGTGGGTTATACTATTCTGTTAGGCAACGAGAATGCCAAAAAAACTAACAGACTATTAGGTCTCATGATTCTTACCAAAGTGTTGGCACTTGTTGATTAATTAATTTTTTCTGGAAAGATCGTTAGTCTCTTTAAAAGATCCATAAAATAAAGATAACCCAAATAACCAATAGTTTTCTCATAAATATTTTGTAGATTCCCCTAATGGATGGAAGGGTAGACCATCATTTTTTCACAAATTTTATTGACTTGGATGTGTTAACGGTCTCTTCATATACATATTCTTGCAATCTTATCTCTAAACATATTCCAAAAAAATGTCAAAAATATATTTGTTGGAATTGTCTAATTGAGAGGATTTTAGAACTAGTCTTATTTTTTCGAAAATTTGTCCAAAAATGGGTGAATAATCACTTCATGCATATATTTTTGCAATTTCATCTTCAAACAGACGTCGAAAATTTTCAATAAAATATAGTTATTGGAATTGTCTTGTCGAGAGTATTCTAGAACTGGTCTTACTTCTCTGATAACCGATTTGAAAGTGGATGAACCATACCTAAACTAGTTTCACCGTCTGGCCAACGAACCGAACCAATTTTTTTATGTTTCTCTACTCGACACTATTCTGGCCAAAGCATGATGGCACGTGCAGCTCACCCCAGTGTTTATTAGCCATCAAACTTTGGTAGCTAATTGATAGGCTCGTGTTCTTTTCGATGGTTGTCTTGGATTTTTTAAGTGATACACGAATTTTAGATCCATCTAGGGACTACATTGGCAAGAAAATTACACGTCGAGCTTAATTTATACTATGCCTCCATGGATGGCTGGTTGGGAATTTTGTACGGTGGTCGAGGAAGCCTCACTTGTTAAAGGTGTCAAAAAATGGATCATCATTTAGTGGCAATGACTATGGTGCATGTATGTCTGACTCGTTGGTCAAGTAATTACATGATCTTTCCTGGACTCACTTAGGGTCAAAGTCCAGGAACTTATAATTTGGATGTACCATAGTCATTGCATGTATGTAGAACTCTAATTTGGATGCTAGGAAACGTATTTGTTCAATTGGTCCAAATGTTAGAACATGCCTCAATGAGTGTCCAATTCTTAATTAAACATATTGAGAGATGGAACTTTGCATTACCAGAGGGTTGTTGGTGGATAAAGGCTCTATAGTAAAAATCGACCTGGCAGGCACATCCAATTGGATCACATCCTGAACGATGACACCTATCTTGGGTGTCTCTCCTTAGCCAGCTATGTTCTGGTTGGTAGTATTGGTCCTGGGTGATCAATCTTGGCCGACCATATCATGGCTAGTGGTGCTTGACATGGGACTCGGGTCTTGTCGTGGATAGATATTTTACTAGCCAGACCTTGGATTGCAGTGAGCTTGATCTTATGTACTCTAGATATTGGAGGATGTCATAGGGATGTTTTCCATGATGATGATTGATCTAGGAGTTTGTGGCTCTAGTAGGTGCTTCAAGATGGCATACAGTGCATTTTCCACCATATCTAAGCAGGTTAAGGCATTTTTAGGTTAAGGCCTTTTTAACCTGCTTGGCTCGTTGTGGTTGGGAAAGTCCAAGTCCAACGCTTATATTTATGGTAGGCAGCAACAAAGCTAGAAGGATGGTTTGTTGGGTAACAAGCTAGAACTCCTAACTAGTTGTCAAGGTCTGAGAGGTAAAATTAGTTGTTTCATCTATGACTCTTTTTACAAATCCAGAAAGTCAAAATAGATGAAAAGAGTATATTTAAAGATTTTAAAGTTCTATTTTTAAAAAACATTGATGCCAAGGTCCATTACCTCTTTTTTTTTAATATATATATTTTTTCTTTCTTAGCAAGTCAAAAACTTAGAGAACTTTTTTAAGAGTCCAATTTTAAATTTTTTTTAACCAAATAGAATACATTTTTTCACACTAATGACATTAGATATTAATACAAATTTTCGTCAACACCAAGTAGGATTGTTTTCCGTAGAATTTATAAGATAAATAAATTATTAAGACCTTGGACCACCTTGTACGAGAATTGGTGGTTTTCGACCTGACAATTCTTAAGTTAATAACTGTAAGATGAAAGATGAAGATATTTTAGTTTCACTCTAATAATTATATAAAAAAGAGTGATTAAATGTGATTCTATATTATGAGAACTAGTAATTTTAAGATGATATAAGATAATAGATATGATTTTATGTTAAGTATACGTTACTATAGATAGAGGAAAGAATAAATCCGATAGCTTATTTTTGTTGAATTAGGATTGAATTGTCGTAACTTTATAAATAATTATTTTTTTGTAGACATTTATTGTTCCTAGGTATTCATGATTATCTGCTCAATTATCTTTTAAGATAATTTTTTAAAATTGTATGATAATTAAATTAAGATAATTATCATTACTCTGGGCAGATAGGATAGTAATATTGAATTTATACTTACACAATAATTAGAAACTTATTTGTGATTTATCAGCAAACATATTTGATGACTAGGAACACTTTTTAACTAGCATATAGAACGTATAAAATTACCCAAACGGAGAGAAGAGAGCAATACATTTGCAATTTAATACAATAAAATGCATGCATTGATATTAGTATTTGCACAAACAAACGGACATTGAGAGAGGGCGAACACATTAGGATTCAGGGAGGAAACCAAAGGTAAAATAAAACTCATTTGATCTTCCATTCTATTATCTCTGAAACTTGAGAATTTGAGCAGGTTTTTTCTTTCTGGGCTTCATTTTTATTTATTTGTGAGGTTGTTTTCTTCAGATGGCCGAGGGTAGTACGCAATTAAGGTATGTGAGGTTGACTAAGGAACAAACGCCTACTGAGGACATCACCCCTGGAGAACTCAATCAGCCCATTGACGTCCCTCAGGTCTCTTCTCTCTTTCTTTTGGATTTTACTAATCATGTCCGTTTCTGTTTTATCTGGTGTGTATTGTAAGGCCTGAGCCTTAGGAGGCCTTTGTTTGTTGGGATCAAAAGGAAGATGATTGATAGTAGATATAAATTGTGTGAATGTTCGTCAATTTTCAATTTTGCCTATTTTAATTGTTGGGGTGAATTTGGATCGATAATTGACGAGACTCGAACTCAGATAAATAAAGGAAACATAAATTTGGAATCAAGTATTCATAAATTGTTCTTCCTTGATACTTTTTGTATTGGATCAAGGCTGGAAATATCACTCTCCTTTTAATGGCCTTCCCTGGTTATCCTTAGACCAATGACTGTTTTATTCTTACAGTTGATCGTTCATAGATGTATGGAGTGTGGTCAGCCTTTGCCTGAGACTTATGAGCCTCCAGCTGATGAAAATTGGACAACAGGAATTTTTGGTTGTACTGAACATCCGGAGAGCTGTAAGAGTCTCATCCACTTTTATCATTCTGTCTCAATTCTCAAACTAGAATTTACTTTTGGCTTATCTCATATTTCGCATTAGACCAAAAGTAACTATAGGACAAGATACTCATTCTTTCTGATTTCTGTTATTACCTTGTATTAAATGCCGATGCAAGGGGTTACTTAGATGTGTCTGCTTGTGGAAATACATAATAATTGATTGGATGGACATTACTGATTCAAAGACTATGCTCACTATTCTCATTTCAATTTTCATGGAAATGAAGTTCATAGGCCTTTGTTGTTCCCTTTGGTATAAGCAAATGTAAATTATTTCTTGTATTTATTCCAAAATGTGGAAGCTCTCTCATTGAGGAATACACCTTTCTTACCCTACTCTATATAATTTCCCAATATAATTTTGGGAGTGCTGTATTTACTCTCTTTGTTTCCCTTTGCTTCTTTTGAAGGTTGTGACAGATAGATTGATAGTATTCAAGACTATGCAGTTGAGCATAAGGACAAGACAGAAATATCGATCACTATAATATTTTTCAGTTGATCTCCTTGTCCCGTTATCGAACATATTTAAAATCAATGTCTTTGTTGCAGGCTTGAAGGGGCTCTTTTGTCCATGTGTGTTGTTCGGGCGCAATGTTGAAACACTACGTGAGGAAATTCCTTGGACCAACGCATGCATATGTCATGCTATATGTGTTGAAGGCGGAATGGCAGTTGCAGTTGCTACAGCCTTCTTCCATGGTATCGATCCAAAAACATCATTTTTAATCGGTGAGAGCTTGTTATTTGCATGGTGGATCTGTGCCATTTATACCGGTCTCTTTCGACAATCGCTGCAGAAGAAATATCATCTTCAGGTGAACTTTGTTTCTGTTGTGATTAATTAAAAATAATATTAGGTTTGTTAGTTAAAATAGGAGGTGACTAATTTAGAAGAAAATTTATAAAAAGTGGTTTATCATATTATCAAAGATTGAGGTGTCTAATCTTGTTTGAATAACCTAATTTTGTTGAATAAAGAAATGTTTGGCATATGAAATGAAAACTTGAAGGCTATAAATATGGTTTCATTTCTTTATTGTTGATCATCCCAAAAATAAAGAAAAACTTGTATGAGAAGTTCTTGAGTGAAAACTTTGTAAAAAAATACTTTTGCGCTTGTAATTATTTTTATTTTTTTGGGTGTGTGAGAAAATTAATGAGAGTGTGGTTGTAACAATTTTTCACATAATGAATTTTTCTTCGGTTGTTTTTTAACAACGAAAGTGATTTTTCTCAAATTTAAAATTTTCACGATAATTTTTGTGTTGTGTATTCTCTATTTCTCTGTTATTTGATATTCTACTAAAGAGGATCTTAGGAGGAAGAATTTGTGATTATAACATTTGGTCCAAATTTCTTAACAGTTTTAACCTAAATGCACACATAAGCAAAAAAAAACCTAGGTTTTAGATGCTAACTCTAATTGTTTTATGTGTAGAATTCACCTTGTGATCCCTGTTTGGTACATTGCTGTATGCACTGGTGTGCCCTGTGTCAAGAGCACAGGGAGATGAAGAATCATTTGTCAGACGACTCTGATGTGCAGATGACTGTTGTAAATCCTCCACCAGTACAAGAGATGAACTCTGGTGAGAACAAGGAATCTTTTTCGTTGGCACCACTACCATCCACACAGTGAACAAACTAACATGGAGTTACAGGCAGTTTAAACTTTTAATTTTATCATATACACAGAACATAATTTTTCCTCAGCTTGCATTTTTGATGTGGTTCTGGAGAGGATTCTTCACGTAAATTATATTGCTTCTGAAACAAATGCCACTGCGGATCTTAATATATCAGTGCTAAGCTTATTATACTATTATTTACATTGTTGGCCCCAGAAAAATTTACACAATCAACTTGATGTTTTGAATGGATATGTTTTTATTGCTCATATTGATAAATATAATTAAATCCTAATAATTACAACAATAAAAAAAATTATCATATTAATTATAATATTTTATGGTATTTATCTAACTCGAATTGATAATTACTTTTTATAATTATGAAAAACACCCGGTCGAAGTACCATTCAAATATGATCATGGTGCACTACTATGGATCCCATATAAGTTTTGTAATTTTTAAGCATTTAATTTAAAATTCTTGGATTAAATTTATAAATGTAAAAAATATGTACTAAACTTACGTAACAAAACAATCTGTACTACAATACTTATATCAAAGAATTATAAGAGTAAATCTTAAATAACAGGTACAAATTATATATAATTAAATAAATTATATAATATAATATTAATTATATATAATATATATGTAAATTATATGCATACATAATATATAATATGTATACAAGTTAACATTATTTTGGGACAAATATAACTTCTTTTTAATAGAATGGAACCAATTTAATTATCTATGAGATATTGAGAAAAGTATCATATAATTTTATTTCCATAGGTTTAGATTATTTATCCCATTTGTTTAGAATAGGAATAGGTATTTTTAAGTCTATTTAATCGTGAAAAATACATCACGAAAAAAAAAGGTTAATTTTTTTGTCTAATTTTTTATTAAATATAATGAAATAGTACATATGACACATATTTATTTGTATTTTTTGATTAACATAAATATATAATAAAATAATTTTTATTTAAAAACTTCTCAAATTTTTTAACAAGTTATTTAAATTAAAGTTAAATAAAATTTTCATGTTATTTTGTGTATTAGAAAATAAATATTTTGTTAAAATTTGAAAGAAAAAATTAAGTAATATTTTTAATTAAATATTAATTTCTACGTATATATTTATCAAAAAATATAAATATGAATATAACACATGTAATATTCAGTTATATTTAACATAAATTTGATGAAAATTTAATTTTATCTTTATTTAATACATTTTTTTACAAATAAATTATCTTAAAATTTTTTTACAAACAAATAGACTCAAAATCACAATTTGTAAACTAGGGTACTAAACAACATTTGACCTAAATAAATGTATTATCTTGAAATACAAAAATACAACAACTTTAATATGAGATCAAAGGTAAGGAAAAGTGCACAATGTCATTTTACTTTAATAAATGAGATATATTAATAATTTTATTTTAAATTTATGCACTTTAATTATCTTACTATTATATTTATGGATACATTAGTCATTTTAACTTAATTTTAATAATTTTAATAACTTTATTTTTCGTTTTTCTTTTTTAATTTTTGAGATATTTTTCTCTTTAAACATTTGTCAATCTCTTGTTACTAAGATTTAATTATATCCGACTTAATTTTTCAAATATATATATAATCATTAACAATAAATAATTAAAGTGTTTTGAAAATGTAATAATAAAATGACTAAAGTACATCAATTTTAATAAAGATTTGAAAGTAAAGTGACTGTAGTGTCATGTTATTCTAAGGGCATGTTTATTACACAATATTAAAGATATTGACTATATAATATTTATACAATTATGTGTTTGGTTGTAAAATAAAAACGTAGTGTATAAAATAAAAATTGTACTATTATGTAAAAATTTATTACCAATAGTGGATATGTGTTTAAACTTTATTAGACATTTTATTTAACTTGTTTGAAATTTTAATTATAAAATTAGTGCATTCACTTTTCTTTTATCTCAACTTAATTTTTTTAATTTTAAAATTTTAAAAATATATAAAATAAATTAAACATTGATTTAAATAAATTTTCATAAAAAAGTTATTTAATAGGTAATAAAATTGTATAAAATAAATTAAATATTATTTTAAATATAATTTATTTTATTAAAATATTTATATTATTTATATCTAATTATATTATACAATTTGTTATAAAATATTATACCGAATAATTATAATACAATTCAATCTAATATAAAAACATTAGTATCAATACTCTCAATTACACTATCATTCTTTAAGTGACATATATAAACTTTATTTCCTTTTATGCGTTAACTTTTCTTAAAAAGGTGAAAAAATATGTTAATAAAGTAAAATTTACATGAAAAATGGTGCAAGCTAAAACAATAATGTAATTAAAAATGTTGTTAGCAATGCTCCTAATACAATTATACCTAACATATCTAATATTATAATATTAATTTATTTATAAATTAACTCTTTGTAAAGTAATACTAAAAATCTCCAGATTATGAAACTAATATCGTTTAGTTAAAGTCATTTTTTAATTGATCAGTTAAAAGAAAAATTATCAATTAGTAAAATATAACTCTAAGATTATAAATAATAAATTATTTATAAATAATGATAAATAGAAAGAAACCAAAGAAAGAGCTACTAGAAGAAGAGACTCACTACTCGATAGAGGAAGCTAAAAACAGAAAAAAAAAAAAACAACTAGGATAAGAGGAAGAGAAAGAAGGCGGTCAAACTATTGATTTGATGAAACTATAAACAAGTGGAATTTTTAAGCTCGTAAATATCTCCCCACGGACAAAATTATGTGAACTAGGACTTTTGTTTTCACATAGTTATTACAATCCTTACAAGCAAGATGAAACAAACCTTCAATGCAATACCCACGTAAGAAACCTTTATGTCCCATTAATTTATGTTTTTTGAACGTGATCTAGCATTAAATATTTTAATTATTATTTTATCATTACAAAAATTTAATAACTTTTAGATATTTCTCAAAAACAAACTTAATAGTATTGTATCAAAAGAAATAAATGGTTTATGTAAGTGATCGTTGACGAGTCTAACGTTGAAAAAGTGAGAGAATCTTTCATACAATAAAAATACGGATATATCGTAAAATAAGTTAATTTTTACCTTTTATTTTTCTAAAAATTAAAAAAATATAAGTAAAATATGAGATGAACGATTGATATTAACAGATAACATACTATATATGTATTTCTAAAATTCTCTCTTAAAGTCTGTAAGTGGATGATCCCTACAAAACTCTCATTTGGTCTTTCCCAATTTATCTGGCTAATTGTGTCACGGTTGTCGGGTATTTGGCTCTAACATAACAGGTGGAAAAGTCAACGGAGCATAAATGATTGCAGCTACACATTATGCACATAGTTGATCGGTTAATTTGATGACATTTATTCTACATACATTCGTTTCTACTTTGGTTTTGTTGTCTTTTTCCTTCTTGATTATGTTTCATTATTTGATTTCTTTCATTGAATGGAGAATGAAGATGAGAACATAAAGAGAGGAATATACAGAGTTACGGACGCGAGGGGAGAGGAATCCAGTTCAATTAATGGGTTTTTGTTTAATCCCCTTAGAAGTCTCAAATTATATATGCCACTTTCTCTATACAATTAAAGTATGGAAATAGCTTATATGTTTAGGGAGTAAACAGTTTATTAATGTTTCGGCCATGAAACAATTGAAGAAATTATTGATAATTGTTTTTTTTTCCTCATCTTTAATTAGTAGCCAACTTATCTGAACTTGATCAGATACAAGGAAGATTGCAGATACTTGATGAATGTTTGGTTCGTGAATACCGAATGTCCCTGCAGTGGATATCTAGTAAGAAATGTATCAACTTAAAATCATACTTCGACTTTTACTGTGGCCCAAGTACATGACAAACACCTTATTAAGGCAGTTTTACTCTAATGGAAAAAATAAAACTTCAATTTTTTTCTCCGCTCCCTCGTCTTTTGGTTGCTCTTTGAAACACAATGGGATACATAGATTCGGCACTTTGTCCCCCCCCCCCCTCCAACAAATTACACTTCTACAACATTTCATATGAAAACTTATATTATAATACATTATTGGTCCAATGTTTTTAAACAATCGGATCTTGATGGTCCTTTTCAAAATTTATGGAACCTGAATCTAATCAGAAAAATTGACAATAATCAATTATGCAATCAAAATTAGAAAGGAGTTTTTTTCAAAAAAAAAAACTAAGAAGCCTCCTTTGTGCCCTTGTAATTGTTTACTAGTTGCATCTGCACATCGTGAGAAACTGGCATGTGCTCTTTGTATTCCATTGTGAATTCACCTTTCCCCTACACCGATAGAAAGCAAGTAACCTTTTATGCAACAAGCAATAGGGAATCAAGATATAATAGCTCATACTTTAGTGTTAATCTTAGTTTACCTGTGTCATCGAACGAAGTGCAGTTGAGTAGCCAAACATGTTGTTCAGAGGAACCTGAAAAAAGTAACCTCGTAATTTATAAGAAATGCCAATATGTCCAGGGAGAGGGAAAAGAAGAGAGGGGGTGCAAAAAAAAAAACTCTATTTCTAACTGCTGTTCAAGCCAAGGAAATAAAACCTACATGGGCATTAATAACAGAATCATCCCCGTCCTGGTCATTTCCAACTATCACACCTTTTCTCCTGTTCCACGATATTCACTTAATTTCAGCCTCCAATAATTAATTAGTCATAAAGCATATACTTTACATTTTCAGGGTTCACAAATCAGTCACTCACTTATTAATGTCACCAGCAACAGAGCCCTGAAATTCTGTGGGGACTTTCAAATCCACCAACATAATGGGCTCCAATATCACAGGTCTTGCAGCTGTATAGCACTGTTAAAATGTATCATACTTCAGAAAAAAGATATAAAGTAAATATGAAGTTAAAGCAAACCAAATTTATCGAATTCCAACACAACATGATAAGAACCTGTCTAAATGCATATATTGAAGCCAACTTAAATGCAAGTTCACTGGAATCCACAGCATGGGAAGCTCCATCAGTTAAAACAACACGAATGTTCTCAACTGGATGTCCAATTAATGAGCCCCTGTAGAAGTGGCAGCAAGGGGTGAGGGGGTATTATTGCAGATCCAAAATGAATGAACATTTCCATGCAGAAAAAAATCTATACATACTTTACTACATCGGTATGTTGAATGTAACAATTGATAATTATAATAAAAAATCAAAATTATCAAGAGAAGGGGTAAACAATTTACGAGTTGGCTGCTTCTTTAAAACCCTTTTCAATAGCTGGGATAAAACCTGACGGTATAGCTTGCCCCACAATCATGTTCTCGAATTCAAATTTGGATAAGGACCCAGGAGGAAGAGGTTCGATATAACTGTGTAGCAAAGAAGTCATCGGCATTTAAAATCTAGTTTTTTCAGGATAAATTATACATTACACTATTTAAAGACAGGAGACTAAGCCATGTACTATAGCCTATCAACCAATGTTACTGAACAATGACCCCAAAAAAAGGAGTATTATTGAATATGTTTAATGTTGATAAACACAGAACAAGTCATGAATAAGACAGGTTTTGTCATTAGGAACAAACTCACAACATGCCATGCTTACCCACATACACGTCCATATTGACCCTGTCCACCACTTTGTTTTTTATGTAAATAATCAAACTCAGTCCGTTGAGTAACAGTCTCTCTGAAGTTCACACGAGGTTTTCCAATGGTAGCATCAACCTGTTTGAAGTAACATGTAAGAGGAAAATGACTCATCAACATGAGATGCAATTTTCAGCAGAATAAAAAATGATTCCTCAGTTTATAGGTTAAACAAGCAGCTTGTCACCTTATACTCCCTTCGGATGCGTTCAACATATATGTCCAAATGCAGCTCTCCCATTCCTGATATGATGGTCTGTGCAAGGGACAAGTTAAAATTCCTCAACTAAAGCAAACCAAACTGTTTCCAGAAGGCAGAAAAATGTAATATAATTGTTTTTGTGAAAGAGCTTAACAAATCAGACCTGCCCACTCTCAGGATCCAATCCAACTCGAAAAGTAGGGTCCTCTTTCTGAAATCGGTTCAGGGCTTTCGAGAACTGAACGTAAGAACAGAGAAGTATGTGATTAGACAGACGTTGACACCCTCAAAGTATCAAATAAGAACATGTAATGTAAGAATCTACCAACCTGTCCTCCTGAATCTTTAGAAACTGGTTGGACAGCTAACGACATTACCGGCTCGGGGACATTCATAGATGTCATGGTGTATTTAACTGATCCATCCGTAAATGTGTCTCCTGATAACACGAGAACTATTTTTTAGAAAACTAGTGCTGCAAACAGTAAAAAATATCACAAATCACAATTTTAAATACTCATCCAAACTATTTGCAGTATTTTCTTTTTTAATTCTGTCCAGCTAACAGCAGTCTGAAAGCTGGCACACTTTCTTTAGTGCACATTTTTAACCAAAAACTATCCTCCCGTCTCTCTTGAGAACTTGCAAAAGTCCAATTACTCACTATTTCTTCACAATTAAGCACATACAAAGGAGTGAAACCTGATGCACAATCAACACCAAATACAGCAACTATTTGCCCAGCATGTGCTTCTTGAATATCCTGCAGGTAAAAAATTGTAAATAGATAAGCAAAAGACTATGTAGGAGGACAGTTTCCTGATTTCCAGGGTGGAACCAACCCCTGTTTTTAGGATGTTAGTTTCCTGATTTTCAGGATGATTTACAGCTGTATACTAATAACTTCCAGCAGTGGATTAGGCATAACAAATGTATATATAAATGGATTTGATATTAAGAAATGGAAGAAGTAATTTTTCTGTAAAATAAAAACAGCTTCATGGTATCAGAGCCTTAGGCTCATAAACTGCTGCTCTTAGCCTCTTGTTCAACTAGCTCTGTAAGTTCACCTAGTATGATGTCAAATACTCAGGCAAGGAATGCACCTTTTCAATTTCCAACTCAAGTTTCAGCTTTTGGGCATGAGAGCTATGAAAAAACTGAAAGTTTAAATGTTCTTAGTACACTGAAAGATGACATGGATGAAGAGGTTCCAGAGACAAGTAACAGAACTGAATTCAATATGGGAAATTCAGGCAGTTTTGGGCTTAGATCCATTTTTGATCCTGCTCCTAAACATAATCTTTTTGGTGGTCTATTTAACAATGCAACTATTAATGTTTCTGCTTCTCCTTTTAACAGTACCAGTCCTCAAGGAGAGCTATTTTGGCCTGCATCTTTTCAGTTCCAGTCTCTTCAACCATCAGTACAAACTCAGCCTCCAAACTCAAGTGCATTTTCTGATAATCCTATCCCATTCACTAAGGAACAGTTAGAACTTCTCCAACAACTTATACAAAAGGCAAATATCAACACCACATTTAGTAGCAGCAGGAATAACTCCACACATATTTCCAGTAATTCAACAAAGCATGTTGGAAAATTTCCCTCCTCATCTTGGATAGTAGACTCAGGTGCCTCCAATCATATGACAAGTGATCAATCACTTTTCACAACCTATTCACCTTGCAACAGACTTCAAACAGTGTGTGTCGCCAATGGTACTCGCACCACAGTAGTCGGAACAGGGACCATTTGTCTCTCAAACAACCTCATTCTCAAATCTGTGTTTTTTGTGCCTGGATTTTGCCACAATCTCATATCAGTTAGTAGATTAAATCATGACCTTAACTGTGAAACTAAATTCTTGGCTAAATCTTGTGTTTTTCAGGACTTAAGCTCGGGAAAAATAATTGGCGGTGCTGATTTACGTGCGGGCCTCTATGTTCTTGATATCAACACTTCTTCAAACCATTCTGTTAGTCATCAATGTCAATTGAGTCATAATCTTAACTCTCATAGTCATACTAATAAGGAAAGTGAAATCATGATGTGGCATTTTCGTCTAGGTCATCCAAATTTTTCGTATTTGAAACGTTTGTTTCCATCCTTATTCATCAATAAAAATCCCAATTTATTTCATTGTGAAGTTTGTCAGTTGGCAAAACATACTCGAAACACTTTTTCACCACGCACGCACAAGCCAAGTCACCCATTTTCCCTCATTCACGGTGACATTTGGGGACCATGTCGCGTTCCCAGTATTACTGGTGCTCGATGGTTCTTACTGTTAGTTGATGATCATACTCGATCATGTTGGACATTTCTTATGAAAGACAAATCTGAAACCAAGCACATATTTTCACTTTTTCATGCCATGATCCAAACTCAGTTCAATGCCAATATTCAAATCCTAAAAACTGATAATACTAAGGATTTCTTTAATTCCGATCTTAGTGGATATCTCAAATCACATGGTATTGTCCAACAAAGCTCATGCGTTGACACACCACAACAAAACGGTGTAGCCGAACGCAAAAACCGTCATATACTTAAGGTTGCCCGAACTTTATTTTTTCAAACCAATGTTCCTAAAAAATTGAGGTGAAGCCATTCTTACTGCAACACACTTGATCAACCGAATGCCTTCTCGAGTTCACAACTTTCATTCACCTTTACAAGTGCTTCAGAGTCAATATTCTACCTCACAACTTGTGTTACCAATTCCTTTCAAGGTTTTTGGTTGCATTGCTTTTGTCCATATTCATTCACAATATCGTGGCAAACTTGATGCCCGTGCCATTAAATGCATCTTCGTTGGTTACTCAGCCAATCAAAAAGGCTACACTCTCTCATCACTCGCAAGTTTTACCATTCCATGGACGTTACTTTCTTCGAAGAAACTCCATTCTATTCTAATTCTGCAATTCAGGGGGAGAATCACACTAATAAATTGCAGAATTGGGATTGGTCATCACTCATTGAACCGAATTTATCATCTCATTTACCCTCCACAACCTTGTCCTCTTCCAACTTGATACCCATTCCAGATTCTCCTTCAAAAACCAAACCTGATCAATCTCCTATTGTCTATCCTAGACATCTTCTCCTTCCTAATGATGCCATAAAAGTTTATGAAAGAAAAAGAAATCTTGACTTACCCACACGAAATCAGCAAAGCCAAGAAACTCTCCTGAGCCATACTGAATCTGAAAGATTACAAGATGAAGCAGAATCTAGTCCAAAACTTGGTTCTGACCCTGAGTTAGATCTTCCTATTGCACAAAGAAAAGACGTTCGATCATGCACTCAACATCCTCTTCAAAGTTACATTACTTACGCAAATCTGTCCCCAAAATTTCAGGCATTTGTGACATCCCTAGACAACACCAAGATTCCTAATTCTGTCAACGAGGCTCTAAAAGTTCCTGAATGGCGCAAGGCAACCTTAGAAGAATACACTGCACTTGAAAAGAATGGTACATGGATGTTAACAAAGCTACCACATGGAAAGAGGACAGTGGGTTGTAAATGGATATTCTTAGTTAAACAGAAGGCAGATGGAAATATCGACAGATATAAAGCTCGACTAGTGGCTAAAGGGTTCACCCAATCATATGGAATTGATTATCAAGAGACTTTTGCTCCTGTAGCAAAACTTAACACGCTCGTGTCTTCTTTGTCTATTGCAGTTAATGAGGATTGGCCACTGCTTCAACTTGATGTCAAGAACGCATTCTTAAATGGAGATTTGATCGAAGAAGTTTACATGGATGTGCCTCCTGGCTTTGAGACTAAAGATACACAAGGGAAGGTATGCAAGTTGAGAAAGGCACTATATGGACTTGAACAATCACCTAGAGCATGGTTCGAAAAATTCACCAAGGTCCTCAAACAGGATGGATACTCTCAGACACATGCAGACCACACTTTATTTGTCAAACACTTCGCAGATGGGAGAATTACAACTTTGATTGTATATGTTGATGATATAGTTCTTACAGGAAATCATGTAGGAGAAATGAAGAGACTTAAGATGCTATTATCCAAGGAATTCGAGATTAAAGACTTGGGATATTTGAAATATTTCTTAGGGATGGAGGTGGCGCGTAGTACTAAAGGAATCTCAGTTTATCAACGCAAATATGTTCTAGATCTCTTGCGTGAGACTGGCATGAGTGGGTGTAAGCCTGTTGAAACACCCATGGATCCTAACACCAAACTAATGCCTCGAACTGATGAATTGGCAACTAACAAGGGGCAATATCAACGTTTGGTAGGTAAGTTAATTTATTTGACTCATACACGTCCAAATATAAGTTTTTCAGTCAGTTTTGTTAGTCAGTTTCTTGGCAACCCATCAGTAGATCACTTGGAGGCAGTAAATCGTATTCTAAGATACTTGACCTAGAAAGGGGCTCATGTTCAAGAAAACAATTAATAGGAAATTGGAAATTTATACTGACGCTGATTGGGCGAGATCTCCTAGTGACTGAAAATCCACATCTGGATATTGCTCATTTATTTGGGAAAATTTGGTGACATGGCGTAGCAAAAAGCAAGCAGTGGTAGCACGTAGTAGTGCCGAGGCTGAGTTTCGTGCATTGGCTTTGGGCATCTGTGAAGGAATTTGGCTAAAACGATTGCTATACGAACTCAAGGTTGAACATTCAGAATCTATTAGAATCATGTGTGACAACCAGTCAGCAATTGCAATTGCCAAAAATCCAGTCCACCATGATCGAACTAAACATGTGGAAATTGATAGACACTTCATCAGTGAGAAAATTGAAGACAAGATGATCTCCCTCAACTATGTTCCATCTAGGCAACAAGTAGCAGATATCTTAACCAAAGCTTTGTTTCGACCTAATTTCACAGAGTTAAATGTAGCACTTGGTTTGGAAAACATATATTGCCTAGCTTAAGGGGGAGTGTAGGAAATCAACCTAGGAGTATGGTTAGTTTCCTGATTTCCAGGGTGGAACCAACCCCTGATTTTAGGAGGACAGTTTCCTAATTTCCAGGGTGAAACCAACTCCTGTTTTTAGGATGTTAGTTTCCTGATTTTCAGGATGATTTACAACTATATACTAATAACTTTCAGCAGTGGATTAGGCATAACAAATGTATATATAAATGGATTTGATATTAAGAAATAGAAGAAGTAATTTTTCTGTAAAATAAAAACAGCTTCAGACTAGAATAAACACTCCTTTCAAAATGATGCTTCAAAAGAAATTTTGAGACTATGAAAAATAGATGTGAGGCTTACGCCTCAGGTTTTACTACATTCTCATAATAGGTGTTGCCTTCTCTAATGGCACAAAATTATTTTGGTGGCCCGGCGCTTTCTTCATATAAATTTAGAAGTTTATTGATTAAACTTCCTCTCATAAATTATACAAATATATGGTTCAAGTCCCTTATTGAAAAATAAACTTAAATTTTTATGCAAAAAAGGGAAAAAAGACTTTCAAATTAACATCATATTGAACTTTTGTTTCTCCCATTTTCTAAAACTCTTATTCTTTTAAGTTGTAACCATATGTGTGTTCATATGTATTTTATATATATTTATTCTTTTCAATTACAAATTTTGAGGCTTGCGCCTCATTTCACCTTGAGGCTTTTGCCTCATCTCATTAGAGTAAATGCCCTTTTGAAATATTGAAAATATTATCTATTTATTCTCTCATGACAGTTTTCCACAGTTAAGAACCGAATCTATGAGTAATCAAATGTCCTTATAAGCAGAAAAAACATATCTCATACTGAAAAATTAATATAATACTATCAAAATAATTACTACTGCAAATCCCCCACATAAACTAACCTCCATCTCATCAGAATGCATCCGTACCAAGCGAGGAACCTGATGAAGAAAATAAAAGACCATCTTGTAAGGAAAAGGTGACATTTGACCCACAATAGTATGAAAAATTTGTAGTATTTTGCAAATGTAAAAGCATTCTATAATTGTGCCAGAACCATAATATAAAAGAGACTGTCAATTTAGGCAAAAGAAGACATACAGTTGAACTTATAATTGACATAGCTAGAACTCAAGTAACCAAAGGATTAAAGATTCACAAAAATGGTATGATTCCATACAATTTTTGCCACTCTTCCTCTTCCTTCTAAAAATATATATTTTTAATACATTCCGGGGTTGGGATTCCAACCAGGAACTCACTAAAAGCAATGCCAAGCTTTTTACTAATTGTTTCTGTAAGACAGCTGACATTACAATATTACTTGAAAACAAACAAGTGGATGTTGCAGAATGAACCATAGAAGCCAGAATTTGAAAACAACCTCTGGAACTCACCTTAAGTCTCTTGCCTGTGTTTATATTAATGATGAAATCACCCTTCCGAATAACACCTTCATATATTCTTCATTAATAAACACAACTGTCAGACGAATTTAACTGAAAACCTTAACGCATGTCAGAGAGAGGGAAAGAGGAGAGAGAAACAAAGATGCTACAAATAACATAGCACATTTGACGAATACCTTAGATATGTCAATTGGCCAAAACGCCCTTCCTCTAACTTAAAAGCTAAGGCCACAAGAGGTCCATCTGGAGTTCCATTCAGTGCAACCTGCATAAAAATTATTTACTACCTACCCATGTCTGGAATCAGAAGGAGAGAATATTCAAAATAAACAAACAATTTTCACCAGCATACCTTCTCTTCATTCTTTGTTTGGTCAAGAGCATAGTTACTAACTTCCAATGGATTAGGCAAATAAGTAAGGACACCATTCAGAAGCGGTTGGACACCCTACAAGCCCAGAATTGGCAGAAGATAGGGAATATAAGTATACATCTGAATGTGTATGCAAAAGTAGAACAGACAGTATGCAATAATTTAATCTCAGAATGCAAGGGGAAGAGAAAGTTGAGTAACAAGTAGAAAAACGGTAAACAGGGAAGCAATGAAAAGAGCTCAACAATTGAAGGCATTAAGTTAAAACTGAGAATACAAAGCGACCAAGTGATTTTAAGTATCAAGCATTATAAACTCAGTTAAAGATTCACACGAATTATTTGACTAAAAATCCAGAATGGACAACAAATATAACACACCAATGACTAAATTGGAATGGAATTTAAAAAAGAAAACCATAAAATCCGAATAGAATAAAATACCTTGTTTTTGAAAGCACTACCCATGAATACTGGTATAAATTTCCTTGCTATAGTAGCCCTGCGAACTGCTTCCTACTCAAAAAGAGAGAGAAATAAACATAAACTGCAAGAACATGCAAAAAAATTACAGGATCTAAATTTTCTTTTACAGGGTTACTATATAAACATAATCATTAGAAAAATAAAGTAGTTGTAAATGTACTCTTAAAGCTTTAAAGGTAGCTGAAAAGAGTTGTAGGCCAAGTAGCTAGAAAGCTATTTTTTAATAGAAACATTTTATCATATTAATATAGTAATATATAGAAAATTACAAAATGGACCAGTAATCCACTTAAAGAAAGTAGCTAGAATGCTATCTAAGATAATCATTTAACTACTATCGAATAGTGAGGAAATTTCGGGTCAATAAATCTATGTCATTATGAACCTTTTTTTCTTCACCAATTTTTCTACTTTCTGCCCGACAATCCAATATACCTCAAGATCAGAAGGTGATATGGGTTCATCATTAAGAAATGATTCAGCAAGTTTATCATCTACTTCAGAGACAACCTCAATAAGCTCACGCCTTTTCTCTGTTACAAAGGCTTCCATATCCGGAGGAATTTTTTCAGTAACAACCTTTTCACTGTAAGATGAAAGAAGACAAAAGCCAGTAAGTTGTAAGAAGGAAACTACACTAACAGAAATCTTCCAGAAAGCATCTCTTTCCAAACAGACCCGCTAGAACCATGAAAATAGTAAGCTTTCATCTGCACAAGGTCAATAAGACCCTTAAAATCTTCTTCCAATCCAATAGGAACTTGCACAGCAGCACTGTTATGCCGAAGCTTAGCTCTAGCCTATAAGAGAACCAAAACAGATTCACTGTTACCATTTACTATTAACAACCAAACATCAGAAAAAAATTGAAGACATTATATAAATTATCCTGACATTTCTTAGACATTAATTTGTAGTCTACTATGTTGCATATTACAGCATCTGGGAATGCCATGGGAAATGTATATATGCGATAAGAAAATCATTCTGCATAGACCATCGAGTAGGCACACAAATTATTGTTTACAGAGCACTTTGAAACATTCAAAAATGAAACCATACTCAAGCAACCTATTGTCCTAAATCAAAGCAGATTAATAATTCTCATCTGATTCCATATTCCAATATAATTTTTAACCAAACACTGAACTCCAAGCCTTATAAACTCATGAGACAGGAATAATTAATGATTTGAATCAATCTTTTTCCGTGCAAACTATATCCCTGCTCAAGTGAAGTTGACTGGCCAATACCTTGAAATTTTAAAAACATTTGTAAGATACTAAGATAATGCATGCTAGGCCTGCTAACTACTTTCCCTTTCTAGGAAGTAAGAACAATAAATACACTGAAATTATTTTGAAAAATAAAAAAAATAAACCATCTGTTCTGACAAAAAGGATGTTTTGATATGTACCTGATTGAGAACTTTCCATGGATCTGCTCCCATTCTATCGAGTTTGTTAATAAATGCAAGCCTTGGAACCTCGTATCGTCTCATTTGCCTATCAACAGTAATTGATTGACTTTGTACACCACCAACACTACAAAGTACAAGAATAGCACCATCAAGCACCCGCAAAGCCCTTTCAACCTCAATGGTGAAGTCAACGTGACCAGGGGTGTCAATAATGTTAATCTGCAATCCCACAATTTTAAATTTGTAAAGGAAGATACAAGTATGTGAAATTTAGAAATTTCAATTCAATTTTAACGGAAGCTTTTTGTTGTGAAAGTCACACATCAAAATTTTCATTTAATGCGAAACTGATCTAAGAATAAATCCTTCTAAGAAAAGAAAGAAAAATAAAATGTATATTGCAACTTCACTAGGTGAGTCGATTGAACCAATAACACAAGCAGGCAATTTGCATCATCTACTGATCTACCAGTTCAAAGCAAAATAATGAATCGTCATTGACAGAAGCAAACTAAAAAGTAACTTAAAATACTACCTGATATCCATTCCAGGTGCAGTAAGTAGCAGCAGACTGAATAGTAATTCCCTTTTCCCTCTCCAAATCCATAGAGTCCATCTTAGCACCAACACCATCTCTGCCACGAACCTCATGGATCTCATGGATCTTTCCAGTGTAAAATAGTACACGCTCAGTAAGAGTGGTCTTTCCGGAGTCAATATGAGCCGAGATCCCAATATTGCGAAGCCTCTCCATGGATTCCTTCCACCATGGCTCCTTCCCTTCCTTAGAAGCTCGAGCGAGACTCCCCGCCGAGAAGTTCCGGAGATGGTAGTTACCGAGGAGAAGGGAGGCGGTCGGTGATGACGGCGTCGTTTTACGCGGTGAGCTGTAGAAGGTGTAGAGGAGACGTGAGGTGGATGGCCTTGGGAACCGTGACATGGTTGTTGGAGCTAGGGTTTTACTGGTGGAATAGAACCAGCTTGAACCCTAAACCCTACTGCACACTCTGTGTCCGCTATAGAGCTGGGACTGGGGAAGAAGATTTTTGGGGGTTTAGCACTTAGAACGACTTGGAAGAGAGATAAGTGAAACGCGAGGGTTCACATGAAAATGATTCCTAGGTATATGGGGTTTCATATCACAGATGTAATTATGTTTAAAAATTCATATTGTTTTTGACTTATAATTTTAATAGGTTTTAATTTATTATATTTGTTTTTAAATGATTATAAATTTTATGATTTTAAAGAATTTAATTAGTCTATGAGTTTGAATTTCACAAATTAAATTTATGTAATATTTAAAATTATTATTTTTAAAACAATTTAACAAATAGGATATTAGATTAAAACTTTTAAAAAATATGAGCGAAAATTATATCAACTTTTAAACATAGATGACTTTATGATACCAAACCCAGGTATTTGGATGAAATTCTTAACAACTGATTGAAAGGTTTGTAAGTGAGAAAAGCGTGGCTCATCTCTTTTATATTATATTTTAACGTGCGTTTAGTAATCATATTTAAAAATTTATTTTTTGGTGTTGAATTTTGAGAAAATGAATTAAAGATAACTAATATTATATTAATAATTTTTTATTAAAATATTATTATTTTTATTTAATAATTAAAACGATATTAAAATTTTATCATTTAATAATGATATATTTTAATGATTTTTTATTTTTAAAAATAAAAATAAAATATGTATTTAAATAATTTTATATTAAATTTTATTTTTATTATTCTTAATAATTCATATTTTATCACATTTTAATCATTTATCGATAAAAGATAATATTTTAATAGATAAATTATTAAAATATTATTATTTATTTTTAATTTATTTATTTTATCAAAACTTTATAATTTGAGAAATTTCTACTTCTCTCTATATTTTTTATTATTTTTAAAAATATGTTATAATTTAATTGATGTAATGTATTTATACATATTTTACATTATTTAATAATTTTCTCCTTAAAAAAAAAGTATAAATAAACTCATTGAACTATTGATCGAAGTTTTGCTTAACTCGTAATTATTTTCACATCATCCACCGACATCAAAGGAAGAAATCATAAATCCTGAGTTTTTTTACTCTATCTAAAAAGTCTTTTATGTCAGACGATTTGCAGCAGGTGATAAAGGACCTTACTTCGTCCCACGTAATGTACTACTGGTGACCCTATCAGGCAACATCTACTTACAAATTTTCAATTAAGAGATAGGAAGGATTTAATAAAAATATGAAATTTTGATTATTTAGAGAATCAGATACACGCGGGTTAAAACGGACAATTTAAAAAGTAGATATGATCTAGTAAGTCTCATAAAAACAATTCAAAAAGTTGGACTTTATGCTTGGACTTTCTGACCTGGTGTTGTATCAGGTGCCTGTGTTGATGCTTACGGTTAAGTATAGTTCTGTTTAAAAAAAAACTTTGGTTTGATCGTTACTAATATGTTGTTTTTTTAATTATATTAATTAATTGTTGAATATATTAGTATTTATGTTATACATTTTGTAATATATTATAAATATATAAAAATTGTTCCTTACATCATATAAAATCATCCTTGGATAATTTATATGTATTGGATTGTTTTGATAAAATGAAAGCATTTTCTGATGAATTGGTTGCTATTAGGCTTATTGATGATCACATACTATTCTATTTTTTTATGTTTTCCTTTTCATAGTAGCCACCAGGCGCAGCAGCATCAGGTGTACCAGGCTCATCAGCACACCATGCCTTAATCTGGGGGGAAGACAATTGATGGATATGAAGATTTTCCAAAAAATGATGAGAAATCCTTAATGACGGCTAAGAAATCACCTACATAGACTTGATGAGAATTTCAGTTAATGGGTCTTCCTGTTTCAGGAGATGTTGCTACCTCATCTGAAAATTCTGGGCTTGAGAAAGCAGAAGATGTAGGAAATGAGGATGAAATTTCTGGTGCTAGTGCGCTGCACTAGTGTTGGTGCGCTCTTACTGGTGAGCTTTGTTGTTGTTGGTGCGCTGCACTAGTGCTGGTGCGTTGCGCTAGTTCTGGTGCGTTGCGCTGCATTGGTGTTGGTGCTGGTTTGTAGAAACTGGAGTCAAGAAAGACTTGAGAGAGATTTTTCAATCAGTTGAAAATCAGAATTATCATTATAATCGTTTTGTAGTATATTTGTGCTTGTAATTAATAGTAAAAAGTCAGTTTGTAATAATAATTTTTTATTATATTTTAGTGTATAATAAACTTTCAAATATAATTATATTTTAAATTTTAATATAATATGATTTTTAATAAATTTATTATAATTTATATTAATTTTTAATATTATAATTATTAATTGTATTTTTTTTAATTTATATATATCCTATGGTTTCGGTTATTAGAAAACCGAGACTATATATACTTTTTGTAGTAATGAGATGTACAATAAAATTCATAAAAATGTAGAGGAGACATAAATAAAACTCTAATTTATTAAAAGTATGACCAAGAAAAACCAAACAATTCCATAAAAAGTAGAAGGGAATAATGACTAGAGTAAAAATAAATTAGAACCTTATTTACGCAATTTATTGAAGTGAAGAGCCAAAGATCAAGTGAGAAGAAAAAGATAAACCCGGCCATGAGCTTAATTTGTGTACTTTGGAGAAGGGAGATGTTGGGAAAAAACGCAAATTCCTAATAAGCCAAACTTATAAGAAAGCAAGAATAGAAAATAACACACAAATTTGATAACGGAGTTCGGCCAATCTTGCTTATGTCTCCGGACCTGCTGCAGATCTTTTTACTGAAAGAGGAGAAATTACACAAGGTGTTTACAACACTCACAACCCACAACCCAATTACACCCAAGAAAATTACTCTCAATTTTCCCTCAAAAAAGCTTTGCTCTCTAAGCTTTTCTCTCAATTGGAATGAACACTTTGGATGATTAATTCATTACAATTACACATCTATTTATAGAAAAATTCACTCCTTGAATTACTCCTTAAATTAATGGTTCCTTGAATTGCTCCTTGAATTAAGCTCCATGTTTTACTCCATGTTTTGCTCCTTGTTTTGCTCCATGTTTTACTCCATGTTTTGCTCCATGTTTTGTTCCTTAATTTGCTCCTTAAATTAAGGAGCTTTATAACAACAATCTCCAACATTCTCCCACTTGAAGACTGATTTCAATCTGTCTTCACACCTCGATCAATGCAGCAGCTTTTCTAGTCTTTGTTACTCTAGCAGACCAACTGAAGTTGAGCACAACTTTAGTTTGTCAGTAGTCACCACATTTGTTAACATATCTGCTGGATTTTTGCTTCCTTGAATCTTCTCTAGTATTAACACATCATCTTCCAATAGAGATCTGATGAAGTGATAACGAAGTCCAATATGCTTGGTTCTAGAATGAAATGCTGAATTCCTTGCCAAGTGTATTGCACTTTGGCTATCATTATGCAGAACATTCTTCTCCTGTTTGAATCCTGTTCGCTTAACAAACCTTGAAGCCATATCATCTCTTTACTAGCTTCGCCATCGCTACATACTCACCTGTAGTGGATAGAGTGACAATTTTCTCAGATTTGTGGCATCCAACTAACAAACGTAGTTCCAACAAGAATATATAACCGGTGGTGCTTCTTCGGTGATCAACTTCACCTCCAAAGTCTGCGTCTACGTACCCTTGTACTTTTAATTCTCCTTTCCTAAAGTACAAGCACTTTTCTGTGGTGCCTCGCAGATACCTCAAAATCCACTTGACTGCTTCCCAATGAGTTTTTCCTGGATTTGACATAAATCTGCTAACAACTCCCACTGCATGGCCAATGTCTGGTCTCGTACAGACCATTGCGTACATCAAAATTCCAATGGCTGAGGCATAAGGAACCTTAGCCATGAATTCTCTCTCTTCCTCTGTTTGAGGTGACTGATCCTTGGATAGGCGAAAATGACTGGCCAAGGGTGTGCTAACTGGCTTGGCATTGCCCATGTTGAATCTCTGTAAAACACGATTGATGTACTCTGCCTGAGATAACTGCAAGGATCTTTTCTTCTTATTTCTTGTGATTTGCATTCCATGAATCTTCTTTGCTGGACCCAAGTCTTTCATGTCAAACTCCTTTGACAATTGCTGCTTCAACCTTTTAATATCATCCATATCTGAACCTGCTACTAACATATCATTAACATAAAGTAGTAAAATGATATAACTGGACCTATATCTCTTGAAGTAGCAACAATGGTCAGTATTGCACTTCCGAAACCTTCCTCAGGCATAAAGTCACAAACTTTCTCGTACCATTGTCTCGTGGCTTGTTTTAGGCCATACAAACTCTTCTTAAGTCTCGCACACCATATTCTTCTTCCCTCTTTCTCGAGAAACCTTCCGGGCCGGTACATGTATATCTCTTCATCTAAATCTCCACAAGGAATGTAGTCTTCACATCCAACTGCTCCGGATGTAGATCTTCAATGGCTACAATACTCAACACCGATCCGATAGTATTGAGCTTCACAACGGAGCGAAAATGTCGGTGTAGTCAACTCCTTCCTTCGTTGAAACCCTTTAACAACTAGGCATGCTTTGTATCTCTTGGAACCATCATGCTCTCTTTCACCCGGTACACCCATTTGTTGTGAAATGCCTTCTTTCCCATAGGTAACTCATTAGTTCCCATGTATGCGGTTGGAGATGAGAGATTTCATTTCTTCTTTCATAATGCAAGCTCCCACTTGCTAGAATCTCGAGTCCGACAAGCTTCATCATAGCATTCGTGCTCCCTCCATCACAAAGAACATATAGTTCATGTATCTCCTGTTAGGCACATGAGGTCGAGAAGACCTTCTCAATATAGGAGCTGGAGTTAGAGGTTGTGGTGTGTCGGAATGTTGTGTACTACTCTGTCCAACAAGTTCCTCTGGTTGAGGACTTGTTACAATTGGTTCTTTTACGGAACTATCTGGGACATCATTTGCATCTGCAAATACTGACTCATTCTGCTCTGAGTCATTGACGTCTATTTTATGCATATCCCTATACATCACCCTTTCGTTGAAAATCACATCTCTGCTTCGGATAACTTTCTTCTTTTCGTCATCCCAAATGCGGTAACCAAACTCATCCTCACCATAGCCAATGAATGTGCATTTCTTGGATTTAGGATTAAGCTTATTCCTGCCTTGATCACTGATATGCACAAATGCTACACAGCCAAAAACTTTTAGATGTGATAGTTTCACCTCTTTTTCGCACCATACCTCCTCTGGTATTCTATGCTCCAATGGAACAGATGGGCCTTGGTTGATCAAGTAAGCTACCGTGTTGACTGCTTCTGCCCAGAACTGCTTCGGTAGACCTGACTGTATACGAATGCTTCTGGCTCTTTCTATCAACGTTCGGTTCATACGCTCAGCTACACCATTTTGTTGAGGCGTGCCTGGCACAGTTCTTTCCATTCTGATCCTGTGCTCATAGCATAAATTTTTGAATCTGGTGTCTTCATATTCACCACCATTATCGGATCTGAGCTTTTTGATCTTCAAACCCGTCTCATTTTCCACCATAGCTTTCCATCTTCTGAAAGCCTCAAATACTTCAGACTTATGCTTTAGAAAGTAAACACATACCTTTCGAGAGTGATCATCGATGAAAGTCACGAAGTATTGCTTCCCACCAATGGATGAGACGGTTGTTGGTCCCCAAACATCAGAGTGAATAAGCTCTAGCCTTTCCTTCTTTGGGGGTCTGCCACTTGTCCGAAAGCCGACTCTCTTTTGCTTTCCAAGTATGCAATCTTCGCACATGTCCATCTCTACACAGACCGGAAGTTTTCCTTTTGAATGCATAATCTTCATTCCCTTCTCACTCATGTGGCCTAGTCTCGGTGCCACAGGTTTGGTGTTTCATTACTCGCCGCAATTGTGATTGAACAACGTGCTTCTGCTGTCATGTAAAGAGTGCCACTTTTCTTGCCTCGAGCAACTGTCATTGCACCCTTTGAAATCTTCCAATCATCACCATGGAAGATCGTAGTGTAGCCTTCACTGGCCAACTGCCTTACTAAGATTAAGTTCCTTCTGAGGTCGGGAATATGCCTGACATCCTTCAGCTTCCAAACAGACCCGTTTAACTTAATCTTCACTACACCTTTGCCAATAATAGCACATGGTTGATCATCACTAAGATATACCTTTCCAAGATTTCCAGGGACATATTTCTCGAAGAATTCTTTTTGTGAAGTAGCATGGAACGATGCTCCAGAGTCTAACACCCAAGATTCTTCCTTGCTCTCCAAAGAGCATATCAATGCATCATCTCCTCCTGAGGTGGAAGTAACATTTGCTTCTGCCTTCACTTGTTTGTCCTTCGGTGCACTCTTGCACTGATTTTTGTAGTGCCCGGTTCTTCCACAATTCCAACACTCGATAGTCTTCGAGCTATGAGAATTATTAGGATTCCTAGATTTGGACATCCTGTCCTTTGATCTACCTCGGTAGTCTGTTCTACCACGTCCATTTCCTTTGGTTGAATTTCTTCCTCTTGACTCTGTATGCAAAACTGAAGAGGTTGACGATTCACCTGTCTCTCTACGTCGGATCTCTTCACTGAGAACCAAATCACGAACATCGTCAAATTTCAACTTATTGCTTCCCGATGAGCTACTCACAACCATGACAGTAGCATTCCAGCTTTCTGGTAGAGAAGACAAAAGTATCAATGCTCGTACTTCTTCATCGAATTCAATTTCCACTGAACTCAATTGGGTTGTGACTGTGTTGAGTTCATTGAGATGTTGAGCTACCGATGCGCCTTCCGTCATCCGCAAATTGAACAAGCGCCTCATCAAGTGCACTTTGTTTGAGGCTGATGGCTTCTCATACATATTGGAGAGAGCTGCCATAAGACCCGCCGTGGTCTTTTCCTTTGCTATGTTGAAAGCAACATTACGGGATAACGTCAATCGAATAACTCCGAGGGCTTCTGCCTGTAAGATTCCAATCTTCTTCCTTCATAGCCTCTGGCTTCTTCCCTGAGAGAGGTTGATATAGATTTCTTTGATACAGATAATCCTCTATCTGCATTTTCCAAAACCCGAAATCTATGCCATCGAATTTCTCGAGTTTCACCCTTCCTTCATCTGCGGCCATTGCTCCCACTCAAATCTTACTTTCTTCGGATCGTTTCTGACTATTTATGCAAACCACCGTGTATTAGAACACCTCCGTCAACGAACAAATATCGTCAACAAAATTTCACTATTCACGTAATTCACTATTCATGTGAATAGTAACCTTGCAAGAAATTGACAGAAATCACCACCAAAAGCTTTGATACCAGTTGTTGGGAAAAAACACAAATTCCTAATAAGCCAAACTTATGAGAAAACAAGAATAGAAAATAACACACAAATTTGATAACGGAGTTCGACCAATCTTGCTTACGTCTCCGGACCTGCTGCAGATCTTTTTACTGAAAGAGGAGAAATTACACAAGGTGTTTACAACACTCACAACCCACAACCCAATTACACCCAAGAAAATTACTCTCAATTTTCTCTCACAAAAGCTTTACTCTCTAAGCTTTTCTCTCAATTGGAATGAACACTTTGGATGATTAATTCATTACAATTACACATCTATTTATAGGAAAATTCACTCCTTGAATTACTCCTTAAATTAATGGTTTCTTGAATTGCTCCTTGAATTAAGCTCCATGTTTTACTCCATGTTTTGCTCCTTGTTTTGCTCCTTAATTTGCTCCTTAAATTAAGGAGCTTTATAACAAAAATCTCCAACAGGAGATGTATATTTGACAAACGACATATTCTCGGCGGTGCTAGTTAGTTTTACATGCATGCATCTTTGTTGGTTAGTAGTAGTTGTTGATTAAGTTAATTTCTCTTGAGCTTTTAATTTGGTCTTAAACAACGAGCTTCTCTGAAGGCAGATATTGACAACTCTAGCTAGCTACTTGGATGTTGATGCGCGCGGTTGTGTTGAAAAAACATTTGTTTGAGCCAGCAGATTCATATTATATAGTGAATTTTTGATAATTTTAAAAAGATAAGATTATTATTTACATTAAAATGTAGTTCTATTTATATGATTAAATGCATGCATTCATGTGAAATAATAAATGAACCAAGTTTACAACTTATCTATGATCCACATCCATGCATCTAAAAGTTGTTCCTTCAGTTGACCGGTGGATTTTGGTATATATTCTCCTTGACAAGTCCTCTGCCTAAATAGACTTCAATATATATATATATATATATCCCATATTTACATGGATACTTTCCGTACGTACTTTAGGAATTAAACGAATATTAAATTTATTTATTAATGTACAATTAATTAATTAGAGAGATTTGGAGAAACTGTGTTGAGAGGTTGATTATGCAATCAAATTAAGTCAGCTTTCTCAGAACATATATAGCTAGGGGTGAAGGTTATGGCAGCGCTGATTGCCTATAAACAGATTGTGTGTGTTGTATCATGCATGTAATTGAATGCTCTTATTTTTTCAGTTTTAGTTTCTATATATATATATATATATAATGCATAAGACATGATATACGTACTAATACATGCACCCTCACTATTACCCACCAATTAAAAAACGTAACATCAATATTGTAAATGTCGATCGTGTGGATACAACCGATCAATAAACTATTATAACATATTTAACTTATATATATATATATATATATATATATATATATATATATATATATAAAGTACTAATTAGCTATATAATTAAACAGAAGAAAGTCAAAGATTAATATAGACCACACGAAATGAGTGGTATTAATTAGTACATGACATCCTTAAGAAGCTTGTACCTGCGAGTAGTGGTTCGGGGAGATGAAACTCCACCAGTAGTATCTCCTCCTATTTGGTTCTTCTTAATAGTAGTATTAGGCTTGTTATTATGATCGCAATTATTCTCTTCTCGTTGGTGTAGTTTAATTTTGTCCCCTGCAGCATACTCTGACCTGTTTGATACGCCACCCGGTTCATTACTTATAAAGGAGGCTGTTTTCTTTGATGTAGAGCTCTCATTTTGTCTTGCTTCGCTTTCACACCAGTCACACGCTTCTTTGCTATAGTAGTTACTGCAGTACCTTTTTTTATTTATTCATCAAGATTTAATTAATAGCAAGGAATTAATTGGGTTTCGATCGTGGTTAATTAATTATAAATTAGCTTGCAATTATATATATATATATATATAATCTTAATTCTAATCAATTAATCATCATCATGAGGAGACATATAATATAGATTCTTTAATTCGATCACCTATATATATATATGTACAGAAACAAAAATAAGTAAACGACGATGTGAATTAAATAATATATATATATAAAAACATACGTGTGCTGGAAGCGATAACGGCATTTGTTGCAGCGGAAGAGCTTTTCAGGGAAACCCACGTCACCACACATGCAGCACACTGTATGTTGTTGATCCACCATTTTTACCCTGATCTATGAGTTATAATTAAATATCACGTATCTGGACCAACAACAAATTTTAATTAAACCCCCAATATTAGGCTATCGATATATCAAGGTTAATTAGTTAGAACAAACAGAGAAAGAGAAGATGAACAGTACAACTGAGAGAATGAGATCGATATATATATATATATAAACAAGAGTATTAATTATTGATGGTGTTGAGTCGGAGGATATATATATATACGTACGAACAAGTAAGTAGAGCACAGGTTAATTGCTTGCTGTTGTTTCAGAGAGAGAAATTGAATTTGTTATAAAATCACACTTTTGTCCTTTTGTTTTGTACCTAGCTAGCTATTTCAGTCTCTACTCCAGTACATACGTACGTACGTACGTTTTCTATCGTCTTTTTATTAACTTCGGTCAGCTAAAATAAAATGAAAGAGAATGGAACACCTCTATATATTTAATTACTATAAATCTACGGTAAATTATTAAGTTATTTACCAGAATATTATTAACAAGTCTTCTTCATTTTACATGTCTGGTTTTATAAGTAATTTGTACCATAAATCTCAGTTATATTACCCGCTTTCATCTAACCGGCTACTGTTTACTCTCTCTCTCTCTCTTTTTTATGGATCCATCACAAGGTCCTACTAATCTTTTTATTTTTTAGTTTATACGTAGAGTCTTCATCTTCTTAAGAATCTTTAAAATTATCTATCATTCTCAAAAAAATCCTTTTATCTCAGGAAAGTGATTTAAAATAATGAAAATTTTTATCTAAATTCATTCTCCTCTTATTAAAATTATTATACTAATAATTTATAATAAGATTCATAGAAATAAAATAAATGTAAATATAATTATTTCAAATATTTTTTATTTTATTATTAAATTTTTTTTACGTAATTATATACATATAAAAAATAATATTAATATATGTTTGATTTTAATTAATCATAATTTTGATATTTTAATAAATATTTTCATTTCACGTCTTATTTATAAAAGTTATTTTTAGATAATTAAAGTTTAAGTTCTCTCCCAACACAGAACAAAAAGTGATACAAAATTATTATAAGTTTTTTAATAAAATTAGATACGGTGGATAATTAAATAAAGAATATGTAAGGCATCAAAGTACAGTACCGTAAGTCATTTTTCAATACACATTAATTTGAAAGATAGGATAGATCTGTCAAGTTTAAATTATTGTGGCTAATCCATCAAAAATGAAGGGGAAAATACAATAAACATTGCCAGAATGTGAAGCAAACGTACCTTCAGAGCTAAAATAATAAAAACTCAGATTAATCAAAATAAAGTGCAGTCTTTAAAAAAATGGGTAATTAAAAAAAAAACATTCCATCACATTCTGGATTCACCAACACGACGGCACCCAGTCACCCACCCTTTACATCATTATTGTTTTTATTTTTTCATTTTCCTTATATAAACAAATCTAAAAATTTGAAAAATATCTTAATATTATTTAAAAGCATCCTAAAATCAATAGTCGTAAAGATAAAAAAAAACCGCAAGTTGAGTTATCAACAAATTCGTATAAATCAATTAAAAATACATCATAATTAATAATTTTATTTATAATTAAAAACAATAAAAATATTATTTTTAAAATTTATAATCACAAAAATAACATAACTTATCATCAATTTATATATTTTTACCATTAAAAAACAGTAATATATTATTTTATATTAAACGACGTTTAAATTAAAATATTATTATTTAAAATTATTTAATATTTAACATTATTTAATTAAATTTCGTTCAATAATATTTAAAAATTATTTTTATTATAAGTTTTAGATGTATATTTTTTCAATTTTAACTCCTTCCTACCACATACACATGCATTTTTTAGTATAACATAAAAATATATATATCTTCCGTGTTCAAAAATATAATCTATATATATATATATTATATAATATAAGAAATATATATTTTAGAAGATTATTAAAAATAAAACCTTATAAATAATCGAGTTGTATACAGCTGGAGCGTAATTTATAAACAGCTTTGATTTAAGAAAGTGATAAAAGTCTATGGCTTTCGGGCCAGAAGAATTGACCTTAACCAACTGGACTGGACCCATCACCCGCATTGCATGTGATTCAACCCAAAGGAAGGGCTCATTAGATTTTACGTACAACAGAATTTACAAAGCAAAAAAGTAGCCGCGATGGTACGAACCACAGATCGCAACCCTCCAAAGTCCAAGCAAGACAAACAAAAGAGTCACAACCGTACAAGAAATCAAGGAGTATATTATTAATTATCTAGGTTTGCAAGTTATAATAGACAGTAACAACGTATTTGTACTCGTTTCATTTCGATGAGCTGAAATCATTTACTCTTTTAATTTTCTAAAAATTAATCAATAATAAATTATATTATTTTTATTTAAAATAATATTATTTTTTATCAAATAATTAAAATATCAATATTATTATAAATAAAAATAAAATTTAATATCAAATATTTTAAAAATAAAACAAATAATTATAAAATTCAAACAAAATTCATTTAAATATATTTTTTAATAAAAATTAAAAATTAATAAAATATTAAAATAAAACGTGTATTATTAACAAATATTAAAAACGAATATATTGTGAAACAAAAAATAATTTTAATAAAAAATTATTAAAATGATATAATTTATCTATAATTAACCTTTTTATAATATTAAAGAATTAAATAATATTATTTTTTAATCGAAGATTAAACTGTGAAAATCTAATTTAAGAAAATTTTATAGCATTTTTTTAAAATTATATATGACAATGATAACATATTTATACCCTTTATTATGATGCTATTTTGATGATCTTAAAATATTAAGTTACTACCTAAATATAAAAATAAAAATATTAACGGATATATTATCTATAGAGAAATTATAATAACATCTTATACATATTAATTTTTTGTATTTTTTTTTATGTAAGGCCTACGACTCTTTTTTTAATTTTTGTAAAGCTTACAAAAATCAAGATATATTTTCCCATATTATTCAATATTTTCTGTATTAAATTCATTATCTCACTAATGACTTAATTTATATATTTCATTATTTTGGTATATATCTAATATAATTATATATAAATTGGCTTTTAGATTTAAAAAATCTACATTGGATCATTTTATTAGATCATGTATATTTTATATTTTTGAAAAATATTCAATTAATCTTTTTAAGTTTTTAATTACTTTTGATATTCTTATGCTGTGAAGATTTATTTTATAAATTTATTAAAATGTAGCAGAAATGTTTTAAGATATATAACATTTTTTAAACTTTCTTCGATTTATTGTTTTTTCTTTTATTTTACTTCAATCAATTAGTTCTTGATTTCTTTTCTTCATTATATTTTCCTTTCATATGTTATGCAAATTATAAAATGAGTGATAAATAAATTAATAAATAATCAAAAAATTTAGTATCCTCACAATATATAATTGTAACAGACTTGATAAATGTGGGTCCATTTTGATTTTTTGTTTTGTTCTCCTTTTTTATCCTTAAGGTAACGCCTCAACTAGATCCAACCCTATGTCTTTTTTGACTTATATAGATCTATAATATCCGTGTGTTCCTTTTAAGGTTAGAGTGACAAATATAAATTTTAATTTAATATGTACTTTTATTCATCATAATAATTTTTCTAATAATTTCTGTTTAAGAATATTGAAAAAGGTTTTAATTACTTATTCAAAAATAATAAATTAGAAAAAATAGAAACTAAGTGAATAAATTCCTCAAAGAATATGAGATGTGCTTCTCTCTTAACAAGAGTCTCATTTCATAGACATAAGGAGTTATATTTTATATAAGTAGAATTTCACTATTTCACCTAACTTTCTAGTTAAGACCTATAATATTTAAGCTAAAGCCTCAATTTATTGTGTAAGGATCCTACATTTATTCAATCCTTTATCGACATTAATTCTTACGAAATATAACTTTTCACGTCTTCTTCCTTATCTTTAATGTAATAAATACATTTATAGTCCCTAACCTATTGTCTAAAATAATGGTAAAATATTTTCTTACTTATCATACTTACTTTCGATTCATTGCAATTGAAAGCATATTCATATTTATTGATCTTTTCACCATTTTTCTCTGTGATGGCTATATTACTTTGTCATGTGATAATAACTTTGTTGATAGAATAATTAATTTTAACTTCAAAAAAATTGTTAATTTTTCTTAATTCTTAATATATCTGACTTAGCATTTAGTCACGTTTTATGCTCAATTCCTCTTAATCAAATTCATTTTCTAGTAAAGCTTTAGGACAATTAAATTCTCTTTTGATGTTGGCAAGTTCAAACTTAATTAAATGATATAGATTTATTGAAATTATCTGGTTTCAATCCATAATTGAACTGAAAATTTTAAAGAAATAGGCTTATCCATAACCTTAATTTCCTTTTTAAATTTTTTAATGAATTTCTTGAAGTTTTCAAGAAATTAATTTAACTTATTTAAATTATTTATTGGATATAAGATTTCTATTAACCCAACATAAAATGCTTTGTATACACATACTTAATTTGCTCATTCTCAATTATTGATTTTTTGCCTACAGGGAATTCTTTCTCTGAAGTATAGAACACTATATCATCAAGATATTCCTCAGTTGATTTTTTGGCTAAGTTATACAAACTTAACCATTGTTATCTTATGAGGTTCTTGTGCTGATCCTTTTCTTATTCTAAAATAAGAGAGTTGTTGGTTGCTTTCTTGAATAGCACCAGTTTAGGTACCCTTTCGAGTGTTTTCAATATGATAAGATTGGTTAATTTTTATATTGTTTGAGAATAGTTCTTAGTTATCTCTTAAAGAGTTAATAGTTTTGGCATTCTATAATTAGTAAAACTACATTTTGCTTCTATCCTATTGCTGAATGCCTAAATGATCTATGGATTATTCCATTGAAGCATGTTATAACTTCGTTAGCTTCTAGATAACTAGTATAGATTTCTCATTTAGGGCCATTATAGACTACATAAAGCTTAATCTTTAAAGATTTTTCATTTTCAATTTCATTTATCCAACTGAGCTTTTATTTCCTTTTCTTTGTAGAAAGATCATTTTCTTTTTCACTCGTTTTGAAAATTTTGATTTCTTTCTTTTAGTATGAGATAATTTCATCATTTTTGTAGTTTGAACATTTAAGTTCTTCTTGCTTAACTTAGGGGTTAACCCCTTTGATGTTATCCTTTAAGCATTTCTTAAGATACTATATCTCAAGTTGATCATATATTATTTTGATTTTCTTTTCTTTAATCTTGATTTTTATGTCAAAAGGATCAATTCCTGATAAATAAAAAATGATTATTAGTGATAATTCTCAAGTTAATGCATCAGGTAAACTTTTTTTTTATTTCATGATAAATATTCAACATCAAATTTATAATGATTGAACCATTGTTGCTATATAATTAATTGACCTTACTTATAATCGCTTGTAATATTAATCCTTAAGAAATATTTAAAAATTTTATGTTCGTTTTAACAATAAGCCTTAAAGTGATAATATGTATTGTCAATTTTTATAACTTTTTTGACAGTTAAATATTCTTTTTCATTACTATGATAATTGAATTCTGGATCCTGAAAAGATACTGATTTGTATCTGTAAAGATATTCATTTTTTCATGTACTTTTATTTTTAGAACTACTCCCTAATATTCATATGAAACATCTATTTGTATTATCATTTTGTCATCTGGACTTAGGTGGTATACAATTGACAAGTTTTTTTACTTGTGATTTTATCTTGTCCATATAGTGTATGTCATATTTTGTCCATATTCAAACATAATATTTTTTTTTAATTTAGTTTGTAATAGTTTTTGCATTTCTTCTAATTTTTTATGCATACTTTCGCATAAATCAAGCATTCTAAAAATCTTTACAAATGATTTATATATTTTATTCTACTAGGAAGTCCTTGTATACTATTTAATATATGAAGTTAGAGATAATGTTTTCCATATTCTATTTTTAATCCCAAGTACTTAATTTTTTTGTTGAGCTATTATAGCATTTCTTTCTCATAAAACAAGTTATTCTTTCCTGTATTTTTGTAAGACATTGATAATATCTAAGTAATATTTATTCAAGTTATTACTAAATATTAAAATATCATCAATATATGCACAACAAATATCATGTAACTTTTTAAAAATATTATCCATATATCTTTGAAAAATACATATATATTTTTAATCCAAGTGGTACAACTCTCAATTGAAATTGTCTTTCAAGGCAACTAAATACTGTTCATTTTTATGATTTTTCATAAAGTTTTATTTACTAAAATTCACTTTTATAATCAAAATTTGAGAAATATTTATTTTCTTTTATTAATGATAATAATTATTTTTTCTTTGGAATAAAACATTCATTATCAATGGTTTCTTTATTTATTATCATTCTTTTTTACATCTTCATATATTAGCTTCTTTTTCAACTAATAATGTTGGATTTGAGTTAGATGAATTACTGTATATTATGACTGTTAATTCTAAAAGTTATTGAATTTATTTTTCAAATTCATCTTCTAGAGCGTAAATCATTGGTTCTACACCTATAATTTTGTTAAGGTCTTTGAGTTCTATGCTTTATATTATTTTAGAGCTATTGATTTTAGGATCTAAAATGTTTTCTGAACTTACTGTCTATAACAGTTTTCTTATTCATGTTAAGGCTTTAGCTTTCTTTATTTAATTAAGATAAGAGTTTTGTTTCTCTTTTATGTCTAATGATTCTATATAAAGTCATTGCTTTGTATCTATCTCACCACATTTTTATTTTTTTATGTTATTGCATAAAAGTTATGTTTGATGTCGTCAAAACTTTTCTTATTTTTGATACAAATGATTTCACCATCTAGTATTGTTAAACTTATTTCGTCTAAATATTTAGTGAAGGGTTGATAAATATTTAAGAAATTATTTTCTATTAATAAATCAATTCCTATTTTTTGTTGATATATAATAGGGATATAAAATTTCTATCTTCCTATCATTATATCTATATCTCTAAAGACTTAATTAAGATTTATTGTAGTATTATTAATAATTCTTACAATTAAATTTTTTGGTTCTTGTTTTCAAAGTTCTCTTAAGAATATGTATTTACTAGCTACACACATACTAGTTTCTGTATCTACATAAGCATGTACATAGAAATTTGTGTAACCTTTAAATTAATCATGTCTTGATATAAGTAATGTTTGAATTTGTAATACTATATATATCATTCATCTTCTAACGAAGAATATTCATATTCTAAGTTAGTTATTTATTCTTCAATTTCTTTTAATAGATAAATACTATAAATATCACTTATATCCGATTCTTCTATTGATTATAATTTCATCTTTAAAAAAATTCCTTTTAAATTATTTTTTATGTTGAAGTCTATTATGGTATGAATTAGCGTAATGTTTTTCCTCATTGTAGATCCAACACCTGCATTTCTTTTTTTTTATGGGAAACAATTTTTATTTTTTTGATGGTTTATATCTCTTTTTTCTAAAATATCTTTTTGTATAAGATTATTTATTATATCTTCTCTTATATTCTTGAAAGTCTTGTTTTTAAAATTTTATATCTTTTGAATGTTTTACATTTTTTATACTTTTACATGTAAATTTTTATGTTAAATTCATAATTTTCTAGTATGCTAAAATCTATTATATCACAACAGATTGTATCATTTTTTCTTATTTATTTATATTATTATATTTCTTGAAATTTAAGAGTTTTTATTCTTCCGCCTAAGGAGATGTTTGGTATAGTTTCTCTATTTCTTTTATTCCATCATTCTATTATAATTTTATGTCATGTTTCAAGTAATTTATAAAAAAAAATGTTATAAGTTTCTTGCATACAGGATGATAACTTGTGATAATACATTTCATATTCACAAATATAAGAATCTATATAACATATATCACATATTTTTCATATTTATTAAATATAATTTGGTTGCTTTAATTTTATTTATACTTGATTCAAGGATATGTTTACCTTTGTATTCTCCAATAAATTTCTTGTATGTTTTATTTACTACAATATATAATTATTTTCTACCTGTAGAAGCATTCTTCTTCATTTGTAAATGTTGTTGTTTTGTTAAATTTTAAAAAAATCAAATTTTAACATTTCTTATCATTTTGTGAGCTACTAAGACTTGCAGGTTGAAGGGTTTGATTGTGTAATTAGAAGAGTTTGTATCATTACACTCATACCACTATACTATTCATCTAAAGCTTTTTTCTATCTCTTATACAATTTAAATTTAAAAGATTATAACTATAATTTTCATGAAATTTCAATTATGTTGGAATACTATCTCTATTTTCCCAATATAACCGTTTTTTCATTTTGAGTTTTTTTTTATACAAAGAATGTCAAGTTCTTTCAATATTTGCTTATTTTTTTCTTCCATATGTGGATGAGATGTTACTTTTTGATAATAATAAAAACGGGTAATGAAATATGTTTTATATGACTTTTTTAGGATCATTTTCTGATTTGGAATGAGTTTCATTGACTATTGTTATATCATATTTTTCTTAGTTTGTACAAAGTTTTTCATTATAATATCTTCTTAATTCTTTGAGACTTTGTCTATAATGGGCATATCTCATGTAATAGTTTAAAAAAACGATAAAATGTGTTTTACTTTAAAAATGGACAAAATTTAACCTTAAGCTTAAAAACTCATTTTTTAGTCAATTCTATATTAAAAAAAAATATTTATCAGTCCTATTTTACAAAACATAATTATAACAAACATAAAAAATATTAATATCTTATAAAATTTTAAATATACAAATCTCTTTTATCATATCATATATTAAAATTTTATTTTTAAAAATAAAAAATAATTTATTTTATAATAAAATAAATATAAATTTATAAAATGATATGTTAATTATCTTGATAATTCATAAATAATATAATACATTATTATTATTAATAATAAATATAATTATAATTATATTTAATAAATAATTATAATATTAATTATAATTATGATATAAAAAATAATATTCATAAAAATAATTAAATTATTACAAAAATTAAGAAACCTCTCTATCCAAATTTCTACAAGATACAAATACAAAAATAGAACATTATATCACAAATTTTACGTGAAAATATTATATAATATAATAATATTATAATTATTTTTATTATTAATATAATAAAATATATAAATTATATCTAATTAATTATATTTTAATACTTAAATAAATATTTGTTATCTTAGTAACAATTAAAATTATAATAATATTAGAGATATGTGTTATAATATAATCTATTTTTTAATTTTTTATTCTTAAATAATTTATATTTTTTTAAATGTTAATAATTTTTCATAAAAATGGTTGTAACTATTTAGTAAAGTTTTTAATAATTTAAAATTTTATAATTTATTATTATAATTTAAAATTATTTTATAATAAAATTTTGATAATTTATTTGTTATAAATTTTTATTTTTATTATTATTATTTATTTATAATAAAAATGGATTATTATTTATTAAAATTTGGTGGAGGAGGATATTCTATTTTTGATTTTTTTAGAATATAAGAATAGAGAAAAAAAATGTGGGTGAGAAATAGGGGAGTAGAGAAAAGAAGAAAGTGGTTATTGGCAAATTGTTCAATAAGTTTTAATTTATTCTTTTTTAAACTAAAACAAAATTAAGTCTTTTTTTAAACTATTATAAAGGATATGTCTTCTTTATACAAAATTCTTAATTCTTCACCTGTTAGGATTAAGAGACTAACTAATTTTTTATATCTTTATTTTCAAAGTTTATAAATTGTTATTCTAATTCTTTATTTTTTGTGTTTTTTCCCATTCTTTCTCTTCTTATTCGTAGGTATTAATGCATCTAATCTCCTATGTTGTTTTTCTTTTAATCCTTCAAATAGATCAAACTTATAACATATAATTTCATTGTTTCTAAGTATGTTATTTACATCAATTATTGATTCTATAAATTTCTTACGTATGTCTTGTTGTAATTTATTATAACCGTATTCTCTTTTTTTAAATAGTTTTTTTGTGTTTCATTTATATCTTGTAAGAACTTGATGTTTAATTCTTGTATTATATTCATGTCTTCTGCTAAAAAAATTAAAATTATTATTTAGTTTTTTGATATACTTGTTAGACTTCCATTAAAATCTAAATCTATATCCTATAGTTTGTTTTTGAACATTATTTAGAAAATAATGATATTATTTTCTTTCTAATATTACGTTATGGCCTAGTGTTTTCATTATTTAAACTTTTTTGTTTTATATTTGTCATCACTCTTTCTTTATTAGAGGTTTCTCTTTTTTGATCTATAAACATAAACCTTGGTACATTACTCTCTCTTCATGATATCAGATGTTTTTCTTAAACATCTAAGTTTTATTCTTCAGATATTTCAAAATTTGTTAATATTTTTAGTTTTATTATTTGTCCAATTTCTTGAAAACATATTTATTTCTATGAATTCATTTTAACCATATATTGAACTATTATTACTGTTTGTCAATGAATATCTCACTATATAGTGTACTAAAAATGTATGATTTTAATCTTTCATTAAATCTCTTCTTTCAAATTCATATGCTAAAGTTATACTTGATTTTTAAGTTTTTATTATTAATATTAATAGCAAACTTAGGGTATGCATGGATCATTCCTAATAAATCATATTTATTAGTTATTATTCTATTATTTAATAGTACTAGTTTTATTATTTTATCAATTCATTCTTTAAAATATACTATTATTAATATTTGAATTCTTTCTAAATTAATGTATCTAATTTTTTCTTTATTATTTTGAGTTTTTTTGATAGTTTATTTACAATGATTTTTTTATCAATTAATGGTATATTATACATTCCTTTTACATCTGTGATATTAATAATTATTTTTTATTACTTATACCATAATAACTATATATGTTCTTAAAAATATTTTTTTATTTTTGAGAATTATGAATACTTAAATTCATCTCATTCCTTAAAATTTAATCTTGACTTTTGTATTTCTTCAAAATTATTTTTGCTAATTACTGTGTATAGTGAAATGTTTTGTGTTTTGTGTTTTTATTTTTATTCTATTTCTATCATGTTAAGAATAATGTAAAAAAAACAATTTATTTGTAAGGCTTACAATTTCTTGAATTTTATTTTATAAGAATTTATAAATTGTTGTTTTATTTTATAATTTTTTTAAAAGATATGGGATATTTATTTAATGGTGACTAAATATATTAGTAATAGTTCACTTATTTATATTCTATTTATTTTTAACAATCTTGGGACAAATATTAAAATTCATTAATTCATTATTTAAGAAATTGGAATCCCAAGTTATATATAAATATATGAAACAAAAAGACCAATTAATTTTATTGGTGTAAGGATTATGAGTGTTTGTTATTTTCGTGGACATAATATTTACCTATAAACTTATTTTTAGGCCTACTATCAAGTCTATCTAGAAAAGCCGAACAAATGCTCGAGTTTTAGATAATCACACTCAAGGTATATATTTTATAAATATGACACATATGATTACATTCATACATTTAATAACACATGCTCATAAATCTAAAATTATTTTTGGTGCTAAAATATTTTATTTAAGCTTAAATTAATCTATGAAATTACTAATTAAATATTTTTTAGATGTGATAAGACTTTTAAAAGAAATTATTATTATTATTATTATTATGTATTTATAGAAGAAAAAAAACAAGGGCTGTAACAAAGTCCAAAAAAATCCAAATATGATATTATTAGGTTTTAATGATTACCTCTATATATATATATATGATATATTAGAAAACCTAAGGTAGGGAGGAAAATAAAGAAAGACTATAAAGTTATTCGTTACGGTACAAGGAATCAATGTTTATATATTATATATGATTGAGAGTCTGCACAACGTTGGTATGGTTTTTTAAGTCTTCTTTGATGAAAATTTTGAAGTTAATTGATTAATATTATCATAGTTTTAATTTTAGTAATATTTGGTTTTATAAACTCTCATATCTATTGGTTTGTTTGTTTCAAATTTTTCATATTTATATAACTTCTTTTTTATTAAGATCTTTCATATCCAAATCAAATAGTAGTATGATGAATCATGATTATTTGATTTAATTATTAAATTTCAAAGAAGTTAATTTTACGAATCTTGTGCTTAATTTTCTTACTTTGGAATTTACTATTTGATTTGATTTAAGTGATATATATTTTGAATCATCTAGTTAGGACTATTCATTGTTAAATCTATCTTAGAACACACACGGACACTTGTGTTTTTTTTGTGCTAATCTTTTTACAGTTGATTTGTGAACGATCTGATTGGCGAAGAGTTTATTGGAATGTTGGTTTGGAAACCGCTCACACTAATTTTAAAAATTATGAAAAACAGAGCAGGGGCTCGTAAGTAGAGTACATTGGGACAGTATCCTAGGGAGGGTAGCATAAGACCGAGTTTGTACTTGAACATTTGATTTTCATAGTGGAAAGTTAGGTGGTCCGGTGAACCGATGATTTTTCTCTTAGGTCATGGTTATGACCTAGGTTGTTTCCACCTAAAAATATCGTGTGTTATTATTTTCGCACTTTACTGTTACACACGATTGCATGTCTAGCCGCTTTGTTTAAGTTATTAAATTATAAATTGATAAAAATTAAAAATAACCTATTCACCTCCCTCTAGGTTAATCAGGTCCATAATTTATAAACTTTTAATTGGTATGAAATATTTACATAAAAACACCGACATGGTTAGTAGTAATAATTTATTCACATGTTTAATAAATTATATTAAATAAATTAGGTATAATTATATTTAATTATATTATTATTAACTTATATCGTGTATAATTACACTTGTATAATATAATCGAATAAAAATTAATAATAAATATTTTAATAAAATAATATTTATTTTATTTTTATACTTTTTTAACATTTTAAAAATAAAATAAAAATTATTTTAATTTGGGACGAAAGAAGAATTCAAGAAACATTATTTAAGAACTGAAATTTCAACCAAAATAAGTATCCATTACATTTTATATCCACACTCAATAAATGTACTAAGAAGTTTTTTTATAAATGTATTATTTTTATTTTGAATGGGCTGGAAGAAATGCTACAAAACTTGGTCGAGAAGGAGATTGTGCTCCATGGTGGTGGGTGATGATTCTACAAGTAATTTGGTTTGGTATTCATAAGGTGCCAAAACTATCCTCCTCTGTTGTCGGTGGGTTTGGTCTTCATGCTAATCGCAGTGCTGCTTTTGGAAATTGTGTACATTGCTCGCTCGACATTTTCTTATACTACCTACAAAGTTTTAACCAAGATTGTGTTTGTGTCGTTCTTTAGGTGTTGATTACTTGCTGTGAGAATGTTGCTTGAGCAGTCTTTGCTACTCTTTTAAGTTGCCTTTTAAGTAAGACTCATGTTTTTTTCAAATTCAAGTAACAAATTCAAACAACATCAAGTATCATTTAATCTTAAAAAATATATCTCCCACCGAAAAAAGTTCACATAAATGGGAAACCAGATTAAATGCCACCACAAACCATCAAAAGTCTGAGTAAAGCAAACTCAAATTTTAGATACAGGAATTAACCTAATTCAAACATGACCTATTACCAGTACTTGAACAAAAAAATGATAATTATCAAGTTTACAATTTGAAGCAATTATAAATCAAAATTACTACTTCCCGGCATGTATAAAGTTAACGAAGATAGTTTGGCTTTACTCAAATGTTAGAACAAACAAACGATTCAGTGAAATAAAAATCAGTATAATTCTTAATTTCTGATAAAAAAAATAACCCAAAGACAAACGAACGTCTTGAATGTTACAGGATGGGAGGAAAATGAAAAGCCAAGTGCCTATATCATAACTTTAAATTTATTTATTGCTTCATGATTCAAAAGTCAATTGAACTTACTCTTCTGTCATTAAGCAAAGAAAATAGCAATTCTAAGCTTCTCTGCGTACGAAGTAGAGTTTACCCATAACATGAAGAATGGCAACAAAGGCTATGAAACCAATGCTCATAACAAGGACAACATTGGGAGAGATCTTAAGTCCAGGGGCATCATCTGTGTAAAATTGAAGCATGGTCCCAGCTGCACCTCCAGAAGCCCCAGCACTTGATGATGTCTTCCTCCTCCTCATGCTCGCAGTAGCTGCGGCACTTCCTCTTGGGGCACCTGCTCCAATAGCCATATCTGTAACACAGGCAAACACATACTTCCGATTTACTATTCACATTGAAATGGTTGGAGCTTAATGGAAAATTGTAAGAAATACAAGTTGTTCCATAATATACAATGTCATTCAAAGAACATAAAAAGCAAGTGCCTTTATCAAATTCCTCCCAGCTTCTGCTAGAGATTAAGGCAGTGCAGGATAAAATCCTCATTACTAATGCCAAAACAAAAAAAACCTAAGGCCTGTTTGGAAGTGATTCTTTTCTTCAAGAAAAAGTTGTATTAAATGAAGTGGTTTAGTCAAAACTAGTTTCAAGAGAATCAAGTATTTGGCGTAAAATTGTTAAAAGTAGTTTTGATTGACATTTTAATAATTAATTTTGAAAGAGAGAACTTCTCTCAAATGTAAATAGTAAATAACTACATATTACTTCTCCTAGAAGCAGATATAATGTTTCTTAAAATTTTGAAAAGTACTTCACTTAGAATTTTCAAACACCTTAAAACAACCTGGGATAATTTGAAAGCACTTTCACCCAAATAAGAAGTTCCAACAGATCCTAATTCTGCATACAAGTTAACTACCTCTACCAACAAAAATCATTCAGAGATATGTCAATAAATGTGTACTTTCAAACTGTCAATAGCATATCGATGTCATTACGGTGCGAATTTGACCGACAAAAGGGTCATGCCAAACCTCTATTTTCTCATAATAGTTGATTATCGTAATGAAAGAGCTGCAACTATATGCATTTTAAACTAATAATAATGGTAACATAATCCTAAGGCCATAAGAAAACACAACACAGATGCAAACGAGAACGTCAAGGTAGAAATTACTAACATGCGTTCCTTTTCAAGATGGTGCAAACTTCTATACAAATAAGAAAGGAACATCATATGAGTGCAGCAACAGATGTATCATGATCATCAATGAATTGCATCAAAACATTCATCCTGTATACTACATATTACCGAACAAAAATCAAAATAGGCGAAAAAGGTAACAAAATTAAAGACAGATCCATGCTGTTCAATATGAATCATACACAGGTATCAATACAAAATTTAACAAAGGAAGATTAAATATTTTAAGAATATAAATGGACAGAATAATCAAATTCAAAATCCAAGAGTCAAATTTACTTCAAAAAAATGGAAAAAAGAAAACCAATAATTGAGATTAAAGATTACAAAAAGTAGATCTAAACCTTAACGATGAAAACGATCAGGGACTATGAAAGATCTGAAATGAGGAAGTCGCCTACGTCGCGTTTCGCTTTCGCTAACCTTGAAAATATCGGACTGCAGACTTTGAATAGCCTTGAGATACAATAAAGCCGTATTTGTAATTTATTGTTGTTGGGAACCCTAATTGTAATAGATAGATTTTTTTTTCACTTCTTTTCGTTTTAACTTAAAAATTTAATTGTACTAAAAAAAAAAGTTAACTAATTAACTACAATATTATCGATCTTTTCAAGATCTCCTTTTTAAATTATTTTATAAAAAAACATTATAAAAAGCTTATTTCTTCTATTAATCTCTTAATTAATTTATAATATTTTGATTACATATTGATATAATTTTTTCTTTATATTATTTTTAAATTATTAAATCAAATAATTATAAATATGATATCATAATTATTTAGTTTGATTATTTATTTTTTAAAAAAATTATCTTTATTGAATTTGTTTTTAATCTACTTGTTCTATGATTACTAGATGATATAATATTAACTGATATATTATTAACTCTTTTAGTTAAGGTCATTCGTTGTTGAATCTGTTATAAAACACACCTTACACTCGTGTTATTATTATAACTTTTAAAGTGTCAGTTGAAAGAGTTTGATAACTTATATGACTCAAATTTATTGAAACATTGGTCCAAATTTGAATATATTTCGAGTGAAGATTGGCAAAGAAAATAGTGGTTTATAAATAGATTACTTAGGGATACTATCTTATAGGATAGCTTAAGTCTTGTTCTTATAATTAGATCTTATTTTCATAGTAGATGGTTAAGTGATCCAGTTAACTAGTGGTTTTTCTCTTACGTCATTGGTGTGGCTTAGGTTGTTTCTACCTAAAAATATCATGTGTCAATCTTTATTTATTTTTGTTATATTTTATTTGGACGTGATTACACGTCTGTCTATTTACGAAATTTTAATTTATCATAATTCAATGAATTATCTATTCAACATCACTCTGGCTAATTAAATCTGTAGCTAAAATTTTTTAAATCTAAACAACTTATGCAATTGTTTTTCAATAATAAAACATCACATATAATCCAGTTCAATATGACTAAACAAAGTATGTTAAGGTAGATAGAATTTTCATTAAGGAAAAAATGAACAAATTGATTATAGAGTTGTATAAGATTGGTTGAAATGATCGGTGGTTGATACTCATCAAAGTAGTCTCGACTTGAACATACATAATTTTTTTAAATAAATTAGATATGTGTGACATCTATATATTAACTTGAAGAAGAATGTTGAATTATGCTATAATTAGGTATGAATTATAATATAATTACCTTATTTGTATACTTTTTTTATTTTAAGAATTTTGTATAGCTCGAATATAGATTTTAATTAAGGAATCATGTAAATCCTCTCTTTATATATCTTTTGCATATGCTGGAAAATAAAGAAATAAAATATATGAATTCTTTAGTTTAAAGAAAAAAGTTGTAGAAAAACATATGATAATAAAATATCATAAAAATATTAGAGTAAAATTTTACATTTATATTTATATAACTTGTATCCTTTAAAAATATGTCGATAAAGGCATGTAATAGGGGATCATCTACTCTATATAGCTGTAAACTTCTTGTTAAGTATAATCACTCAACAATAATATATGAAATCAATCACTTTATTTACCTTCGTGGTTCCTTCGTATAATAATAACACATGTTTTTTCAAGTTTTGTAAAAGATTGGTGTAGATTCTTAATTCACATTTAAAATTGAAATAATAAATAAAAAATAATAAGTTTTGTTTGTAGAAGTTGTAGTGTGTTAGGGAATCTAGTGAGATATTAGGGAGAAATTAATATTCAATTCTTTTATTTATCTTGTTAGTGTGTTATATATAAGCACATAAGATGTGTGTTATATATAAGCACATAAGATGTGTGTTATATATAAGCACATAAGATGTGTGTATCATTATTACATTGGTAGGTACTCTATTTAAGGGTTCAGAGAACCTAAAATTAATATTTTACAATCACGATTAGGTTAACAAAATCAGGCCATTGTCCTAGTGATCGAGTCGTTGGGGTTGCATACCCCTTGCATTGATGTAGAGTATAAATGTGGAACGACACAAGGTCGTTTTACCTTGGTGTTCATATGGTCGGGTCCTTAAAGGTAGAAAATGCTTCAAATGAGCTAAAAAATCTAATGTTTATCAGTGCTAGGTCATTACAAGAGTTGCTCGAAACGATGTTCTCTATGCAAGTGAGGTGATCCAAGTCATTAAGGCTATGCAACTCTCTACACGTAGCATACCTAACATTAATTCCCCTATCCCCTTGACTTTTGGTAAGTTTAGGGAATATTCCCTTTCCTTTATCACACGAGTGACTTCCTCAATAAATAGTTACCAACTTGTGCTTCTTACTTAGCCAAATTTTCTCTAGAAAATCTCAATCCGATATAACCTCTCACATCATGATTCTACACATCCAGTCCACTAAATTCGTACATAGTTTGGAGTTCAATTTTTTTGGTAATGATTTTACTAGTTAAATCAATCCATTCATCAAGAGATTTCCAACCCTATTCATTAGTTAGGTAACTTCTTCATCCTCTTATTATTTTTTATAAAGTTTTCTAATAAAGGAAAAGGTATAGCCCATCCGACTTCTTCCAAAGATCTGTATCTAGGTCGTATAAAGAATGTTCTTCTAAGGATAGGAATACCTCAAGAAGGATCTCGAGACTCAATCCACTTACAAGCGAGCTTAGAACAAGCAGAGTGACTTTTTGAAGCCTTTATATGTCATGACAAGGGACCTATCAAAACAGGTAGTGCTCCGGCTAAGGAGAGCATCCTAGCTCTTCCAACTTCATCTTGGTCACATGTAGTCCTCACGTTGTCTTCACAAAGACCTGTGCCCATTATTAGAATCCTAGCCTCCATGGTAGCAAATGTACTTAGTCCTAAAAAAAGGTATGAAAATAAGGGTGAGTTAACCCAACGAACCAAGGACAAGCATCATATTGAAAAGATGTAAAGCGATCTAACTATTGACAACCTGATAGAGATAAGGCATGAGTATGACATTTCATCCCGTGTAGGAATGATGTCAATACCCCATCACTTATGTGATATCGATGACCCCCTAACAAGGTGATGGGTGATCCACTTGGCTCTTTTAAAAATAGGACTCATGTATTCATTTTTCATAATAGTATTTCGTGTCCTCAATATATTTGACATCAATCTCACCTAAGTTAACCTTAACAGATGTCAAACTCTACTATGCCTTTCAGTCGTCGCTGGTGAACACGGGATGGACCTAACAAGTAATGAAACTAGGTGCATGTATTGCATAAAAAAGTTCGACCTAGATAAAGGTACAATTTATATATCGTGTGTTGTTGAACATAGGCCACACGTAAAACTCCCTCATAATTCCACATGGTAAAAGTACAAATAATTTTATATTACTACAAAATTTTGGAGTGATGGAACCGAGTTTCCAGTATGTAGTACTTGGAACCATCACTTCAAAAAAAACCCAACCACATGTAAGCGAGCTAATCAATATTTAGGTCCAAATGGAAAATAGAAAATAAGAAGAATCGGTAACTAAGAAGATATATGAAAAAATATATAAGAATACTTAATCCTCTAATTTTTTAAACACGTGAATAACTAAAATTTTACTAATATAATTTTCAAATGAATCTAACTTAGCATGTATTTATCTCTCAAGTAAATTACACATCATCTAGTAATTAATTTAATCACATTCTTCTACCAATTAAATTATATATTACTCATCAAGTTCATCAATTATGGATTACATATATTTCTACCTAGAAACTATACATGTTATTTAATCAAGATAAATAATTAAATAGTTCTCTCAAATTTATTTAATTTTCTCTATAGATAAATTGTTAGACAAATAAATAATAGCATAAAAATTAGATTAAATAATATAATTAAATTATAATTATAATTAAGGTAAAATATTAGATTATCACATGGTGAAAATTAGGTTCATAAGATTTCTAGATTAATAAATTAACTAGACATAATTTTGTCCATAAATATCATATTTTTCATAAAGAAAGACATAAAAATTGATAAAAAAATGAATAGAAGAAGAAATACAATCAATCTCTTGAATTGTAATGCTAATCTCCAACAAAATTGTATCTTCTTTTGAATTTTTCTATATTTTTCTCACTCTTTATCTCCAAAAATTGATCAAAATTATGTTAATGGTGGCTCATTAGGGTTTATGAGGTGATCAAGGGCTTAAATATAACCCAGATGCAATTTGAACCGTCAGATCAGCTTCAGATCAAGGGTTTGGATCAAAACAAACAAAATTAACATCTTTAGCCTATCATAGTGCGACACGTGACACACAGAATTTACTAGATGAATCAGAACATGACATGTGACAAGAGAGACTGATAATCAACTTATGTTGAGTTAGCGCCACGTGGCAAGGTTGTTTGACCACACTCCAAACTCGGATTGAATGTCGTACCAAAACGTGTCACACACTTCTTCACTCCTCACACGCGGTGATTTACGATTCGTTGTCTCTACTTACGTGACGTTCACATAGCTTTCCTAACCAGCTCATCTGCTTGCGTGGCAGACCATGTGATAGTTTTTGATTGATTATGTGTTAAAAATTCTAAAAATTATATTTTTACATCTTTTAACTAAAAAAATTATATTTTAATATTTTTAACTTTAAAAATATTATTTATTAAATAAAAAATTAAATATTAAATAAAAAGAAAACTAATAACTCTATAGAGCATCATCCATCTTACTCAATTCCTTTTTCTTTTCTTTTTTCATTTTCCCCGCAAACATATCTATGAACTGACCACTGACCCGAACCGTTCCCATAAAATCTAATATCAATACGAGTTTCATTATGGTCCAACAAGATAAAAAGGAAGGCCTAGTTCTTTGATCATTTGGGCTCAAAATTTAAGGGTTGCCGTTAATGTGAAATTATTTTTTCTTTTTTTCATTAGAAAAAAGAAAACTTCATTAAGTTGAATTTTTTTTAGAAAAGCGTTTCATTTAATTAAAATTAAAGTACACATTCAAATTGTATACACTTATATAATTATATAACTCGGCAAATAACTATAGTCTATTCCTATCACTTTCAATACCGATAACGTACTCGCAATAAAGATTAGCAAAGTCCAATTTTTTTTCCTTCCTTTTGTTTTTCCTCATTCTGGGCAGGGAGGAGTGAGGAGGTGATGGAGTTGGTCACAATAAATTTGTATTATATATTAGATATAATAAAATTCATATTTTTATGTATTTTAATAAATAAAATGGAAATTTAATCTATTTTGGTAATAAATTATTTATTTTTATAGGTAGTTAATAGAAATAGAACAACTCTTCATGCAAATTTTTTTTCCTTTTGAGGGCACTTTACAATTTTAAATGTAATCTCTCACTATTTAATTTTTACTACAGAATTCATATATAATGAAAAGATTACTTATTTCATTTGTGGTACATTACTCTATTTATTAGGAAAAAAAATATTACCCTATTTTTAATACTAATAAAATTATAACATATACAAAATTAATACTAATTATAATCATGCACAATTAAATTTTTTTTGTTTTATTATCATGCTGATTCAAATCCAATAATATATTAGTTTAAATAGTTATAAATTATCTATTATTTTAGTTTATTTAATATTTAAATTTAAACTTATCATTTAGTTATTTAACTAATTCTTTAAAATTATTATTAATTATTTTATACTTATCTAATTTGTTAGTTTAATCTTATAAATAAAACAATATTATTCTCATTTATTATACTTGGAATATGAATTAAATATATGTTTCTTTTTTGTTATTTTTATTATGTCTTTTTCCTAATTCTTAACCCTACTTTTAAGAACTTTCTTTCATTTCACCAATATTCCTACCATTTTTTGTCTATTTCCCTATTTATTCTACATTATTTTGATATTAGAGATCCTATATTTTTTTATTAAACAAAATCATATCCAATATTTATAAAAGAATTGAGTTTTTTTTCTTGATTTGAAAAAAAAATCAAAATCATAAAGTCTCCTAACCACCACAACATTATCGCCCCTTTATCAGCCCCACCACTCAGAGTCGATCATTGTATGAACCTAATCCCACCATCATCTTTAGGTTGTCTCCTATGAGGCTAATTAGAGTTTGACAAGACTCTCGACAAGGTTTAATATATCGATTGATTTTCCTTGTACGAATGTTATTCGCATCGCCCAAAGCTATCATCCTTGTCGTCACCTACCCACGAGCTTTCATCAACCACCATGACCACCATCATCCGTATCCATATAAGCTAGTATCACCACCCACTACAATTTTTGGAAGAGAAAGCATAAAAACAATTTCAAAAAAAAAGTCAAAGCTTATTCTTTCTTTCTTTTTTTTCATAGGTTTTTATTATCAATGTGAATTCAAGAGTATGAATAAGAACACCTTGCACTCACATCATAAGTAAAAAAATGGGATCATCTATTGAATATAAGGCAATAAATAAACTCTCCAATAGATTCACTTATGAATGCAATGTATTAAAGATTTTGACACAAAAATAAGAAGAAAACAAAAATATTTATTTGAAGATTACAATCCCGACCAAAAGGTAAGAAGAGAACCAATATATTTATTTAGAGACTATAATCTCGACAATACCCTTGGAGCAAATTTGTTTACATATGATAGTGCCTCAAATTCAAAAAGAAAGAAAAATAGTCTCAGACAATTGAGTTTCAAGCTTTGAAATAAAAACTCTTTTTTATGAATTTTAGACACCAATCAAACAAGCTTACAACTTTAACTAATGGTATTTTTCTTGTTTCATCCAATGGTTTGTCATAATTGCATGTACTTATCATCTTTTCTAAAATTTTAATGACAGATTTATAGTTCAATAATAAGTAAGTAGTCAAGTTTTTCTCAAATATAAAGAAGATACAAATTCAATAACATATTAATTATAATAATTATCATTTTATTATTTTTTAAGTTTATATATTATTTTAATTTTAATTTATCATTTAGTTATTTATATTATTGTTTATGATTATTACTAATTATTCTATTTTTATTTAGTTTATTATTGTAATCTTAAAAATAGAAGATATCAATATATATATATATTTATTTATCAGACTTAGAATATGAATTTAATATTTATTTATTTCGTATGTTTTTACTAATTTTATTCTTCAAAATTTGAACCCTAATTTATATGAGATTTATCTTCTTTGCTGCATATTCTCATTACTTAATTAACCCGGCATTCTTTGAATAAAAGCAAGGAAAAAAAGAAGAAGAAAAGGGATAAAGAAATGATTGGATATTACGAATTACTAATCCCATTAAACTTAAATAGAAGCAACCTCAATCTTTACTCAATCAAGACTCAAGAGGTCACTGACTGATCGTTTTAGTAATAAGTACGATTAGCTAGCTGTGTGCATTATTCAACTCCATTCACACACCATTCTTTATACATTTTGTATTAATTAAGGATCGATGCTAGCTATTTTCGTCAAAATAAATAAATAAATTGAAGGCTAGCTAGCTAGCTATCTGGTTAAACTACTTCACATATAAAAATAAATAAACAAAACAAATAAAAAAGAGATGCAAGTTGTACGACTCTACGACTCTAATCTTACTATCCAAGTTCGAATCATAATTTTTAATATTTTTTTTATTTAATAAAATAAGATTTTAGTGTCTCTTTGAAAAAAATTCATAAAGCAATCTTGGTACATATATGTACAATATCACTTAATGTTTTAAGAATTTATTAGAGAAATGTCATGAGTTCAAGCTATGATTTCATAACTTAAAAAAAAAATACTAAATTATAATTGATTACACATATCATACCAAAAAACAAAGAATAATAATACGAGATTTATTATCTTATTAATATCACGGCTTATCTTTTTTATTTAAATTTTTGAGATATTACTTTAATGATATCCTTATTTAAAAAAATATTTTAATTTAATACAACTTATCATTTAATTAAATTTTTTTCACATATGTAATAATATATGTGTGATATTCATAATACATTTTTAGTAATAAATTAATTAAAAGAATATTTTGAGATAATTAATGAATCGATTATCTAAAAATACGTTTAAATATTACACTTTTATTATTATATATGTGAAGAATCTTCAATTAAATGACAAATTATATTAAAATAGTATATTTTTTAAAATTAAGATATCGCTAAAATATCATTTTAAAAATTTAGATAAAAAATAATATCAAAAGCAAAATCTTAATAATATCATAATAAGTCTAATAGCATGTGTATTATGTAAGATTCATTACTTTTTTAGTAGGAAACGTTATGTATACACAAATCATGAATAAATCATATTTATGTATATACCCTTAACGATAAAGAGGTTAATCTGTATTATTAATGATATAAAAAAAATTTAAAAAATAATAATTTTTACAATTAGTTAATTTTTAAAAAGAAAAAATTCTTTAAAAAGTCAAAATTAAATGATATTTTCGATAAAAAAAAATTAATTAGTATTCAAATGGGGTATTAAAATAATTTTTTTAAAAATATTAAAATACTTAAAACGTTAGATGTGATATATTTTTTAAAAAATATATAAATATTAATAAACGTGAATTATATAACGAGAAATTATTCAACTCTATAAATACATGATGACATAATATTTTAAATAAATAAAAATTTAAAATTAATATAATTATCTCTTAAAAAGTAAATATATAATAAAAGATGGAGAAAAATAATATAATTAATAAAAGATATACACTTATTATATAAATATTGTTATCACTTGTGTCTTTTATCATTCATTTCCTTGCTAATTTTACATAGAAAGGAATAATTCAAATTATTTTGGCCAATGGCTAATTAAATTCTTGAAACAGTGTTTGAGTTGGACTGAATTTGGAATTTAGAGAAACAGGTCCACAAGGCTGGCACGTGTCTCTCTGTCAGGGTTTATATGGTTGAGTGGGTCGGCCGGACTGGACCGAACAGTCTTTACTCTACAAATGCTACAACCAATTACGTAGGCAGGACGCGGCCGGTGTTCTTCTTCTTCGTCTTCTTCATTTTCATTAGTTGTAAACTTGTAATGATGCTATTGACTATCGTATTTAAGACTAATGATATATAATATATATTTACTAACTTATTAAATTGATGAGAAGGTTAAAGCAAGTGTGATATCACTTATCAACATTAACTGAGATATGTATGGATGCATGCATATACAATAAAAACTATTTTTGAATCACTAATGAATTAAGTTAACATGTGATTCATAAAATCAAAACTTAATATAAATAAAAATATAATAAAATTCAATTCAATAAAAATAATTAATATTATTATTATTATATTTATTTAAATAATTAAATTAAAATAATAATAAATATATTAAAATAAAATTAGAATATATATTTTTAAATTTTTAATAAGATAAAATAAAATAATAATAATATAAATATGTAAAAAAAAGAGTAAAATTAATCCATTATATTCTAATTAATATTTATATTATTATTAAAATGTATTATATTGTATTTCATATTAATAATCAAAACCCTCTTCCTATTTAGGGGTTGAGGCGAGCATGTGTAAGAAATAATTTTATTGATAATAAATAAACGAATGTTTACAAACTACTTATACAGAAGAAAAACAAAATTGTAATAATTAAAAACAAACACAATTATGGAGAGATATGTTCTTAGACAACCTTTTCTTCCCTACCAAGCTTTTTTGGTAGTTGCTTCCAACTGGTGTGTTGGTTGTCACCACCTGGATCTCGAGTTCTTTAACATTCTCCCTCAAGTTGAAATATATGTTAATTATTCCTAACTTGTTAAGTAAGCTCAAGAATTATGGAAAACTCAAGAATTTGGTAAATATATCTGTTGGTTGCTCTAATGTAGAGATATGATAAGTTTTGATCATTCCAGCTTGAATTTTTTCTCTTATTAGATGACAATCGATCTCTATGTGTTTGGTTTGCTCATGAAACACTAGATTTGATGCAATGTGAAGGGCTGCTTGATTGTCACAATATAACTTGGTTGGTTGGGAGTGTTTGATACCCAAATCATCCAAAATGTATCGTAACTAGGTTACTTTGCAACATGTTGCTACCATAGAGCGGTATTTTGCTTCTGCACTTGATCATGAAACCGTATTTTGTTTTGTAGTCTTCCAAGAAATTAGCGATTTTCCAAAAAACATACAATATCCTGTGGTTGATCGTCGTGTATCTGTGCATTTTGCCCAATCTACGTCACAGAAAGCATTTAGTTGTAATGAACTAGTTGCTGAGAAAAAGAGACCTTGCCCTGGTGTGTTCTTGACATATCGTAGCACTCATTAAGCTGCTTCCAAATGTGGTTGATGTGGTTTATCCATATATTGACTGAGAATGTGCACGACATACACTAAGTCGGGCCTTATGATGGTCAAGTATATTAATCTCCCAACAAGTCTTCGATAAGATGTGGGATTACTGATAAATTCCCCTTCAACCTTGCTGAGGGATAAATTTTATTCCATAGGTGAATTGGAAAATTTGGCACCAAGATAACACATGTCCTCCAATATTTCAAGTGTGTACTTGCGTTGTGATAGGACAATTCCCTTCCTGGAACGTGAAACTTCTATGCCCAAAAAATACTTTAATTCACTGAGATCTTTAAGCTTGAATTGTCTCATGAGATGATTCTTAGTTTCTTCAATGTCTTGTACATTGTTTCCTATTATGATTATATCATCTACATAGACAAAAAGAGCAGAGAAAGAATTACCACGGGTTCGGACGAATAGTGAGTGGTCATACTTGGATTGGTTAAAACCAGTTAGCTTAAGTGTTGTTGATAGCTTGATGAACCATTGTCATGAGGCTTTTTTGAGTCCATACAAAGATTTGTGTAGCTTACATACTCGTGTTTCTCCCTTTTGTCCGAATCTAGGTGGAAGAGACATGTAGACATCTTCATGAAGATCACCATAGAGAAAAACATTGTTGACATCGAGTTGTCGAAGATGCCAATTTTGAATAGCAGCAACGGTAAGAAGAAGCCAAACAATGACAAGTTTGGCTACTGGTGCAAAAGTTTCTTGATAGTCAAAACCTTCAGTATGACTATATCCTTTTGCCACAAATCGAGTCTTGTATCGTTCCACAGAGCCATCAGGATTATACTTGATTTTGTAGACCCATTTACAACCAATGAGTTTCTTTTTTGGAGGAAGCTGTTGAAGCGTCCAAGTGCCATTAGTTTCAAGAGTATCAATTCTTGTTTCATGGAAAAATGTCATTTTGGATCGTTGAAAGCTTCAGCAAAGGTGGTTAGTTCCCTGAGAACGAAAATAGAAGTAGCAAAGGCACGATGTGTAGGTGATAATTGGTTATAGGTAAGTACATGAGATAAAGAATGAGAAGTACCTTTGTCATTGGACGATGCTGAGTGAGACGAAGGGAAGGACCGAGAAGGCAAGGAAACTTCTACATGATATTTTTGAAGGTAGCTAGGAACATTGGTGGATCGACGAAGCCTATGTGTGACTGGTGTTGGAAGAGTCATGTGTAGTGGAGAAGTTGATGATGATGTTTCTGGAAAAGAATTTTGAAGATAAAGAATGTTTGAGTCGATTGTTGGAAGGACAAATGGTGTATGATGAATCGATGTATTTGGATTGGTTGATTGACGAATGTTAGATATGTCATCATAAATAGTATTTTCTGATAGAGTGAATAAAGTTGGAGTGTTGACAACAGAAGTGAGATAAGGAAATACATGTTCATGAAAGATAACATCACGAGACACTAAAATCTTGCTTGTTTCTAGATTGTAGACACGATAACCTTTTATCCTAGATGGATACCCAATGAATATGCATCTATGTGATCTAGCATCAAACTTGGTGAGTCGATCATGATGTGCAGACACAAAACAAAGGGAACCAAAAACATAAAGATGTTCATACCTAGGAATTTTGTGAAAAGGACTTCAAATGGTGTTTTACCCTTGAAAACAGGTGTTATAGTACGATTTATGAGATATGTGGATGTAAGAATGACATCTCCCCAGAACTGTTTAGAGAGATTGGCTTGGAAGAGCAATGAATAAGCGACATTGAGAAGATGACGATGTTTGCGTTTAGCAACACCATTTTGTTGAGGGGTAGAGACACAACTGGTTTGATGAAGGATTCCTTTGGTAGAAAATAACTAGGTCATAGAGAATTCTAGTCCATTGTCGCTACGAATGATTTTAACTTTAGATGAAAATTGTGTTTGAACAAGATTAATGAAGGTGGTAAGAAATGTGTGTGTATCAAATTTAGCATGTAAGAGATAGACTCATGTGCATCTTGAGTAGTCATCAACAATAGTGAGGAAATAACATACTCCATTAAGTATTGGAATGTGATAGCCACCCCAAATATTGACATGAATCAATTCAAAAGGTGTTTTTGTATTGATGGAACTTAAAGGAAATGGATTACGAGTTTGCTTAGCTAATGGACAAATAGAACAATCACTAATGGAACAAAAGGTGTGTTGATGGAAAGAGGAATTACACGCAAATTGTTATTAGATAAATGACCAAGTCGTTGATGTCATAGATGAGAGTTGGTGGAAGCAGTATTTGAAACGGAGAAACATCCAGCCTTTTCAGAAATAGTCAGGTAATAGAGTCCTACTTTCTCAGTTCTCATCCCAATCGTCTTCCCTAAGCATTTGTCCTGAACAAAGCACATACTATTAGTGAATGTGACATGACAAAATGTAGTTTGAGTTAGTTTTGCTAATGAAACTAAGTTTAATTTGAAGGAGGGAACACACAAGACATTATGGAGTATGAAATTATTGGAGAAATATACAGTGCCAATATGTGTGACATGGGTAAGAGAATGATCAGGTAAATGCACATACCGATTAGTGACTGGAATGCTGGAGCTTATAAGGTTTTGGGAACAGACCATGTGATCAGTTGCTCCTGTATAAAAAATCTAACGAGTTTTTGAATGGAAAATAGTTGCACATAATGTGTTACCTGAAGAAGTAGTCACTTGACTTGCCATGCTACCTGATTTGGATTGATTGAGAAGTATAAGAAGCTCTTGATATTGGGCAGATGTAAGGTTGTGGGATGATGTCTTTGTGTCGGAGCAGCTTTTCTGAAAGTTAGTATGATGAGCTTTGGAGAGGAAGCCATAACTTGTATTTTATCTTATCTTGAATTGCTTATTTCTTCCGACATATGTTGATGTCATGTCTATTCAAACCACAGAAATTATATTTGAGACGCTTTCGGCAGTTTTCAAAATTGTGTCCATTGAGACCACAAAAATCACATTTGAGGTGACTTCAGCAATTCTCAAAATTATGGCATATATTGTTGCATCGATTGCACTTGAGATGTGGGTTCCTTGGTGGGTAATTCTTGTGAGGATATTGTGGACGACTATCTCTGGTAATGATAACTGTATTTTATATAGTTATTTTCACCTATTTTATTAATTATAATTGCTATGTTCTTGATGTTTTTAGTTAATTTTCGATTAATAAATTAGTATTTACTGTTTTTTATATATTTTAAATAAAATTAAGTAATTTGTATCGAAAACGTACTTAAATGCAAATTTGTACCCAAAAATATAATTTCAAATAAAAGAGTGATTAATTGCAATTTATAAAAGTTGAAAATATAATTTAAATTAAATTTGGGCTTCATTTTAATTATTAAAAGTTTAAAAATTTAATTTAAAATTAGCAAAGGGCTTAACTGTAATTAAAAAAAGTTGAAAATGTAATTTGAAATATATTTGTGGGTCAAAATATAATTAAGAAAATTGATTTTTCAACGCGAGTGGAAAGAATCACACTCGCCTGAATCACGACGTCCGTCACGCGCATGGTTCGATCATCAATAACGGTCCCGGATTCGGCGAGTACAACGAACGAGGAAAAATCGCGTGTGGAATCTTCGCGCGGCTCGGCGTGCCGGTGGGTCTCACGTGTCGCGCGGCGGCGTCGAGTGGGCCCACATGCTCGGTGCGCGCGATTCCCCGAGGTGATCGGCCAGATCGGTTGGATCATCAGCCGGTCGGTGAACGCGTCCATCCAGGCATCGCCGAGCCGAGTCGTGTAAAAATCCGGTGAAACGCGGTCCATCCAAGGCCGGCGTGTATCCTCGGTTTTACGAGAATAGAATGCGCACGTGTCCGACTAATATTTAAGCAAATAATATTCCGACACGTGGCATGTTATCATGAGCGCGAGAAGCGCGGGATTACGCCATACGTTTGAGCGTTGTCTCCCGTCGACAATCCTTCGCACGCCCGTTTCCATGCGGCCCAATGAAATCCCGCCACGTGTCCCACCATTTTCTTGCGGCGAATCAAAGCCCGACACGTGGTACGCATAAAGAATTTAAAAAAATGCAGAATCGGCGCCCCTGGCTCACGCGTGATTTAATTAATAAAATCGATACGCGTAATTTTTGTTTTTCGATACAAATTATTACGCGTTTTTATAAAAAAAAAATAAAAAAAAATGTAATATTTTAGATGTATTTTTTGCTATAAATAGGAGATAGTTTTTAGTTGTAAAAAAGTTTGGTTGGAGTAGTTTTTGGAGTAGAGATTTAGTTTTAATTTTCGAAAGTTTTTAGAGTGTTTTAGTTTTTTCAGATTGTAATTTTTATCGTGTTTGTGTGTTGGACGGCAAAACATGCAGAAGCCATTTTTGGCTTTTGTTGTGTTTTGCGTGTGCCAAATATTTGTTTTAAATTATGTTTTAATTTTATTTCTGCTTCATCTTAATTTTCTGTAGTTGTTATAATTTTTATTTTTATTTTATGAAGTAATTTAATTTTTCTAGGGTTGCATTTAATCTAAAATTATGAAGCTTTAATTTTAATTATATTTCTTATATTTTTAAGACGTGCGATTTGTTTGTTCTATTTTGTGCGTAATGCTTTGTGATTATTCTGATCTTATCAAAGCGATCCAGTGGTACATGAATAAACTTGAGAAAGGCATTTGTGTGTATATGCTAAGTAAATAGAATGACATGTATGATGAAGGATAGAGATATACCCTAATTGTATGTGTGGCCATGTGAAAATTTAGAACGTAATGAATCTCGGTAAATTTAATTTTCATAGAGATATAGTAAATTAATTTAACTTGAGGTGTGTTTATACGAGCTCGAAAGAGATGTATGAATAATAAAAAAGAAGTTTTCGGTTGACAAATTAAATGTACTAAAAAATATAAATCAAAAGAAAATAACATGATTTGAGTGGATTAGTTTGGTGAAAAATTGCAATCCTAGATTTCTTTTATTTTCTTATTTTACTTTTTTTATTAACCAACGATTATTTTGGATAAAATTAGAGAGATATAATTTTACTATTCGACAAACTATGGTAACAAATCACCGTGGGATCGATACTTTACTTACAAATCTTTATTACTTGTGACCGTGTATGCTTGCGAGTTAGGTGTGTTGGAAAACACGCAACAAGTTTTTAGCTGTTCTTGAAAGTGATTTGTTTTACTATTTTCATTGTTGATACTAATACCAATCAATTTGATTTTAATTCAAAAAAAAAAACAATTTAAAAAAAAAATAAAAATTTATGCGTATTGTTCTTGTTTATTTTATTTTAAAAATTTTCTCGTAAGTTGAGATTTTGTTTGACACCACAAATCTTAACTTACAAAAAAAAAAAAATATTTACTTATTGTTGTTTTATTTTATTTTTCAATTTTCTGGGAAGGTTGAGATTTTGTTTGACACACAAATCTTACCTCACAAAAAGAAAAATAAATTTTATTTGTTTATTTTTGGTTGTGTAATTTATTTTTCAAATTTCTCGTGCGTTGAGATTTTGTTTTACACCTGAAATCTTAACACACGTAAAGAAAAAAAAAAACGAGAAAACAAAAAAAATGTATTTGCTTATTGCTAGTTTATTTTATTTTATTTTATTTTATTTATTTTCTTGTGGGTTGAGATTTTGTTTGACACACAAATCTTAATACACGAAAAGAAAAACAAAAAAAACTTGTATTTTCTTATTGTTGGTTGTTTGTTTTATTTTATTTTTATTTTTATTTTTCTAGTGAGTTGAGATTTTGTTTGACACAAATCTTAACTCACAAAAAGAAAAAAAAAAAACAAAAAAAATTTTTATGGTTCTTGTTTCTTGCTTAATTTATTTTTCAATTTTCTCGTAAGTTGAGATTTTGTTATACACAAATCTTAACCTACAAAAGAAAAACAAATTGAGAAGTCAAGCTGAAGACTATAAATCAAGCGCTTCTTGGGAGGCAACCCATGTGTTTTATTTTTTTTTATTTTTATTTTTTCGCATGTATTACTTTTTATATTATGTTATGTACTTTTTTTTTCGTAGGTGCAAATTGGAGGTAATGAAGCTATTTTGGCTTAATCAATCAAACAAACCAGGAAGTTTCTTTTAAACTCATCTCAAATGTTCTTTTAATTTTCACAAATTGAGGACAATGTGTATATTAAGTTTGGGGGTGGTGGATATATTGAACCTAAATGAAATACTTTCTGGATGTTATTGCTTGTGAAATTTTTTTTTTTTTGTTTTGTTTGGTTGATTGAAGATATTTTGCTATGAATAGTGATTTATTTTGATTTCTTGTATTTAAATGATGCATAATTCTTTGAAAAATTTGAATATTGTCTAAGTGATGTATAATTTTTACGTATGTTTAGTTTTTACAAGAATAAATATTCATGAGCACTAGTCTTGATTTTTGAGTTGCTATGATAATTTAGAGAAAGTTTATATGAGTATGAAATTCGATTGATTTTTGTGGTATCACAATTATTAGAATTTGTTTGATTTTCTCTCGAGGCGAAATTATAGATGACATGTAACTAAGAAAATGATTTAGGCCATCTTTGGATCGTTTGAGCCTTTCTATCTACCTTGACATACATTATCCATAGTATACCCCTTTCGAGCTTCAAAGTTTACATATATATTTTTCTCATTTCAAAAACCTATCTAAAATATATATATATATATATATGTGTAGATATACCTATTGTTCTTATCTCACTAACATGTGACAATTGTTAGTAAATAATTAAAGTTATATCCAAAAAAAAAAGGGATACCTAAAAAAAAAAAAGAGTATGGTAAAAAAAAAAAAAAAAAAAAAGAGATTCTAAAAAAAAAAGGAAGAAAAAAATATAGAATCTGAAAAAAAAAAAAAATAGTTATTGTATGTGATGAGAAATCCCAATTTGGGAAGTAATTATTGTAATGAAGTCCTATTGATTTGGTGTTTTGTGTTTTTCTACATTAGTGGAGAGAGAAATGAAAAATAAACTTATGTGATTTGTGATTTCATTAAAAATTTGTTTGATTTTATATTTGTATAAACTGATCCGGATTGCATGTGATGAAATATGAAAAGACTTCACACACACACTAAAATTCATTGTGAAAATGTAATATACTTTTAAATTGATTTTGATACTTAGATAAAATTCTTTTATTTCTTTGAATTATGTAATTTCAAAAGAGAAAAGAAATATTTTGAAAATCACTATTTTAAATGCGATTATCTTTGTTTTATTTCCTTCCTTTGCCTTAGGACTAGCAAAACTTAAGTTTAGGGTGTTGATAACTTTGTATTTTATATAGTTATTTTCACCTATTTTATTAATTATAATTGCTATGTTCTTGATGTTTTTAGTTAATTTTCGATTAATAAATTAGTATTCTTGTTTTTATATATTTTAAATAAAATTAAGTAATTTGTATCAGAAAACGTACTTAAATGCAAATTTGTACCCAAAAATATAATTTCAAATAAAAGAGTGATTAATTGCAATTTATAAAAGTTGAAAATATAATTTAAATTAAATTTGGGCTTCATTTTAATTATTAAAAGTTTAAAAATTTAATTTAAAATTAACAAGCGCTTAAGCGTAATTAAAAAAGTTGAAAATGTAATTTGAAATATATTTGTAGGTCAAAATATAATTAAGAAAAATTGAATTTTACTTGCGCGGAAAGAATCACACTCGCCTGAATCACGGCGTCCATCACGCGGATTCGATCATCAATTAACGTCCAGTCGATTTACGAGTACAACCAGACGAGGAAAAATCGCGTGTGGAATCTTCGCGCGCTCGGCGTCGTGCCAGTGGGTCCCAGCGTGTCGCGAGGCGTCGAGTGGGCCCCATCCATTGTAAATTCCCCGAGTGATCATGTGGTTGGATCGATCAACGGTCCCGGATTGAAAGCGCGTCCATCGAGCTCGCGCACCGAGCGCTCGTGTAAAAATCGGTGAAACGCGGTCACGTCAACGGCGTGTATCCTCGGTTTTGAGAATAAGAATCTGCACGTGTCCAACTAATATTTAAGCAAATAATATTCCGACACGTGGCATGTTATCATGGCCGGCGAGCGGGGATTACGCCCAGCGTTTGGCGTTGTCTCCCCGTGCGACAATCCTTTCGCACGCCCGTTTCCCGAAGCCAATGATATCCTGCCACGTGTCCCACCATTTTCTTGCAGCGAATCAAACGCTGACACGTGGCACGCATAAAGAATTTAAAAAAATGCAGAATCGGCGCCCCTGGCTCACGCGTGATTTAATTAATAAAATCGATACGCGTAATTTTTGTTTTTTCGATGCAAATTATTACGCAGCGTTTTTAAAAAAAAAAAAATAAAAAATGTAATATTTTAGATGTATTTTTTGCTATAAATAGGAGATAGTTTTTAGTTGTAAAAAAGTTTGGTTGGAGTAGTTTTTGGAGTAGAGATTTAGTTTTAATTTTCGAAAGTTTTTAGAGTGTTTTAGTTTTTCAGTTTGTAATTTTTATTGTATTTGTGTGTTGGACGGCAAAACACGCAGAAGCCATTTTTGGCTTTTGTTGTGTTTTGCGTGTGCAAATATTTGTTTTAAATTATGTTTTAATTTTATTTACGCTTCATCTTAATTTTTACGTACTTGTTATAATTTTTATTTTTATTTTATGAAGTAATTTAATTTTTCTAGGGTTGCATTTAATCTAAAATTATGAAGCTTTAATTTTAATTATTTTTGTTAGATTTATAAGACGTTCGATTTGTTTGTTCTATTTTGTGCGTAATGCTTTTTGATTATTTACGAATCTTATCAAAACGATCCGTGGCACATGAATAAACTTGAGAAAGGCATTTGTGTGTATATTGCTCGTAAATAGAATGACATGTATGATGAAGGATAGAGATATACCCTAATTGTATGTGTGGCCATGTGAAAATTTAGAACGTAATGAATCTCGGTAAATTTAATTTTCATAGAGATATAGTAAATTAATTTAACGAGGTGTGTTTATACGGAGCTCGAAAGAGATGTATGAATAATAAAAAAGAAGTTTTCGGTTGACAAATTAAATGTACTAAAAAATATAAATCAAAAGAAAATAACATGATTTGAGTGGATTAGTTTGGTGAAAAATTGCAATCCTAGATTTCTTTTATTTTCTTATTTTACTTTTTTTATTAACCAACGATTATTTTGGATAAAATTAGAGAGATATAATTTTAGTATTCGACAAACTATGGTAACAAATCCTCGTGGGATCGATACTTTACTTACAAATCTTTATTACTTGTGACCGTGTATGCTTGCACGAGTTCGTGTGTTGGAAAACACGCAACAGGTAACAAGTGTGGCAACTTCTGACATCCTTCCTATAGTTTGCATAGAGACAACTCTTTGCTTTTCGTCTTGAACAATGAGTGAATACACCTTATTTACTGTAGGTAGAGGTTCCATGAGCAAGATTTGTCCACATGTTGATGTGTAAACCGTGTTAAGCCCTATGAGGAACTTTATAGTTCACTGTTTTTGTTGATATTCTTGTAGTTCCCTTCTAGCATTTCCTTCACAATGTGGAAGAGGATATAGTGCATCGCGACTATCCCATAGGCTTTTCAATTTGGTGTAGTAGTCTCCAATGCTTACATCTTCTTGTATGCAATCATGGATCTCTTGCTCAATGTGGAATAGGTGCACGCTGTTGGTATGTGAAAAACGTTCCTTTAATTCTTCCCATAACTCATATGTAGTATCATTATACGTGACACTTTCTACAATTTTAGGCAATATCGTATTGAGAATCCATCATTTGACAAGAATGTTGCAGAGATTCCATTGTTTGATTTCTACTTCAAAGTTTGTTGATGGCCTTTTGATTGTGCCGTCAATGAATCCTTCTTTGTTTTTGGTGATGAGAGCCATGAGCATCGCATGACTCCAAATGTGATAATTTTCTTGATTTAAGGATTGAGCTATTAGAACTATGCCTAGTTGGTCTGAGTGGTGTAGATATAATGAATGACTGGGGTCCTCATATCATTTTGGTAAAGTAGGGTTGGTATTGTTAGTTGTAGACATTATTGTTGATTAAAATAAATCAAAAGAACGGGATAGGATTTAGTGTGTTTTAGACAACAATAACTGTTTATAAAACAAATAACGAACTAAAATATGTTTTATATTATAAAAAATGAGTCAAGGATTACAGAACCATAAATTTTAGCTACAGAACCGGTCGAAAAGTTGGTGAATCGGCCTCTGGAGTGGCTGAAACGACGACTGCAACGCTGGAGCACTGAACCGGATGAAGACCGAACCGGAAGAACGATGAGTCGTTTGCTCAGAGATGCGTTGAACGACGTATCATTTGAGTCATTTTTCTGAACAGTTAGTGCGTTACTTATAGCTACGTCGATATATTGATATTTAATTTTACAGTTAGCAAACAAAAACATTATTATAATTCAAAGAAGGTTGACGTTTTGTAAATGAAAGTTATGAATTATGATAAAAGGTGATATATTATTAAAAGCTTAAAATTCGTTTAAATATTTGATGCAAATTAATAATAAAAGTTAAATTGATTACTGTTTTTTGTGTCACAAATAATATCAAAAGCATGCTAGCGTTACTAATTTCTTCGGGTCAAAGTCCTCAAACGGTCTAGGGGAAAAAATATAAGATAAGAGTCTACTATTGCAAGCAGCTAGCGAATTCAAATTTGTGATAAATTAATTCAATGTACGTGCCTCCGAATTAAAAACATGAAAACCGATTAATAAGCTCAATCCTAACAATATCATATATATTTAATACATAGTAAATAAATAAATAAATAAAAGAAGTGAATTTGCACGTGAAGGTCAATTGTTTTGTTTGGCTATGACCAACCAATCTCTTACAGGGCGACCAGATAAAACCTTATCCACTAATTAATTTGTTAATTTATTTTGTTGGATATAAACAGAAACCTTAAAAAAAAAGATGAATAAGGATAATTTTAATTTAAGAAAAAATGTGTGGAAATTATAACATCTAGATCCAACCGACAGATAAGGAGAAGAATGAGGTTAGCTTGGAATTGAAGGGATATGAATTGGTATGGCGTGCAGTTAGAACCACTACTATATATCTCATCCTCTCTTTCACTCATCAAATATCACTCGATCACTCCAATTGTCTTTCTCTCTCTAACATAAATTTAAGTAATTACAACAAATCAATAGTATTTGAAGAGAATTTAGGTATCCAACTTTAGTAATTTTTAGTAAAAAATAAGAAATAGTATTCACTGAATAATCTTGTATTCTCTTCATTTAAGGGGTATATATATGTATCTTTACGTACATAGCGGGATGCGTATTAAGCAACATGAATAATAGAAATTAATTTACAGAAATAAGATCGTTACAAGTATTTACAAACAAGGGGAGAATATTTATATACGGGTCATTCATAGAAGATGACCTTGATCATCGGGATATAACTTTATCAAGTCTTGACATCCAAAACCTCGTTGTTTGATGACGGGGTACTTTTATCGACTGGGTTCGTATGCTTTTCCAAGTTCATTGATCATAAACCTTTTGTTGAGCCAGTCTTACGTCCTCGTTTTATCCTAACGGGATACCTATACTTATTAAGTCGTATGTACGTTACATATTTAATACCAAACATTAACTCTCTCATTCTCTTTGATTTTGAAAAATCAAGAAAATATTTTAGGTCATATATTCTTCGTAAATAATGACCAGTTAAATAACACAAATTTACTATTATTAAAGAGAAATCAAGAAAATATTATAGGTCGTATATTCCTCATAAATAATGACCACTTAAATAATGTAAATTTACTATTTTACAATATTTATTATTATTTTTATTTTTTAAGACTCTTTGGCTTCTCGTTTTTCCTGTATAAATAGTAGTAGGAGAATTTACCTTACCTTTTATCTAAGTTATTACATTCAGAGGATTTCAGCCCGTTGAAAGGTCATTTTATTCTTCCATAAGGTCGCTTTGAAAAATTATTTATCTCAATAGATACGAACTTCTCATTTTAGGTAATTATTTATCCTCTTTCTTAATGTCGTATAAAGGAAAATAAGTGAGATCTTCAAAGGGAGATCTTTCCAAAAATGTTTCTCCCCGTCGTATTTCCTTGAGGTCGTTAACAACTAAACGACCTAAAATAAAGGGAAGTAGTGACAATAATCCTTCCCCAAGGATTGTTAAGGAAGGGATTCTTGCTCTTCCTGCTTCCTCGGGGTCAAAAGTGGTATCTACCTCATCTTCACGGGGTTCAATTCATGTTATCAGGATTTTCGTGTCCACATCTACCAGGATACCTCGCCAAAAAAAAGAAAAGGGAAAACAAAGGGGAGCCTACACATAGAACCAAAGATAAACATCAAATTGAAAAAATGCCGAGTGTTTTAACAATTAAGGATTTGGAGGAGATTAGACAAACATACGACATTCCAGCCCGTGTAGAGTTAATGTCAGTACCTCTTCATTTATGTGATGTTGATGATCCACCATCGGGGTGATGGGTCATACATTTAACGACCTTTAAGATAGGTTTACATTGCCCCTTCCCCAAATTGGTAGCCCATGCTTTAAGTACTTTTGATATCAATTTTGCACAAATAAATCCAAATGGGTGGCGAACTCTTTTATGTCTTTCTGTAGTAGTTGGAGAGCATAGAATAGATCTGGAAAATGATGAATTAAGATGTTTCTATTGTTTAAAAAAAATGGGTTAGATAAAGGGATGGCGTACATATCTTGCGTTATAGGACACATGTTGCATCTCAGACTACCTAATAGTACCTCGGGCTGGAAAGACAAATACTTTTATATTACTGGAGATATTTGGGGTGATAGGGTAGATTTTCCAATTCAACATACCTGGAATCCTAATTTTAACACTTCACAACCTTGAGCTAGCGAGCTCATGAGTAAAGTGAATATTAGTGGTAAGGAAAAACTGAGACAGATTGAGCTACAAAATACCTCAAATGAAGATTATCGCGATATCTTGACCATATCTTGCTTAAAGAAGTTCGGAGTATGGAAAAGTTATACAAGTGAATATCAAGGTCGTTATTTTATTATATATATATATATATATTGTTTGTTTATATATATTCACACATTGTTGGTGAATTTTATTAATGTGTATATATATATATATTTTGAAGGAATGGATTATTCACATGTTGATTTAGGGGATCTTATTGACACATCAGGTGTACAAGAGCTAGTGCCTACTTGTTCTCGTCTGGAGCGTATGACCCCGTCACCTACTCAAGAAGATTTGTTCGCTAATTTAGAGGTCAAAGATGACCCAGAAACTGTAATTCCTTCCACTAACTTGGGTGAACCGAGCCTAGTATCACCTCGTGAACCGAAAATGTCAAAAAAGAGGAAAGTTAGTGATTATACTCCTAGAATGGAAGCTATGGATATGAATGATTTTGAGTTTGATGAGGTCGTTTTAAAGGATGCCGTTGTTTTGGAGACCCTGTTACTTATTTTAGTGAAGGGATTTTTGAACGAATAGATCTCAAAAGAGACCTGTATCATCATTTTGGAACAGAAATTGAGAGGGCACAGGTGAGAGCAGCTCGTAAGAGTGAAGGGGGAATACACAATCTTTTGGAGGTAAACAAAAAATTAATTTCATTCTACATCTGTGAAATAAATACTCTTTTGTTTTAACTTTTGTTGTTTGTAGGCGATGTGATTGGCAAGAGAAGCCGAGCTATCATTACGAGGTTATAAGCGCAAGGTACAGGCTAGATGATTACAAACAACCAAATATGAGAGAGTGGTAAAAGACAAGGATATCTTTATTTCAGATAAAGATACAAAAAATTTGAATTTAGAGAACGAAGTGATCGATAAGGTGGAAAAATTAAGAAAGGCGGACACCTATTGTTTTGAAAAAGGTGAAGCCATTAAACACTTTGAAAATCTGTCAAAAAAGGCCGATGAAAAGATCCTCGTGCTACAAGAGAAAATTTCTGCTTTATCGAGTCCAAGTCTTTAGAGTATGTTACAGAGAGCAATGTTACATACTATCTTTTAACGGAGGACGGAGAGCCCTCAACTTTCCAAGAAGCTACAAGTAGCTTAGATGTGTCTTTATGGATGGCGACAATGCAAGAAGAAATTAAAGCTCTACACAAGAACAAGACTTGGGAACTGGTTTCTTGTTCGTTCAATGTGGAGTACTGATTTCTTGTTCATTAAATGTGGAGCACTAATTTCTTGTCCATTCAATGCGGAGCACTAATTTCTTATCCATTCAATGTGGAGCACTAATTTCTTGTCCATTTAATGTGGAGCACTAATTTCTTGTCCATTCAATGTGGAGCACTAATTTCTTGTCCATTCAATATGGAGATGAACATGGAGTCTTTGCTACCACAAGTTCTTCAAGGATGTTGCCAATAAATAACTTGTTTCATTTATGCAAATTATAAGAGCAAATGAATTAGAGAGCATCCATAAGAAAGATAGTAAAAGTCTTTGTAAGAGTTATATCGTGAGTTACTACTTAGAAAGGAAAATATTTTGTTCCTTCTTTGTAAGTAATATTTTCCCTATTTTGTAAGAGAGTTATTCTTCTATTACAATAGAGATTATAATTGTTATCTCATTGTAACTATAGAAAAGATGTTACAATCCCTATTTTATAATAGTAAAATCCTCGTACACTTGCATGTGGTTTTTTTCACGTAAAATATTTGTGTCAATTTTATTTTCATTATTCTCAATTTCACTTTAGTTGTGTGTTAGCTTCGACCCGATAATTTTTCCTAACAAGCTAGTATTAGTTTTAGTACTTCACCTCATCACTACTATAAAAATGGGTATTTAAGTCGATATGTAAAGTAGGTTTTTGAAAAAAATGACTTATAATGAATTTAAAGTCGATTCGGTGTAGAACCGACTCTATCCATGTAGGATATAGCATCGATTGACGTGTCGAACCGATGCTATACATGGATGTAGCGTTAATTTCAAGTGTCAACCGACGCTATCCACGTAGCATAGCATCGGTTGACACCTGGAACTGATGCTATGCTACGTGGATAGCATCGATTGACACCTGGAATCGATGCTATCCACGTAGCATAGCGTCGGTTGACACGTGGAATCGACGCTACACACGTGGATAAATACTTTTTTCTTCTTTCTTCCCCAGATAGAAACTATTCCAAGCGTTGCATAACTCTCAAAAACCCAAAACTTCCTCCACTTCTCCTCCACTCTTTCTCATTTTCCAGCCACCTATGATTACCAATTCCAGCACCGGTTAGTAGGTTTTTTTCCTCTCTAACTAATCTTTTAGATCCCCTATTTTTTTGAGCAAAATACTCAAATTTTTTATACCCATTTCTCACTTACAAAACACCATTTTTTCTTCATTTTCTTCATTTTGTCACTTCATTTACTTTTGTAAGTATTTATATTAATTTTACGCACTTATTATTCATATTTTTTTATGTTATTATGTGTTATTATTTATGTGTATAAATTTTTGTATTATATATGTAGGTTTGTATTATAACATCAGGAGAATAATATGATGATTTTGAATAAAATAGAACAAAATCATGGTAATTTTTCTACTATTAATTAATATTTTATTTTTTAAATATTTGTATTATTTGAACTATTTGCTAAACTGATTTTGATTTTTTTTCTGCTCGAATACAGGTTTTTATTTGAGTATAATAAAAAATGAGTAAATTTAAAAAAAAAATTAAAGTCGGTTCAACACGTGAACCGACTTTAATGTCCCTTTTTGTAGTAGTGCATGCTCACTAAAAACTAGGGCTATTACTTATAGATCATCCCTTGTCTCTTCTCCCGTTTCCAATAACGAACACGAACACAAATACAACAATGTCACTCCTGGGACTCGAGGTTGCACCGGTTGGTCTAAAAGAAAAAGATCTTTGTACTTGCAAAGTTTGGAATGATAATAAATTGATTACTACTACTACTACGGCAACTACTTGATATTGTCCTTGTAGCAAATAAGAAGACTTAGCCAATTGCTTAATGATGTTGTCAAATGCTACCGTAGCTGTAGATCCACTACTACAAAAATGAGTATTTAAGTCGATATGTAAAGTCAGTTTTTGGAAAAAAATCGACTTATAAAGAATTTAAAATCGGTTCGGTGTAGAACCGATACTATCCACGTAGGATGTAGCATCGGTTGATGTGTCGAACCGACGCTATGCGTGGATGTAGCGTCGGTTCCAAGTGTCAACCGACGCTATCCACGTAATATATCCATTTAGCTCATTTTTTCTATGCAGAAACCCAAAAACTTCATTTCTCTTCTCAATTTTCTCCCAAAATAGAGCTCACACCCACCCTCTTTCTCAATTTCCGACCACCTCCGACCACCATTTGCAACACCATTTTGTGGGTTATATTTCTGTTCTCATTATCTTTCAGATCTACTATTTTTTTAAGCGAAATACTCAATTTTTTTATACCTATTTTTCACTTATTCTCACTTACAAAACACCATTTTCTTCTTCTTTCCTCCATTTAGTCACTTCATAATATTCTTGTAAGTATTTCTATTAATTTTGTAACTTATTATTCAGTTTGTTTTATTTTTTGTATAAATTTTTGATTTAGAGTGCTTGTTTGATGGATGTTTATGTGCTAATTTATGTAGGAGAATATGAATTTGTTATATGGATAAGCTATTTTTTGTCTACTTTCCTTGTCATAGTGCTGGTGATTCTAAGCCAACCAAGCTTGCTCGTACAATCCAATTACACTTTGACGATGTTTTATTTATAATTTAAGTTAAAATTATATGTATTGTATATACATTATTTATTTTTGTAATTTTAAGTTAACTATATCTATTGTATATACATTATTTGTTTTTGTAATAAATTTAATTATCATGTAATTAATTATATTTAAATTTTTAATTATTTGTATTATTATTTATATTTTAGTTTTTTTATGCTGAATATTGATTACTAAAAATGAGAATAAAAATAAAATAATCATAAAATCTACGTGTAAAATCGGTTCACGAGATGAACCGACTCTACCTATAGGTGAATCGAGTTTACATTTTAATAGTGATCCTATTCTAACCAACCCCAAGAATCTTGTGCTTCGGTAAGTAAAGAAGATCAACAACGCCCAAAAAATTGCTCTATCAATTTCAATATGACGAATTATCCTTGTAGGTTTCCAATGCTATACAATAACAACATCAATAACTACAAGGCCAAAGGCTTGTTTGAATGCAAAGCTTGCAAGAAAGTTTTCAATTCTCACCAAGCATTAGGAGGTCAGGGAGCTTCACACAAGAAAGTCAAAGGTTGTTTCACCTCTTACCATGACGATATTATTAACGATGATGATATCATTACACGTGAAGAGTTTTGCCCGACGACGACAAAGTCCAATTAATTCAACCACTTTACAATTCGAACAGAATATTCCAACAATAATGGTGGGATCCAGTAATAGTTCTAAACGGAGACTATCAGAAGCTCACGATCGAGTGTTCGATTTGCCATCGAATTTTCTCTTCCGGACAAGCATTAGGTGGACACAAGAGGTGTCATTGGATAACTTCTAATGCACCTGACTCTTGCAAAGTTTCAAGGAAGTTTGGAACCAATTAACAACAATCAAAGGGCTCCTATTAATGCATCAAATTAATTAAGTTGGAAAACAATTTAGAGCCGCTTGATCTCAAACTTGGCCTTAATTTGCCTGTACCACCATCAGTTGTTGATTAATTATGACCATGTTATTAACACAATTACAAGCTTTGAAGTATCGACAGAATTTTACTTACATCAAAGACAAAGATCCTGCCATGAATACAATGATAAATTAAAAGACAAAAATAACCTTCACATGCATATTGAAGATTGTAACAACAATATTACTAGGATGATCGGCATCAGAAACAACAACAACAATAATAGTAATGGGTCAGTACTGCAAAATTATGATGATGAAGCAGACAGTAAAGTCAAGAAGTTAGCAAAGCTAAGTGGGCTAAAGGATATTCCTATGAGTGAGGGTTCTTCGCCATGGTTGCAGGTGGGAATTGCTACTTCAACTCATGTTGGACCTGACACATAATCTTTTTATTAAATATTAAATATGGGGATATTGCATGAATTAGTTCATCGATATTAATATTTTTTTTTGTTTTATCTCTTTTATGATTTTTTTAATACGAAACTGTAAGTATATACATATTTCAACACTTAAAGTTCATTATTATATTCTTTTTTTATATAAATAGATTATTTATATGAGTAGGAAGCAATGAATTCATCACTAATTTAATAGGTTGACGTGTTATTCATATATAAAGATTACAAATTTGTGAATAGCATTTTCTTATTTATACTTCCGACATATTCTAAAACAGATCAATTTGGCAAAATACCTAATTAACGGGATTCAGTACTTTCATCATCCCTTATTTAGCAAATTTTACAAATTACAATGTTTTCGGTTTGTGACAAAACGCACATTTAGGGTCAAATCTAAAAGTAAAAGTTAAAATTAAATATTAAATAAAGAAAAATTATTTACAAGTGTCACATTATATACAATTATATACAATTCTAAAGAAAATTATATACTACAAATTTAACCATTTTAAATATTATCTACCCCGCCCCTCCCTCTTTCTCCCCTTTTTTGCTTCTCATTATGTTCTTTTGTACCGGTGGAGTATAGTTGACAATTTGATTTAAAACAAAAACACATAACACACATTATTTTTATTAAAATCCAGTGGCATTTGTTTAATTTGTGCTTGTAAATATTTTTATTATTTTATTTTTATTATAACTTATTATTTATTTGAGGAAACTTTATTAAGTATATGTGATAACAAACTCTAATTAGTGTATGTCATTATTGATTCATCAAAAGAGTTACTATCATACAAAAACCCAACCACCCAACAATGTTGAATTTCAAGATAAAGCATATTCATAAAATATTCTCCTAGGTGACGTTAGGTTCGTGGAATAGAATCAGAATCGGAATGGAATGGAATCGAAAGGAAACAATGTTGTTTGGTTTGATCACTAGAATCAAACTCGAAATCAGGATTATAGTGTTTGGTTTGCCACTGTAATGAAATGAAAAAAACTATAAATTACCTTAATACCCCTACATTCAGTAAAGTTCAAATAATGTCATTTAATTACTATTTTTTCGTCAAACAAAATACATTATTGAAATCATTATTTTTCTAAATAATTATTACTTAATTAAAAAGAAATATATTATTAAAATTATTATTTTTCTAAATAGGGTTTAGGGTTTTGAGGTTTAGGATTTGGGATTTAGGGTTTAGGGATTTAGGATTTGGGGTTTAGGGTTTAGGGTTATATTTGTGGGTTAAGGTTTAGGGTTAAAATTATTATTTTTCTAAAAAGGGTTTAGGGTTTTAGAATTTGGGATTTTGGATTTAGGGTTTAGGGTTTTCAAATTTGGAATTTGGGGTTTAGGGATTTGAGGTTTATGGGTTTAAGGTTTAAGGTTTAAGGTTTTAGGATTTAAGTTTTAGGGTTTAGGGTTTTAGGATTTGAGATTTAGAGTTTAGGGATTTGGGATTTGGGATTTTAAGTTTAGGGTTTAGGGTTTTAGAATTTGAATTTAGGGTTTTAGGATTTGAATTTAGTGTTTTGGGTTTTGGGTTTTGGGTTTTGGGATTTGAGTTTAGGATTATATTTGAGATTAAGGTAAAATTGGAAAAAAATTTAGATGAGAATGAAATCATGATTCTTAAAGGGGGAGAAGGAATTATGATTCCTTCTCCTTTAGTAATCGATTCAATTCCCTCCGATCAAACATCGTCCTAATGTTATCTAAATTAATTAGATATTATTTTTTTATATCAAATAATATTTTTTTGTGCTTTAAACCTATGAATTGAAATAGACTAGAGGTGTATCTTAACACTAAAACATAATTAGTCTGATTTTCAATTAGATATTATTTAAATTAATAAGATATTAATCTATATATAATATATGATATGATGGGAGGTAATAGTTTATTTTATTTTATTTTACTTATTTTAATCATTATAAATAGATTCATAATTAAGTTATAAAGTAGCATTTTTTATCCTATTTTTCACTATTTTAGTTTCTATTTATATGAAAACTTACTTAAGCACAACAATAGATTTTACATCTCAGGGTGTTATTTTTTTTGACTTTTAATTGTTGCTTTTTTTTTCAATATCAATTAGTATGATAACGGTGAACGCATAAATCGACTTAATACTATTAATTATATATAAAAATATAACTTGTATAAAAACTACACTTTAAAATTTTAACAATATATGTTGACATAAATAAGACAGACACAACAAATTAAATTAGAATAAGACACAATCAGGCTTGACAACCTATTCTTAACTAAGTTTTACATCTAATTAAATAATAATTTTTTTTTAAATAACAATACTACTCACTTACTTATCAATGAAACTCGAATTTTGTATTTTTTGTATGATCAAGTGGATTTTATGTTGTGGAGCGATGGCAATCTACGTAACATAAAAGGTGTCTTTCAATGGTAGTTAAAAATAATCTTATACAACGTGGGCAATGTTTAACCTAGTGCTTTAATTAAAGAAATGTAAAAGTTGTGAGATTTAAATATCAAATATCAATTGTTGCGTGAGTTATATATTTATTTAAAATAATAATAATAATAAAAGGAGGATCAAATAAAATTTATTAAAATTATAAATATAGTACCGATTACATGAATTAATTAATTCTTCTTAAAAGTTTCTTTAATAGAGAAAAAATTATTGATTTTTATTAAAATAAGTGATGATTTGATACACTAAAATTAATAAAATATAATATTAGTGATGATGTGATATCATAATATCATTGAAATATAAAATTAGTATAGTTTTTTTTTTGTTTAATAGAAAACAAATAATTTGGTTATTGAGAATTATAATATCAGTGAATAACAACTTTAAATATAATACTATTTTAAATTAGACTAATACAATAACCTTAAATTAAGAGTGTTAATTTATGTTATAATTTGATTGATCTAATTTAACACCGATTCAATTAAATTTGGACAAAATTTAGATTAATTTAAATAATCTGAATAGATTTCAACACCCGAAATAAAATTAAGAAAAAAAAAAGCTAGGTAAGGACTGCTGCATTACATCGTTCCAAGTGACAACGACATTTATAGGAATATATATATTTTGCAGATTAATTATAATAATAAACTGTTTTGTTTTAATTTTTTTTTGTCTAAAGATACTCTGAGTAGCTAGCTAGGTGATAAGTACTGGGCATACTTTTCATGCAATAATACTATTTGGATGATACTTAACGTGTGTGAATATATCTAATTATAGAATTAACATTACTATAAAAATGGATATTTGAGTTGTCATGTAAAGTCGATTTTAAAAAAAATTGACTTATAATGAATTTAAAGTCGGTTTGGTATATAACCGATGCTATCCACGTAAGATATGACGTCGGTTGACGTGTCGAACCGATACTATGTGTGGACGTAGCGTCATTTGACGTGGTGAACCGACGCTATCCACGTAACGTAGGGTCGATTGATACCTGGAACCGACGCTATCCACGTAGCGTAGCGTCGGTTGATACCTGGAATCGACGCTATCCACGTAACGTAGCGTCAATTGACACCTGGAACCGACTCTATCCACGTAACATAGTGTCAGTTGACACGTGAAACGGACGTTACACACGTGGATAAATTCTTTTCTCTTCTTTCTTCCCAAACAGAAACTATTTCAAGCGTTACATAACTCTCAAAAACTCAAAACCTCCTCCACTTTTCCTCCACTTTTTCTCATTTTCCGGTCACCTACGATTACCAATTTCAACACAGGTTAGTGAGTTTTCTTCCTCTCTAACTAATCTTTTAAATCCCCTGTTTTTTTGAGCAAAATACTCAAATTTTTTATACTCATTTTTCACTTATAAAACACCATTTTTTCTTCATTTCTTTCATTTTTTCACTTTATTTACTTTTGTAAGTATTTCTATTAATTTTACGCACTTATTATTCATATTTTTTTTCTTTTATTATGTGTATAAATTTTTGTATTATATATGTAGGTTTGTATTATAATATCAGGAGAAGAATATGATAATCTTGAATAAAATAGAACAAAATCATGATAATTTTTCTACTATTAATTAATATTTTATTTTTTAAATATTTGTATTAGTTGAATTATTTACTAAATTGATTTTGATTTTTTTCTGTTGAAATATAGGTTTTTATTTGAGTATAATAAAAAATAAATAAATTAATTTAAAGTCGATTTTAATATTTTTTTTAGCAGTGTAATTCTTTAAAGAAATATTGTAAGAGAGGACACTATAGTCAAGAACGTACGTAGTTCAAGTGCATATATATAATTGGATAAATACATCAAGAAAATATAGCTCATTAACTTAGGCATCTGGAATATTGACACTTGTGAGTGAAAATTGTGGGGTGCACAAAGAACATAGGATTTGGTCTAGTGGTCTACCAACCCTAACAAAACTGCATTTACTCTCCACCCTTTAGAATAGTACTAGTCCCCCCTTCTCATTCGGGATGTTAGTTTCTCATTTCCCGCCCTTCATTCCTGTCAGATATATTTCAACCCAAAGACCCAAAATTAAAGGTAAAACTTACCAAAACCATGCAGATCTTTTTAACTAAAACAAACAACTTGCTCTAATTATATATGCTTAATTACCTAATTAATTATCATTCAATACATTAATATTAATTAATTATTCCCAGAGATCACAAGCTTGTATGCTTAGTCTAATCACTTACGGGTGTACATATATAATTTTGTTTGGTTTTATATCAAAATTTGAAAGATTTTTTTTAACTTTTGTATAATAGTTTTAATTTTATTCGATGTTAATTTAATTATAATTTATGAATTTAAAGGTTTTGAATTTTAATCATTTACTTAATATCTTTATGGATAAATAATTAAAATTAAAATATAATACTAAATATTGTAGATAATAAAAAAAATCGATAAATATTAATTATTTATATTATTAAAAAAAATTCAAATTAACAATCATAAATAATAATAACTTGTATAAAAGTGTAAGTGAAATTAAAAAAATACATACAATAAAAAAATATATATACATAAATTTGTACGGTTCTTAAAATATCTCAAAAATAAAAATTCAACCAACATAATAAAAATGATCTCAGACCAATAAAAATTCGTTGGGTATTATAAAAAGTTACTAATTATTACGTTACTAATTTGGTTTCCAACAAAACAAAACATTATATATATATATATATATATATATATATATATATATATATATATATATATTTAAACCATCATACCAAATGTACGTCATGTGATGTGGGATTCCCCTCTGATTGGATACATAACGATACGTGGATTTGGTGCCGGGGTCTTAAATGTTATATTTTGATGAGATATAGTGCCCCTGTTATTTAGTTTAAGACACAGTTAGGTGATGGTAAAGATGGTGGGGTTTGTTTTATTTGAAGGACACCTCACTGCTATTTTATTCTGCTTCATGGATACAACAAACCTAGCAGTTTCCTTGACTTGGACAAGCAAGCCACCAGTTTATTCTGGTAAACTCACTGGCTTATTACCAAAATACCACACCCTGAACAGTTCAAATTTAGCAATAACTTCAGAATTAGTGGTGAAGGTTATGTTGGGGATTACAAAAAAAAAATAGTGAAAGTAAAGGAGAGAATGTTATATTTATTAATAATATTATATTATATTAGTTTATGATTTATTAGATAAATAATTTTTTAAAATTATTTTAGGTATTTTTTTCCTGGAACTTTTTATAAATCTGTGGCTTGGTGGACAAATTGCTTGTTACCTACTCCTTTTTAAGTTTCGACTCTCTCTCACATAAAATAAAGAAAGCAAAAGAGCGAGCTCTTCACAAAAAGAGAAATAGGCTCGTACTCTGTTTTACTCTGTTTGCTTCTGATTCATTTTGCTTTGGATTGTGATGGAGAGACACAAGTGCAAGCTCTGCTTCAGAAGCTTTTCTAATGGCAAAGCTTTGGGAGGTCATATGAGGTCTCACATGATGAGCCTACCAATTCCTTCAAAACCAGAAGAAGAAGAAGAAAATCAATTAGATGAAGATGAAGAACCATCACCACAAAAAAAATCTACCCAACTCAGTGAAGAAGCCGAGTCAGCTTCATCCTTATCATCTTCTTCAGATGAAGAAGGAGAAGATGAAAAAGGCCTGTACTATGAGCTGAGAGAGAACCCAAAGAGAAGCATTCGCTTGGTAGATCCTGAATTTTCTTTAACAGTGGATGCTGGGTCAGTGGTGCTTCAAGATAGAGAGAGCGAGACCGAGTCGTCCAAGAACCCAACTCGGAGACGATCCAAGCGAACTAGAAAATTAGGTATTATGATAGAAAAACATCATCAATACCATCCGCAGAAAATTGATCAGGGACTTGAAGCTATAAAGAAGATAAAATTAAACAAACCCAGCAATACCGAGTCATGGGTTGAGCCTGAACCGATGAGCTCTGTTTCTGATGCCACAACAGAAGAAGATGTTGCCTACTGTCTTATGATGCTTTCTAGAGACAAATGGGAAAAAAAAGAACAAGAGGAAGAAGAGCAACAAGATGAAGGTGTAAGATCGAACGATGAATCCGAGAAGGTGAAATCTTCAAAGGTCAGAACCAGAGGAAAATATAAGTGTGATACTTGCAAGAAAATATTTAAGTCTTATCAAGCTTTAGGTGGGCATAGAGCAAGTCACAAAAAGAATATCAAATTAATTTTTAATTATAACAATTCTGTTGAAGACCCTGAAGTGGATCAGCAAGAAAATGCAGGAACTTCAACTTCTGTGGCAGAGAAGAAAATTCATGAATGCCCAATTTGTTTCAGAGTTTTCTCATCTGGGCAAGCTCTTGGTGGGCATAAGAGATCACATGTAATTGGTTCTTCTTCAACAACGAATAATACCATTCAAGTTAAAAGCTTTACTAAATTGGAAGATAAAGATAGTTTGATAGATCTTAACCTTCCTGCTCCTGTGGATGATGATGATGATGATGATGATGAAATTAGCCAAATTGAGCTCTCAGCAGTTTCTGATGCAGAATTCATCAATCCCATTAAACAATATTCAAAGTTTTCTCGTTGAATTTTCTACCACAATTAAGTAGCTCTCATTCAAAGGTGAGGTTTTTAGACCCTTTTTGGCAATAGTCGGATCTGATATATGTCAAAGTTGTTGTGCCAAACAGGTCAAGTCGTCTTTTTAGATAAATATTTATTGGGTCTTCTTCTTCTTCTACTACCTCAGAATATTCTAACTGTAATTCCTTTCTCTGAAACTTCGTATTTTGTTACTGTAATATGTAAGCTAAGGACATAATCGATGGAAGAAGTGGAGTTTTTATATAATTGAGCTTGCTTCACTTTTCAGTTCAGTTGCGGCATATGATTCTGAATATTTTTCAAGGTAACCATTTTTTTTCCAACGGTTTCGCCATTAAAAAAAAAAAGACACATATGTATATGAATTTCAAAGAAGTTGCTCTTAGGGGAAGTTGCTGACCATTTTAAGTTACTTTTCTAAGTAATTCCTAACAGCTCATGAATATAGATGACACTACATTTTATGAAGAAGCAGCTAATTCTTTCTTATCTGCAACTATAGTCCTCTGTTTTTTGTCTGAAACTGTTACAAGCTTTACTTATCTTGCATATTAGAGAGAGACAAAGTTTGTTGAATGACTATAATATCATATCCTTCAAGGTGCGTTTGATTTCTCATGAAATTTTCGTTAAAGAGTTGGATATTTATTTATCATTATAAATGATAAAATTATTATTATTTAAACATTTTGTAATAATAATAATAATAATTAGTATTTTAAATACCCTAACTTATTTGCAAAAATTGTTAACCATTCATCTAGAACTACCATAAATAACTGATGGTTGTGTTTCCCGATAGCCAAATCAGCGTGAATAATCCCTTGCACATGTTTATATGCTAGATGATAACTTGGAAAATATTCAGTTAAAAAAAAAATAAAAAACTTACTTGGCAAATAAAGAGAATGAAGTGCTTTTCTTCCGAATCAAGACCTTTATTTTATTTTATTTTTTAATACTTTTTTTTGTTTTTTAATTACTGGCCACTAGATTTCCTAGTTAATAGCAACTGAAAATGTAAACGTCTTAAAGATGTGAACAAATATAAAATCAACTATTAATAGCCCATTCCCGTAGGAGCTCCATACATATACTTTGTGCCATATTGCAATTCTATAGCTAAGGTCTTTTGGATATATAAATAACAAATAAGAAACAATTTTATGAAAAAACGTGTAACTTACACAATCAAATGTCTTATTACCCATCTACCCTTATTATTTTCCATTCAAATTAGGCAAAACCCAACCTGCTGCAATATTTTCCAACGATTCCTAGTGGAAACTTTAAATGAATGTTTAAGTTTCTATTTCTATGACTATGGTTCTTTTTTTACAAATATTATCCGACCATTAATTCCAAGTTGAAACTTTATATGAATATTTAAGTTTCTATTGCTGCGGTTAGGCTTAATTAAACCGCTGTTATATTTAATAAATGGATTTTATCCTATATTGGATTTTTCTAAAAATTTATATAAAATAATACACTTAAATTTTATAAAAATAAAAATATTTTTTTATGAGAGTTAAAAGTTAAACGGTACTCAAATAAAGAACATATTCACTTTTTTAAATTAAATATTTTTTTAATAAAAATATACGAGATAAACATAAATTAAATTCTTTTAAATTTAAAGAAATTATAAAAGATAAGATATCATTTTTAGAGTAATAATTAGTATTATTAAATCAAAATTTCTATTTTTAAAAATAAATATTTTTAAAATAGGTATTTTTTTTTGTTAAAATAAAGTTTATTGCTCTAAAAAATAATAATTACTTTTATAAATATTGTTTATGTATTTATTTTATTTTATTTTTATTTGTAAAAGACAGAATATTAATGTAGCTTATACCAGAAATAACGGTTAGCTACTTTTGCTTTGACAAGTAAGAGAAATACTTTTGTGAATGTGGAATGAAACGAGGGATATATATATATATATATATAAATGTAGAAACCAATTGTAAGAAACGGATGATATTATTCATTCACTTTTGTTGACCCCATATCAGCCGTAAATTCCCACAGTACCTGTACATATTATGTTTATAATTTATACTAATATTCTCTATATATTAAATTATATAAATTATGCTGCAATATATTCGTTGACCGAGACTTTCAATCTTCTTTCCAACTCTAACCTTATATATATATAAAAAAAAGTGAAAAATAAATTAGCAGGCATGGGCTAAGAATTAATACTTACGTACACTCAAATATAGAATTTTTTTAATTATTATTATTTATGAATGAACACTCAAATAGAGAATTAGTTTAAGGATTCTAACTAATTTTGACAATATTTTTAAGAATATAAAGATTATTTATTTCCTTGTATTATAATATTTAAAATATGATAATATAAAAAATAAAATTCTTTAATATGTCATACATGATTATCAATTAATCGTCATAAATAAAAATAAAAGTTAAATAAAAGAAAGGTTTCTATTCTCCACTATGAAGTATCAAGTTAGGTGCTTATAAGTTAATTAATTAATTAATAATATTGCTCATCATCCATCTAAATCCAATGAGCCAAAACAAAGAGCTAGCTAGGGACTAGTAGCCAAAGGCAGTACAGCGTGGGTTAATTTAGTGTGCCTTTATATAGTTGAGAAAGAATTTGAAAGAGAGAGGGCCATATATATAAGTAGTGCTGAGTCGGTGGGTCGGTTCTTGTTCCATTTAGAAAGATTAAAACAATATAATTAGAGAAAGAGATAAAGCTTCTAGTAGTAGCTATATAGCTAGATTGTAAACTTCTTTCTTTTTAATTCTTTCACTCCCTATGTATGATGTATATTTTTTTTTAATACATTTTGTGGAAGTCTAATATTATGATATATATATTTCATAAAAAAGTCTATGGGTATTATTAATTGGACACTGAAGAACGTAAAAAAAGTCTACGGGTATTATTAATTGGACACATTATAAACAAAATGTAAGGAACTACTATTGAATATTGGTCCAACATTAATAGTCACAATCATAACATAACAGATGAAAGAATAAAAAGAAGTAAAAAAATTTCTTCTTTGTTTTCTTTTACTATATTTTAAATTTTTTTAAAAAATAAAATTATTTATTGATATTACGTACGTACCCACCGCATCAACATTAATTAATCTAGTATCAATAAATGATTTCTCCCTTAATTTGCCGTCTTACATGTGACTTTCAAGGCTTCTCCCAACAAATAATGCGATCCTTCTTAATTTCCACTCTTTTTCTCCTTCATCATCGGTTAAAAGTAAGTTGTAAGCAATACTACCATTTAGCATTTACCATCATCAAAACGATTTCTTCTAATTTTAATTAGCAATTTAGTATTGATTAGTCATAGATTTAGGATTTATACGGGAGAGATGTATTATATACATAATAAAAAATAATATTAATTAAAAAAATATTATATATATATATATATAATTTTAAATTATATATAATTTTATTTTATATATTAATTTATCTATATTTTATAAATATTATACTTAAATATAAAATACGTAACTCTCTTTTATTAGATCTGCCTCTAGTATTGACTGTATACCGATTCAGAGCGTAAATATTTGAATCTAAGTAATAAATAATATAGTCAAAATATGTGACACATGCTGCACATATATATATATATATATATATATATATATATATATAGCTCAGCCAATAAGCGAAGAAAATATATATAATTACTTTTGTCATTACTCATCACTCATCAGAGGAAAAAGAAAAGAGAAAAAGAATCAACCTAATTACGAAAAAGAAAAGAGAAAAAGAATCAACATAGTTAACTGAAGTCATTTAGATCTCAAAGAAAAAAAAAACCGAAGCCATTTGCTAAGGCGGAATAGTTAAAGTAATAATTAAAAATTATTTACTAGTAATGGTGTATTAGATCTTCATTACAATGAGTTGCAATTTGATTCTTGGTCTCGCTAGCTGTCATGTAGCACTTGGATTTTATTCACAAGGATATTCAGTTGATGGCTAGCTAGGACGGAAGATACAAATAAAATAAAAGTTTTTGGTTTAGACATAAGAAGATATAATTGGCATTCACATCATATGTTTAAATAATAGAGGACTTGATTATTTACTCGTGATAAAGATGACTAATTTTGTAAATTAATTCTTTCCGAGAACATCATGTGCAATAAAAGATGTTATTGGCTGGCGGAGTTTGCAATGGAGTTAGATGACAATGTGTAACCGATTATTATATGAATTTAATTACAGTTTACATTTTTTATTTTATTTAATAAGTATTAATTTTTTAGATTAAAAATATTAAAATATAAAATTTTTAATAAGTAGAAACAAAAATATAATTTTTAAGAATTTTTTAATACAAAATCAACCAAAAACACACAACGTAAATAACCAAACAAATAACGTGGACGCACGTAAAGACAGATGGTTAATAGAAACAAAAATATAATTTTTAAGAATTTTTAATACAAAATCAACCAAAAACACACCATGTAAATAACCAAGCAAACCACGTGGATGCACGTAAAGGCAGATGGCCAATTGTATAATACTATATATATTGAGTAATTCAGGTCTTGTTACGTGTCAACATAATGTTCATTCTGAATTTCATAACGCGATCAACAAGTATCATCGCTTTCATCTTTTCTACCATTTAATCAAAAAAGATACAAATTATTAAATATTAGAAATGATTATGTGATTAAGTAAAAGAGAAAAAAAAAATAGGTAACAAAATAGTATCCCAAATGACTAATTTTTTTCCAAACCATTTATAATAAAATGGATTCCTACCTTATTTTCGGCCTTATTCGTCACATGTTAATCTAATCTAAATGGTTTGTATATTCGTGGGATCTTAAATTGACATCTCTATCTAAAATATCTCGGTGTATGTAAAGTTTGAAATATCAATATTAGTAAAGATTTTGCGAAATAATTTTTATGAAAATATAGAAGATATTATTATTATTGACGAAAACTTAAAAAAAACACAAAAATTATAAAAATTCTATTAAAAAAATATAAAACATTAAAATAATCAATTACTTATATTTTAAGTTAATTTTTTATTTAATACATTTATTTTTAAATACTTAAAATATTTGTATTAATCAATAAATTGATAAATTAATTATAATATTTAGAATAAAATATATATATTATTTCTTAGTAAATATTATAGAATAAGTAGTTAAAAATATGAAATAATTAAGTAGATTATCTAATTGTATTAATTATTATAAATAAATAACTCTCAATAATTACATTAATTATTTATTTTTAAAAGTATTCGTAAGTATTTATTCTCTTATGCAAAAGTGACAAAAAATTGAATTGAAATTATTGTTCAAAAAGAAAAAAAAATCAAAAAATACTATTTTTGATATTTTGTTTAACATTTAAACAATATGTTAACAACACTTTAGTGATAATATTTAGAAAATTTTAACCAAAAAATTATATTTAAACGATATTCTCAATAATTTAATTAAAATATACGAATATCATATTTTGATATCATAATGTATAAAAAAGATATATTGTTCGATTGTAAATATTTTTTATATTTTTGTATGAAATAGTTGTTAAAATCTTTCTCTTTTTTACACTTTTTTTATAATGATTAAGATGTGAAAACTCTACACAATCTTACCGTTATTTTATTTATAATTAAAAATAAATTAAATTATTTAATAATTATTATAAATTTTCATAATTTAATAACAAACCTAATTTATAACAATTAATAAAAATAAACGCAAAAATAGAATATAATCCATTTATTTATGTCTTTAATATATGTGAAATCTCACCCTAAATTAAGATTATACATATATATATATATATATATATATATTGGAAAGTAATAATTATAAAATAAATAAAGGATTATCTTTTTATATAATATATATTTAATAATTTTTTAATTAAAATATTATTATTTATTATTAAATAATTAAAATATAATAAAATATGAATCATTAATAAAATTAACATTAAAATTTAGTATAAAATTATTTTAATAAAAATAATATTTTAATATAAAATTATTTATATATGTATTTTAATTTTCTAAAAAATAAAAAATATTAAAATAAAATAGTTATAATAACCAAATATTAAAAAAACAAAAAAAATTATGAAATTTTTTCATATCGACTAGAATTTTAATACTATTAAATAAATAAACTTTAATCACATTTTAATTATTTCATATAAAAATAATATTTTAAATAAAAATTTATCGAATATTATTATTTATATGCAATTAATTATTTTTATAAAAAATGCAGAACTAAAAAATATATTTTCAAATCTGATGCACTAATGCATAATAAGACTTATTCTCTAAATTATATCAAGTATATAGTAGTATTTTTAGTCCTAAAGGGGCGTAGAGTTTTAATACTCCACTAGTGAATTAACCAAATGTCTCCTTGCAAATCCCCGCGTTAAATGTGGCTATTTATCCAACGACCCTTTCTTTAATTTTTTATTTTATTTTTTTTCCCTTTAGGAGAGACCGAGAATCTTAATGATTATTATAAAATAAAAAAATGAAAATTATATATTTTGTTGAGCTAAATTTCTTTTTTCATGTTTCTCGGCTGGCCTGTTTTATTTCGTTTTAAACTTTTGTATTTGTTTTTTTTTTAAAATAAATTCAATTGACTATTCATAATAAATTATATCAATAAAATTTAAATAAAAAATATTATACTATTAAAATTATCTTAAATTTTTAACGATTAATAAGAATAAATTTTTTATTTTTTTTATTTTAATTAATAATATGATAAATCTTCAATCAAATTTGATAAGTGATGATTGAGTTCTTTAATCTTTAAATGTAATAAAAATATAAAATATAGATTTAGATTTGAGAAAAAAACTTTTTAAAACATAAAAAAAAATGTCTAATGTAATCATAAATCATAAATAAATTAATATATTATAGTTTAATACACTTGAAATACAATAAATTACATATTAATTTACATAATATTTTTTAAAAAATAAATAAATAAATTCTCTATCAAAAGCATTAAAAAAAGGGCTAATGCTTTTTGAAAAGAGTGAACTAGAAAATAGTACTCTACCATGTTAAGTAATTCATTGCTTATTGTTTTTTTAACTGTAGCAATTACTTCATTTAATTTCCATGTATTTGGTTATTCTTCTTTTTATAATATTATATTGCAATATGGTAGACATTTGCACTACCTTGCCTTGGCTTCACGCTAGAAACGCCATGATTCCATGCCTCCGCTTGTAAGTAAAAGACGCTCAAATGTCTTACACCACTTACTACTTAACATGCTAGTTGTGTGCGCCTCACATGTATGTAATCATCTTCTGCCTAATATTTAGACTGATGCTATTGACGTTCCCTTATTTTCTTCTATCTTTTAACACACACTCCACCTATATAAGGTATTTAAAGTGTGACTCATTAAACATACACGTCTTGTATTACTATATATCATGCATATAAAACATATATATTTATATACAATGTAAGATCATTAATTATAAAATATTATTTAATTTTTACACTTATATTTTAATAATTGATATTTATATAAAATATAAAAAACTATTAATCGTTGGAAGATTCCAAAGATCAATAAAAATCAAATTTATCAATCAAAGATGATGAATCTTTTTAAAACTGATTACATCATTAAAACTGAAAAAAGAGATCTTCAACTTTCATTATCGTATGAATCAATCCAAATTCTTTCAAAAGAATCATTACAAAAACATTTTGATAAAAAATTCAAATATGTTCATTTCGATTTAGTCCAGATTAGATTAAGACCATTAACCCGACTAGGGTTAAGTTCATCAATTTTAGCAGTCTTAAGAGATGCCTGGTAATAATCCCAATAATTATACGATGTATAATGTGAGATGGAATGTGTTGCGCTGATTGGAAAAGTCAATTGTTTTGATAATTCACCTCCCTAGTCTGCTGGAGATATTATTTTATGTAGTTTGGCAGTTGAAAATTGCACTTATGATGATTTAGGATAGTGGAAATGTTTGAATTCCACACTTTCCATGATTTCCAAAATACTCTAATAGTATTGAGGAGTTTTTGAAGATAATGTTGGCCTATAGAAAATCTTTTTTCCAAAAATATTTTGAATGACCGAGTAAGGGTTTTTAACAAAAAAATGTTTTTTCAAGAATAGTCACCACCTGAGTTGGTTGTTTCTTAAAATACTCAGATAATATTTTTGTTTTGGGAATAAGTTCCCTTTCTCCTTTCGGAGGAAAATAAGTTGAAGATGTTACTCTTCTTTCTGAAATATAAATTGTTCCAGATGATTTTTGGGAAAATGATTTTGATTTGGAAGGTATTATTTCCAAATTTGATAAATGAGTTGGTCTCCCAATTTTTGAGATACAATGAAATACAGTTCTCATTTTCTCAGAATCCATATTTTGCAACCATTGTTGGATGCGATTATTTAATTCTAAATCCTTTAGGGTTAGTTGAGGTGATGATTCTTCCAAAGGTTGTTGGGAAGATGATGGTTGCTTATAGGTGGCCTGAGACCAGGTCATAATAGGTTTGCCCAATGATAGGCTGGTAATAATGAGGTTTGGAGTTTCCTTCTTCTCTTTATCTTTCTTTTTCTTATTCATTTGGGAACTTGTTTTGAAGAAATTTTCTGGTTAGAAAATCTAGTAATGAATTATTTTCTCTTCTGATAAATTTAGTATCAAAATAAAAAATACTTAGTAATAATGCTTGCCATCTGGCAAAATAATATTTTAATGCAAATTTTCTTTCAAATTTAAAATTTCTTTGAACTAATAAATTTGTTTGAAATTTACAAAATATTTTTGATAAATAGATTTTCCTATGTTTGGAATAAATGTCGTGATTAATGAGACCAAAAATCTCTTTTGGAGAGATTGAATGGTTTTTTATGAGATTAAGATCTCTGGTTTTGGGTTCTTCTACGAAAGGGAAGCTAAAAGCTTTTTTCTTCAATCTTAAAAGATATCTTATCAGTTTTGACAAGATATAGGGTAATAATATCCATGGAAGGAGTGCCTAATATGACCGAGTAGCCTATATCAGAAACTATCATAAATGGAGTTTTAATAAGGTATGATCCTATTAGAATAGATACCTCAGTTTTTTCAATAATGTTCATTTCAGATTTGTTGGTTGAATTAAGTCGTTCTTCAGTTGGTTCGTAGATCCTTTTGGGAACAATTGATGGTGTGATGCAATTGAGATCAACCCATGTATCAAACAGAGCAATGATTTCGAGTTTTGAGTCATCAGGGAATATTAAGATTATGTTAATCTTATATTTTTTTGGTGGTGATTGTTTTTAAGTTTTGGATTTCTTGATGATTTGGGGTAAGATCATTGTCAGAATCACTTACATAAGTTGATATTTTTTCTCCATTATTAAGTAGTTCAAACTTAACTTCATGTTCTTTTTTGTTTTTCTTTAAGCTGGTGGAGTTCTAGTTTAATAGTTTTGATTTCCATTTTTAAGTCTTGAATTTGATTTCCTGGTTTAATTATTTTGTTTTTTCTATCCAAAACAACAGTGAGGTTATAATATCCTATGCTAGTATTTGGAAGTTTAGAAGTTTTTTTTGTTGGTTGTGATTTAGCCAAAGATGTAGTTAGGTATTCTACATATAATTTGGTTATTGATGGATCATTTAACTTAAGAATTTTATCTTGAAGTTGTTCATCTTCTTCCTTAGTTATCATATTAATATTTTTATCAGAGGAATTTGAACTACTGGTTGCAAATTCGTCATCCTAGGGATTTAGTTCTTTGTCTGTCCATTGTCCAAACTTAGATGATGAGGATGTATCTACCATTAGGGTAGATATTTTGGCAAATGTGTCTTCTTCAAGTTTTAATTCATGAAGTTTTTTAGATATTTTGCAATAATTTGTAGTGTGACCTTTCTTGCCACATTTATAACATTTAAACTCTTTAAATTTTTAAAGGGTTTTTATGTTGTTTTGGTTCCTTATTAAAATTTCTTTTATAAGGTTTGTTATGATTCATTCTGTTTTCAAAGAATGGTTTTCACGATTTTGAAAATATCTTATAAGTTTTATGAGATTTCATATAAGGTTTTGAAATGGTTCTGCTGTAAGTTCCCTCACAACTTTTTTCAATAGAGAGATTGACATCAAACTGTGTGTAGAATGATCCAATTTCTCTTTTGGAAATTTTTAATTCCAATTTCATTTGGTTTTGGATTTTCAAATCTTGGCATATTTGAAGACCCTGGTTTTGAGTAAAACTCATCAATTGACTGTAGGTTAGTTGATCATACGGAATGATGTGATTCCCATAAGTTTTGCGTATTTTGTTTCTAGTTTTTCCACCTAAGAGTGGAGGAAGTCCTGCTAGGAATTTCTCCTTCTAAAATGGTTGAATAAAGTCATCTCTTAACGTAGCTTTAGACAGAAGTGTGGTTTTATAATTTTGAAAATCACTCATCTTTCTACATTTTATGTTGGAAAGAAGATCAACGTCTTTATCTTTTAAATGAGATGGATCTCCCATAAAATGATGTGATATGGTAAAGAGTAATGTAGAGACTACATCCTGTATAGGAGCTCCTTGATGTGTAAGTAGGGGTATACCACACTCATAAATCAATATCGCATTACAGATATCTGACTATTGTTGTTTCGAAAGATGATGATCCCACCATTCTTTTAGTTGGCCTGAAAAGCCAACTATTAATAATTCAACAACTGTTTTATCAGGTGTACCAATTTGGGTTTTATAAGCATTTGACGCCATGGTCATCTACTGTAAGATATTTAATATCTCATGATCAGTCATTCCATCAATATTCCAAACATAGATAGAAGACACATTATACTTAGCTTGGATAACCTGACTAGGCTGGGTATCTAAGGTGTGAGGATACCTAACTAGACTAGGTTCTTTCCAAGTTAATTTTTGAACGTGAGAAGTTGGATAAAAAAAGGTTTCCTGGGAACTATCCTCAGATGATATATCAGATCCTAGTTTACTAAGAATACTAAGATCCTGTAATGATTTTTGGGTTGATTTTGAGGTTGGTGTCTCAGGAACAACTAGTCCTATTTTTTTTTTGAAAATTGATCTTCTAATTAGGACCTAAGGGTATTATTCCAATTTTAAAGTTTTTCAAATTTTTATGTTATTTCTTCTTGGGCTGGTTTGGAGACCTAGAAGGATTTAAAGATAGGGTTTTAACCTTTCTATCTACTGTTTGTTATAAGGTAGAGGGAGTATCTATTTTCAGATTATTCTATATCCTAATAAGTTGTTTACCTAAAGTATTTAGGTTAATATTTGTATAATTGTTTTGGGTAATAATATTTTTAAGGTTAGTTACCTGGTTCTCTTGAGGGTTCTTAAGAGGAAAGGCTTCTACCTGACTATCCTTGTAAGGGATGGTAATAGGTTTTAATGGAGGATGTTCAGCTTCAATTGAACTATCTGGAGTTTCTCATATAGGTAACTTCTTTTTGGTATTGACCATATTAATTGAGTTAATTAGGTCATCTGTTTCCTCTAAAAATCTATTGAAGTCAGCTATTATGATTTCGTTAGGATTAATATCTAAAAAGGTTTTAAGTTGTGGAATTTTAGCTATTGGTTTTCTAGCTAAAGACTCTACTGGTTCATCCTTTAAAAGCATATCGAAGTCAACTTTTGTGACATCCGAAACACTAATTGATGGAAATATTTTATAATGTGGAACTATAGTTATAGGTTCTACAACTACGAGTTCTTCTATAATGTTGACTGGTTTAGGGTCAATGTGAACTATAGGTTCAACTATTGGTTCAAGTTTTGGATCTTCTAAGGTAACTGATGGGTTGCCTATTAAGACCGTTGATGGTTTGACTAAGTCAAGTGGTGATACTGAGCTAACCTGTTTAGGGTTTACTATTACTATTGATTCAACTATGTTATCCTGGGTTTGGGTAACAATGTGATCTGGTAATGTTTCTACTTGTATCGGTGGATTAATATGGGTCCTGAAACTATTTCTTGTCATAGCTATGACTATGGATTCTAGGCCCTTTTATTTTCTATATATTTTTAACCAATCTATAAAATCTATATTTTTGTTATGTTCTTTAACGTAACCCTCATGTTTCCTAAAGTAGCTTGCCCTAGATTTTTTTGAGTGTCTGTTATAGAACCAATGTTTAATTTTTTTATTATATGGTAGATTCAAATCTATTCTTAGTATTTTTGCATCCCATGGTTTGTCTCCATCCATCGTTAATACATTTAATTCATTTATCTTAGGATGTTCACTAAGTGCTTTGGATTGAGTTGGTGATAAAGGGAAAATAGGTGATAATTGAGATGATTCGCTCATCTCATAATTGTCAACAATGTAAACTGGTCTGGGTATTGGTGTACTACAGTCTACTCTTTTGAGTTTTGTTTTCCTAGGTAAATCTGAAGTTGATAACCTAGGTTTTGTTTTGAATGATAAATCCATTGTTGAGAATTTTGAGGCACTCGAAGAGCATCTCATTGATAAAGATCTATTGAAACCTATTTCAATATTTTCATTTTTATATTTTATTATTTCCGTTAGTTCTGTATTTTGTACAAATTCTTTTGATGAGTTTCAGATGTTGGTTGAGAAATTCCTTTTAAAAGCCACCTTTCTGGGTATACTACGTTATCCCAACTTATTGGTGTAAGGATGATAATATTTGATCTAGACAAATCTATCTGTAATAAAATGGTTTCTCCTTTATTAGAGTTATAAATGTTCCTAGTGTCCTAAGTGGACGTCATAATTTTGTAATGAACCCTATATAATAAGGCTACCCTAATTATTCTAGGTAAAACATTAGTATTATGAGTTTAAATTTGAAGTGTTAATGTTTTTAATATCTAGGGATCTCTTATAGGTACTATGATATTTGGGAAACAGTTAAAGGATATTGGTCCTAAGCCTAAGCCTGTTTCTACCGTACCTAATAAAGATTCTTTGAAATCTGTTAATCTAGCATTTCTTAAGACCACTAGAATTGATGAACTTAACCCTAGTCGTGTTAATGGTCTTAATCCAATATAGACTAAACTGAAATGAATATATTTGAATTTTTTATCAAAATGTTTTTGTAATGATTCTTTTGAAAGAAGTTGGATAGATTCATACGGTAATGAAAGTTGAAGATCTATTTCTTCAGTTTTAATGATGTAATCAATTTTAAAAAGATTCATCATTTTTGATTGATAAATTTGGTTTTTATTGATCTTTAGAATCTTCCAACGATCAATAGTTTTTTAAAAATTTTCAATAATATCTTCGTTACTATTGGTAATATAAGACTTTTTTAAAGAAGATGATGAAGTTTTGTTTAATAGTGGTGATGATGTTGAAAAGTTTTGTTTTGACATAATTAATAACTAAAACAAAATTTGTAAACAATATGGATAAAACTAATTATCAATATAACATACATAGCATGGTAAATATGATTCTTAACCAATAAATTGTAGTCTATTAATAATAAGCAAGATTTAAGAATATTATCATAAAATTTGAGTCACAGAATTATTTTAAATAATTAATACATGGAATATTTAATATTTAAGTTCCTGTTTTATCTCTTATAATAATACTTATAACTTATAACACTTACTTAACAGAATAGGTCGTTTGCTAAACCATTGGTATTTATAAGGTATTATTACCCTGAACATTAGTTAACTATATATATATCAAGACTTTCAAAGATAACAATGAGAATTTTGAATGAATACCTTGAATGATTGAAAAAAAAACAAGTTTTAAAGGCATTTCTCATTCATCTTTATTAGATATATTACGCGTAAAAAGGTCACAATAATAAATATTTGAATTATCTTGCTTGAATAAGAGAGCATTGTATTGAATATCTTTAGTGTGATAACCTAAGAATACATAACAATTTTTCTTTAGAATATTCTCTACTAGTGACCTAACCATATGGACATTGGGGTCAAGTGACTTGGGGGGTTTTTCACGTTTCTATTTTACACTTAGATAATGAATGAATAACTCTAATGTCTTGATTTTTAGATAAATTTTTGATGAATGAGTTATAATTATAAAAATATCATCTTAATAACTTTTTGATAAAGTAACCACTAATATAACATCTATAATCACTAAAAATTATTCTCCCTTTCATGCAATGCTACTCATTCAACTTGAAGGTAGGCTAATTCCTTTCACTCGTGGCCGTAACTAAAATAGCTGTTATCTAAAAGGTATGTGACAACTCATCAACAGTTTCACGCACCTCACCCTCTCAACCCCTTAACCCCCTTGTGTTTTGTTACGACGACACGAGTCACTAGACTAACTGCTGTCTTTCAAATTTCAACTCGTCGACTCTCTCGCGGCGAACTCAGTCATCATGCTCTTACAATCCTGAATGATGGCGGTATCAGCGACGTCGTATTTGAGAACAGAGCGGTTCAAGTTCATATCTCCCGCTGTCTCTTTTCCCTATGCCTACGCTTATTGTCCACTGTCCCCACAATCAACAATCCTGTCTGGAACTTTCTCGAAATTTAACCATGGCGGTCTCAAAGCTAAATTTGTGTTTGGGATTGGAAGGAAGGGAATCTTGGCTCGCCAGCACATCGTTGCCGTGGCTAGCTTCGAGCCTGACCGTCTCGGAAAGGACGATGCCCAACAGGTAATTCAAATTTCTAGTTGATGATTAAGATTTAAGACTTAAGTTATATAACTTGGGTGTTAGTGGCAGAACTTGAGCTCCAATGAGGTGGAAATATATCTTAAGGATTTACTTTGCGCGAGCTAGAGTGGTGGTTTTGGGGCTCGAATTGAATCACGAGTTAATGGAGTTAATGTAATTTGTTTTTTGAATAATGGATAGATTTTGGGAATTTTGGAGTTTTTGTCTAGGAATCATTTCAAATAATTTCGATGACGGGATGGATTTTCCTTTAAGAAATGCTTGCTGCTAGTTTGCCAACGTTGTCACATTTTTCAGCTCCTTTTTATCATGATAATGCAAAAGTCTCCTATAACTTTGGATTACCTGGCAAGTTATTCTCTTATTAACTTGACCAATGGGGAAAATTTGATATTTATACTATCGTTTTTTTTCTCCTCTGAGATGAATTGTGTGACAAAGTGGGAAGTTTCGGAAATGGGAATTTAGTTATTGAACTTTTTCTCAATTTTTTGTTTTGTGTTTAAGAGTATTTGTATAACGGTAAGGCTGTATGGATTTTTTTTTTAAAATAAATAGGAAGTTGACAAAGGTCATTTGAGGTCATCAAATGAGGTTATTTCAGAGACCCAACAAAGAACGAATCAGTTGAGGAAGAGAATTGTTTTTGGACTTGGTATAGGAATATCTGTTGGCGTTGTTGTTCTGGCTGGAGGATGGGTATTCACCCTGGCTTTGGCTGCTGCTGTTTTTGCTGGTGCACGCGAGTACTTTGGATTAGTTCGGAGTCGTGGAATCACCGTGGGAATGACAGCACCTCCTCGATATGTGTCTCGTGTTTGTTCTCTTATCTGTGCTCTGATGCCCATACTTACCTTGTAAGATTGGTAACGTGCCATAATTTTCTCCTCATTATCAGTTCTTTCTGTTTATTATATTGTTTGTTGTTTTGTTATTATGCAAAAGAGCAATTATTGAAGACTAGAGGGGTTGCTAACATTTATTATATTGATTCTTTTTCGTAAGGAAATTAATATTCATTTTATATAAATTAGTAGCAGTAATATGAGTAAATGTGCCACTGAAAGTTAGAAGATGCCCAAACAAATATTAGTATTTGATCTACTCCATCCTGCTGTAGATTTTAGCTCTCTCAAGTCCCAGCTTTTAACTTTCCATCAGAGATAACAAGAGTGTCTGGTCACCTTTTTGGTAATAGAGATTATTCTGTAATTATATTGTCCTATAAAATTGCAGGGCATATTGAAATGATATCATAAAACATTACGATGATTTTGAATTCTTTCAACCATAGCAATAGGTCCTTTATTGACATAAATCAATGTTTTGGGATTTTTGATGAAGGATCCCTGGGAAAAGGCAAAGTTTTGGGGAGGATTAAACATACTTGCTGATTATTATGTTCGATTTTTTGCCAGATATTTTGGTCAAATTGACGTGTCTGTGACATCTGCCGCCTTTATTGTTGCTATAGCACTGCTTTTACAGAGAGGAAATCCTCGTTTTGCACAACTTAGCAGTGCCTTTTTTGGGCTTTTTTATTGCGGATATCTTCCATGTTTCTGGGTCAAGCTTCGATGTGGTCTGGCAGCCCCTGCCCTAAACACAAGTAAGAATTTGGGTCCATATGCTGTACTTGTGATGGTAAACTTGGGTATTCGAAAGTTTTTTTTTTTTAAATTTGGTGATTCATTACTTGTACCATATTTATTTAATTTAAAAGGAAAGAGTTATTTTTTGACGTTTTTACATTGACCATTTCAAATTCCTCATATTAGCCGTTTCTAAGAAATAAGTTTGCTACCAATTGACCTCTTGCTTCAATATTTATGATGGCTTAACTGTATGCCATCTTCCAAAAGGTTTAAAGATGTAACCTTAGAGGGTCTCATAGGTGAAGTAGTTGTGGAAACTTCTTGCTTTACTTGTGTTCCTTTTCTATTGTATCGATTGCATTAACACTGTACAAATTGTGTTATAATGAGCACTCTGTTGCATGCTTCTTTTTATGCATGGTGTGTAAGCATGTTTGGTCTGCACTATTAAGGGTCTGTTGGTGCTCTTGTTGATCTGTGTCTCTCAAATTATGTTTGCAGGAGTAGGAGTATCATGGCCTCTTCTATTTGGAGGCCAAGCTCATTGGACAGTGGGTCTTGTGGCAACCTTGTTTTCATTCAGCAGCATAATTGCAGCAGACACTTATGCATTTCTGGGTGGAAAGGTATTTGGGTCCTAGATATTGCTGTCCTACACTTATTATCTTTTCTTAGTATCTAAAAATTCTTTTTATTGGAAGTATCTATTAATTCGCAATAAATGTTTTCCACTGAAATTTTTAATGGTTTGTAAGATATGCCACAATAACATGCAATTCTTATTTATTGGATTTAGATACCCATCATTGCAAGTTGTAAACAACGTGGTGAAATGCCCATATCTTATCATCTTTGCAACATCAAATTTTGGTTTGACTGTAACATGAGTGATAGCTAGCTATTCTGGGTTATGTAACTGCCAAAAGCTTGCCCTTAAATTTTTTTTTGTGAATTTTAAAGTAAAACTTTGAAATAGTTCCATAGAAGTGTAATATCTTCTTTTGAGCAATTTTACGAATGCACACCATTTCATTTTTGTAAAATGTTTGTTTTCATTATAAATATATAGATCATGCTAATAAGCATCTATACTTGATATGCAGGTTTTCATAATATGCAGCAGCATAATTTAAAATAGATGTTTTGGTTCAATAGTGATGTCGTTTAAGCCATTTAAATGTAGTTTATTATAGTCCATTTACCTAAGGCTTTAAGCCATTCTTTTATAAGATTTATTTAGCTCATTGGACCTGTAATTAGGAGCATTTGATCCATGATGACCTGTCAAAGGTTGTTACTCCAAACACAACATTTTGGTGCTAACAATTGCTTGAAAAGGAATCATGCAGGATGCTCAGAGAGTTAGTTGCAATTTTGCTTCATTGAAAGAACACTTTGTTTTCTCGTAGGAAGTGAGCCAATGAGTTCATTCCTTGTTTTTTGTTTTGAATTTGATTCAAAGAATTGAGATTTCCTACGTCAGATTGGTATCAAAGCAAGTGGATTGTGACCCAAAGCCCCGATGGCAAACTCTGGTGATAGTAGTCAAAGGATATATGTCGATGATCACGATCCAAAGGTTCTTTAGGGAGCATTGAGGGATTTAGAACAACGGATGGAGTTGAAATTTGACGATTTTGCTCGAGAAGTTCACCAATCTTTGCTCTAATTTGGTTAACAACTCAACGAAGCTCGAACCGAGCAATGCTTTGAATAAAGGAAAAATGCTCGAGCCCCACCTCCGATTTACCACGCATAACACCCCCGCTGAATTAAATTCCTCCTCTTCATCGTAGGGTTGATGATTCCAATGACAAAGTATTAGTACCTCCACAGGTACCTCTAGTGGGTTTCGAAACTGATGGTGGAGTAATTGATTGTTAGCTACAGAGACAAGGTATGGTTGCCCTTATTACCCTCAACATGCTAATGAATGTGATGATTATAGACTTAATATCGATCTACCCAATTTTATTGGAAACCTCCACATTGAAGATTTCTTAGACTTGGTTAGCTCAGTGTAGAAATTCTTTGACCATGTCGATGTGACTGATGAGAAAAAGATGAAACTGGTTTGGTGGGATCAAGTTCAGCATGAAAGGAAACTAATGGGTAAAATGTCAATCAGCTCATGGAATCAGATGAAGAAGAAACTGATGCAAAGCTTTCTATTCACTAACTATGAGCAACTGCTTTATCAACATTACCATCAATGTCAAGAAGGAGTTAGGTTTGTCAATGATTACACAAAAAAGTTCATAAGGTTGGAAGTACAAGCAAATATGTGGGAAAAAGAACCACAATGAGTTTCTCGTTACATTCATGGCCTTAATTCACCTATCAGAGTCTAAGCCCAACATGTTGGATTGTTAGTGATGCCGATAACCTAGAACTCAAGGTTGAGTCCCAAATGGCTAGAGCTAAAAAGAATCACAATTCTAAAAGAACCAATATTGATCAATCATTTGAAAGAGGTAAATCTCTTTCAACTCCCACGACACTTAGGCCTCAATTTGATCGCCAAACACAAAACAAAACCCAATGGAAACCATCGTACCTTCCTAACCCCTCCTATGCCACCTAAATGCTTCCTTTGCAACCAACTTGGTCATTGCTCAAATGAGTGTCCCTATAGGAAGACAACCCACCTTATTGATGAGCATGGTCACTCTAATGAAGAATTTGATTCAACCCCTGACAATGATTTAGAAGATGTTGAATTAGTAAAGGGAGAGGAAGGGGATCGAGCTATATGCATTATATAGAAACTATTTTTAGCTCCCAAGTAATTCACACCATCTCAAAGGCATGCTTTGTTTAAGACTCGTTGCACAACGAAGTTTACGAGGTAATTATAGACAATGGTAGTCTTGAGAACTTTATTTCAAAGTCCTTAGTGAAACTGTTGGAATTAATTACCACTACACACATAAATCCTTATAATATAAGGTGGATTAAAAAAAAAGAAATGATACAAGACTCTAAGAGGTGTGCACTATGCCATTTTCCATCGGTAAGAATTATCAGGATGTGGTATACTGTCATGTGGTGAAGATGATGCTTGTTATTGGGGATTGGCAATTTGATACTAATGGTATCCACCAGGAAAAACAAAACTACTATGTTTTAACTTGGAAGGACAAGAAGATAGCCTTGCTACCCACTATAACCCCTATTAACCCCCAACCCAAGCTAAAGAAAAACAAAAAATCTTGCTAAGCTCCTCCTACTGTGAGTTTGACAAGGCAACAAAGAAAACCAAACTGTTGGTGGCTATCTTGTGTGTTGACTCCTTAATAGAAACAAACATAATTCCCAGAGGTACAACCATTACTCCAAGAGTTATCAGATTTTTCATAATTACCCCCAATGCGTGAAATCCAACATCAGATAGACTAAGTACCTAGTGCTAGCCTCCCAAATTTGCCACATTATAGGATGAGTTCCCAAGTACATGATACCCTACAAAGCATGTTGGAAGAGTTACTCAAGAAGTAACTAATTCAAGAGAGTCTTAGCTCTTGTGTTGTGCCTGCTCTTTTGGTTCCTAAGAAGGCTAAATCATGGAGGATGTGATAGCAGAGCTATTAACATGATAACTGTGAAATACAGATTCTCAATTCCAAGATTGGAAGGCAGGTTAGATAAGTTGGAAGGTTCAAGGGTGTTTTCTAGACTAGACTTAAGGAGTGGGTACTATCAAATAAGAATAAGGTCAAGGGATGAGTGGAAGATTGCATTTAGAACTAAAGAGGGGTTATATGAATGGTTGGTAATGCCTTTTGACCTATGTAATGCTCCAAGCACCTTCACAAGGTTAATGAACTAAGTGTTGAAGCCATTTACAAACAGTTTCATTGTAGTCTATTTTGATGACATCTTGACATCTTGATACGTAATATGCATCAAAGCACTGACTTAAAACACCTTGAATCAGTCCTTACGGCACTTAGGGAAAACTAGTTATACCAAAACTTGAAGAAATGTGAGTTTCTCACAAGGAGGCTGTTCTTGGGATTTATCATTAGTGAGGATAGAATATCAACTGATGATAAGAAAGTCCAAGCCATTACTGATTAGCCTACACTACCTAGTGTACATGAAGTCAAGAGCTTTCATGGTTTAGCAACCTTTTATAGAAGGTTGGTCAAGAACTTCAGCTCAATAGTAGCACCAATCATATATGAAGCAAGGATAGTTCCAATGGGGATCAGAATAATTTAACAGCTTTCAACTTATCAAAGAAAAGCTTGTTTCAGCACCATTTTTGGCATTACCTAATTTTGACAAAGTCTTTGAAGTTGAGATAGATGTATCCATGGTTGGTATAGGGGTAGTGCTATCTTAGAATGGTAAACCAATAGAGTTCTATAGTGAGAAGTTGAGCAATGCCGGACAAAAGTGGGTTCACCTATGAACAAAAGCTTTATGCTATTGTTAGAGCTTTTAAATACTGGTAACACTACTTAGTGCAAAAGGAATCTGTGTTTCACCTTAATCACCAATCCCTCAATTTCCTTAATTCCCAGAAAATATCTCTAGACTGCATGCTAGGTGGGAGATTTTCTTACAAAAGCTCCCCTATGCATTCCAACACAAAGCTGGTAAACAAAACAAAGTAGCTGATGCCCTCAGTAGAAGTCACCAACTCCTAATTACACTCAAGAGTTAACTGACTTGATTTGATTTGATACTAGAATTGTATGGGACTGATGATGATTTCTCAAAATTGTGGATCAAGTGTCAATCCATGGAAAACACAGGTGCATTCTACATATAGGAGGGGTTTCTCTTTAAGGGAAACCAACTATTTGTGCCTAAAATCTCACTGAGGGAACACTTGGTTCGAGAATTGTATTCTGGTGGCCAAAAATGGTTGCTGAAATCACTAAATTTGTGCAGAGATGTCCTGTGTGTCAAATGGCCAAGGGGGATCCCAAAATACAAGTCTCTACACCCCATTACTTGTGCCTAGTTTCACTTGGGGAGATCTCAGTATTCGTTTTGTCTTGGGGCTTTCGGTCACTCAAAGGAAAGCAGATTCCATCATGGTAGTAGTGGATTGATTCTCTTAAATGGCTTGTTTAGTGCCCTGTAGAAAAACTAATGATGCAAGCTTAGTTACAACTCTTTTCTTTAGGGAGATAGTAAATTAAATTATGTTCCAAAGAGCATCACATCATATAGGGATGTGAAATTCCTTTCCCAGAAAGAGTTGTTGAGACATTTAACTTCAGCGGTGCATATCACCCTCAAATAGATGGTCAAACTGAAAGTATCAATAGAACTTTGGGTAATTTGCTGAGATGCCTAGCTGGAGACAAGCCAAAAACATGGGACTCTGCACTTTTACAAGCAGAGTTTGCTTTCAACAGTATGACAGGTCAATTGGAAAAACTCCTTTTTCTATTGTGACCATGCAAACTCAAAATATCTTTTATTGGATAATAAAGCACCAAATTACACTGTTGATTTGGTAACCATCCCTGATCCTATGAGTAGAAGTGCTAAATTTTTGAATGAAGGGGAGTTGGTGATGGTTCATCTAAACAAGTACAGAAGTCCTATTGGAACCCAGGGTAAATGATGCAGATAGAAAGTTCCAGAATTACTCAAATTAAATTCCTTTTTATTTTCTGTTATAACAGAATAACAATACACATGGTGGCATCATATGTGAGTGATGAGGCACATGGGAGTTAGTTAGGCTGGGTGAGTGCACGTGAGTGTATGACTCAAGGCCTATAAAACCCTTGCATGACCACAGTTAAGCATTCATTTAGATTTACTTAATTCTCAGTATTGCATGAATGTGTGTAATTCAAGAACGATCGACGAGTTCTTGTAATCAATACAAATATAATTACCTCTTTTCGTGTTCTTGTTTTGATTATTTTGCATTACATCAGAAATTGGTACCAAAACTTGGTTTGCACTGTAAATAGATGGCGATGTTTGACAACCAGACCATTGGCGCAGTAGTAATGAGGTGAGAACCTGCGGGCTATGATGGCTAGCCTTAAAAGTCGTTTTGAGCAGAGGATTATGGAGGTATTGCGAGACCTCCAATAATCGCTCCTACTCACCACCACCCAAATCCAGACCCAATTGAGTGAGATTCAGAGACAGATTAAATCGCGAGGGAAGGAGGTCCTTCACGACGAACATTCATCGCACCTACCATCTCATCGCGTCCCTGAGTTTCCTCACCAATGCATCTACCCAGACTCAGACGATGACCTCGTAACACCACCAGACGTGAACCCCAAAAGTATTGGGTTCGACGGAGGCATCGCTACCTGGGTGGGTAGCGATCGGGGAGAAAAGGTGCAAGAAGAACAACTTGGGTAACATACCATTCGACAGCATAAGGGGTAATTACGCAGATTGTATTATATATCTCATGAGAGACAATTCTATGGTAAGCAGGACTATCGGCTTACCGTGGACCTGTCTATTTTTGCAGGCCACTCTCACATGGAAGAATTCTTGGATTGGCTCGCTGTTGTTAAATTTTTTTTCAATTATACGAAAATATAAGAAGAGCGAAAAGTAAAATTAATCGCTTATAAACTCAAAGGTGAGGCCTCCGCTTGGTGGGAACACATGAAAAATGAAAGAAGGTTAAGGGGAAAGGCACCAATCACCTCGTGGGAAAGAATGAAGAAATTGATGGTGTAACAATTTTTACCAGTTGATTATGAATAGCTTCTTTACCAGCAATATCATCAGTGCCAGCAGGGAAGGAAGAGCATCATAAATTGAAGAGTTCATGAGACTTGGTTTGCGAGCTAACATGTGGGAACGAGAACCCCAAAAGGTTTCTAGATACGTGCAGGGTCTAAATTCTCCTATTAGAGGAAGACTAGAGTTTAGCCAAACTTTGTGGTTTGTTAACCAAGCCAACAACATGGCACTAAAAGTGGAAAACTAACTAGCTAGACACAGAAAATCCATACCCTTTGGGTCTCGTTTTAGTGACTCCTCTACCAGTAAAAACCCAAGTGGTTTCACCTCAAAATTCACCCAATCGGTCACCACAGTACCCACACTAGTTCCAAAAACTTCATCCCTAAACCCAACAACTCAAATAACCCACTTCCAAAACCTAACCCTTATGCCAAACCACCATTTATCAAATGTTTTAGGTGCTATCAACAAGGGCACAAATCTAATGAATGTCCATAAAGGCACGCAACTAATTTGGTCAATGAATTTGAACATTTAGATGATGAGTTTGACCCCTATCTCTAGACAACCTGGAATGAGCATAACCCACTGAAGGTGATGAGGGTGATAAGGCTTTGAGCTGCATAGTGCAGAATGTGTTGCTATCACCAAAACAACCACCACCATGACAAAGATATGCCATTTTCAGAACAAGGTGCACAATCCAACATAAGGTATACATTATTATTGATAGTGGTAGTACTGAAAATATTGTTTCACAGTATTGATGAAGTCTTTAGGTAGCCCTACTCCCTACAAAGGAAAACATTCCCACCCCTACCAAATAAAAAATGTTTCTTAACTGCAAACCAAACGAATTTGACAATGAAATCAGAAGGGTTAAAGTATTGCTAGTATTAGTGGCTATGGAACAACAGCCAGTCACTCGTACCATCCTTGATGTTGTTACATAATTACTATCTACCTACACTAACCTTACACCAATTGACCTACCAAACACCTTATCACCATTAAGAGATATTTAACACCACATAGATTTCATACCAGGTTGTTATTTGCCCAATTTACCCCACTATCGAATGAACCCCAAAGACTATGAGCTCCTACAAGAGATAATGGAAGACCACCTGGATAAGCATCTCGTCCAGGAAAGCAAGAGTCCATATGCTATGCTTGCACTGCTTGTACCCAAGAAGGATGACACGATGAGGATGTGTATTGACAGCAGGGCTATTAACAAGATCACAGTTAAGTACAAGTTCCTTATTCTTAGGTTGGAAGATATGTTTGACAAACTACATATTTCCATTGTCTTCTCTAAGCTTGATCTTCGCAGTGGGTATCACTAAATTTGCATCAGAAAAGGAGATGAGTAGAAGACAATTTTTAAAACCAAAGAAGGCTTGTAGGAATGGCTTGTCATGCCATTCCGGTTATGCAATGCTCCCAGCACCTTCATGAGATTAATGCATCACGTTTTGAAGCCTCTCAATAGTACTTGTGTAGTCATGTATTTCGATGATATCCTAATCTACAGTAAGAACCCTAAAGAGCACCTAGAACATTTACAGGCTCTTGGAAATATTGAGGGAACACAAGCTTTTTCTCAATCTCAAAAAGTGCGAATTTATGACCACTAGACTCCTTTTCTTGGGATATGTTATCAGTTGTGAAGGTATCTCAGTAGATACTAAGAAGATTGATGTCATCCAGTCATGGCCTAACCTGACATCAATACATGAAGTCAGGAGTTTTCATGGCCTGGGGACGTTCTACAAAAGGTTCATAAAAGATTTCAGTTCAATTGTAGCACCCATAACCAATTGCCTCAAGAAATGATAGTTTATTTGGGGAAAAGAGCAACAAGATAGTTTCCAACTCATCAAAGAAAAACTGTGTACAACCCCAGTCCTAACTCTGTCAGATTTTGATAAAGTATTTAAAGTTGAAACCGATGCATCCATGGTGGGAATTGGAGCAGTACTATCCTAGGGTGGCAAGCCTATTGAATTCTTCAGTGAGAAACTTAGTGAAGCATCCCAGAAATGCTCCACTTATGACCAAGAATTTTACGCTATCATTCGAGCCCTTAAACACTAGAAGTATTATCTCATTTCAAAGGAATTTATCTTTCACAGTGATCACTCAGCACTCAGATGGATCCACTCCCAGAAAGACATCTCAAGAGTCCATACTAGGTGGGTCATCTACCTACAAAGGTTTACTTATGTATTTAAGCAAAGAGAGGGACACTTAAACAAAGTCGTTGATGCACTTAGCCGGAGACACACCCTGCTGACTACCCTCCAAATTGAAATTACCAATTTTGACACTCTCTATGAACTATATACGATAAATGATGATTTTGCAACTGTCTAGACCCAATGCAACAACCATGAACCTGTACATGATTTCCATTTGCAAAATGGGTATCTCTTTAAGACAACAGATTGTGCATCCCAAAAACCAACTTAAGAGAATATCTGATATAGGAACTTCATGCTAGGAGACTTAGTGGTCATATTGGAAGGGACAAAACCCTATTATTAGTGGAGGAAAGATTCTACTGGCCTTTATCTACCAACAAGCTAAGGGAGGTAGTCAAAACATTGGCCTATATTCTCCTCTACCAATTCCTACAACCATTTGGGAGGATCTTAGCATGGATTTCATCCATGGGCTACCGGTCTACAAAAGGAGAGTAGACTCTATCCTGGTGGTCGTGGACAGGTTTTCAAAGATGTCTCACTTAATCCCATGCAAAAAGGTCTTTGATGCCAGCAACATAGCAATACTCTTCTTTCGAGACATTGTCAGGCTGCATGATATTCCTAAAACCGTCACCTCTGATCGTGACGTGAAATTCATGAGTCACTTTTGGAGAGAATTGTGGAGCAGGTTTGATACCAACTGAATTTTAGCCGCGCCCATCATCCACAGACATGGCAAACAGAAGTACTCAACAAAACCATAGGCAACATGCTCATATGTTTGATTCATGAAAAATCTCGAGAATGGGATATGCATCTTCCCCAGATTGAGTTTGCCCTCAATAGTGTCACAAATCGCACCACTAATCACTCACCCTTCTCGATTGTATACACCAAAGTACCTAACTTTAGTGTAGATTTGCAAGCCATACCTAACCCAAAGAGCAAAGTTGCTAACATATGGGCTACTGATTATACTCAATTCTACCAGGAAATCCGAGAGCATATTGAGAAGATGAATACAAAGTATAAAATGCAAGTTGATCAGCATCGCAAGCCTACGCACTTTCAAGCTGGTGAACTTGTCATGGTGCACTTCAACAAACACAGGTTATCACAAAGTAACTGTCCCAAGCTTCAGCTCAGAAACTATGTCCCTTTCAGAATTCTTAAAAAAATCAACGACAACGCATATGTCATTGATCTCCCCAAAGATTGGAATATTTTCAACACATTCAACATAATAGATCTTCGCAAATACTACCCTACAGACGCAGCTAATGTGATCAATTTGAATTCGAGAACGAATTCTATTGAAGAGGAGGACTATGATGCAGATAGAAAGTTCCAGAATTCCTCAAATTAAATTCCTTTTTATTTTCTGTTATAACAGAATAACAATACACATGGTGGCAACATGTGTGAATGATAAGACACATGGGAGTTAGTTAGGCTAGGTGAGTGCGCGTGAGTGTGTGACTTAAGGCCTATAAAACCCTTGTATGATCACAGCTAAGCATTCATTTAGATTTACTCAATTCTCAGTATTATGTGAGTGTGTAATTCAAGAACAATCGACGAGTTCTTGTAATCAATACAAATATAATTACATTTTTTGTGTTCTTGTTATGATTATTTTGCACTACATCAGTAAAATTCACTACAAGAAGTTTGGTCCCTATCCTATTACGAAGAAGATCAATGCTAATTCCTATATTCTTGAACTGTCACCTGACATGACCTCAACTTTCAATATCTTAGACCTCTACTCCTACTATCCTCCTAATGCAGCTCCAATGCAGGTTTTGGATTCAGGATTGAATCCTTTTGAAGAGAGATGCTCTGATGCAGGAGCATAATTTAAAGTGATGTTTTGGTTCAATAGTGATGTCGTTTAAGCCATTTAAATGTAGAGGCTTTAAGCCATTTTTTTTATTTAGCCCATTGGGTCTGTAATTAGGAGTTATGATCCATGATGACCTGTCAAAGGTTGTTACTCCAAAACCCAACATTTTGGTGCTAACAGTTGCTTGAAAAGGAATCATACAGGATGCTCAGTTAGTTAGTTGCAATTTTGCTTGATTGTAAAGAACACTTTGTCTTCTCTCAAGAAGTGAGCCGACAAGTCCATTCCTTATTTTTTTGTTTTGAATTTGATTCAAAGAGTTGAGACTTCCTACGTCAGATTATATATTTGTTTATTTTTTATTTTTCACCAAGTTATACATAAAATTCATTCTCAACTCAATTTGAATTCAGATTTGTGAGTGGGTGCATAATTTTTGTCTTGTGATTATGAGCATCTATTCTGCCCTGGATATGTGGCTGGAAGCATGTAGTTCCTTTTTCTCATCTTCTATTGTTTTTATAAGTTCCAAGTCAAAATTTGTATTCCACTGCAGACATTTGGTCGAACACCACTTACTGCTGTTAGCCCAAAGAAGACATGGGAGGGAACCATCGTAGGTTTGGGTGGTTGCATTACCACGTCAATAATATTATCAAGGATTTTTTGCTGGCCAAAGTCTTTGCTCAGGTATTTGATATTATATTGTGCAGTGGTTGTACATGTTGAAGAAATATGTTTGATGAGATGGCATGCTTTTGATTATCTTGCTTCATTGGATTAGCATTAAAGCATATGAACACTTGAAACCTGTAGTGTACCAGTTTTTCTTGTGGATTGATGTTTTTGACGCCCAGACATGCTTGAAATTGAATAATATGATGGTTAAATTTGACTCTTTATCACACATGCTTTCTGATAACAGGTTGGAGGTTTAGGTTAAGGATGTCACTCATGCATTTGGATGCTGTTTTGCTTTTGTACTTTACTGTGATTTGGTCCTCGGGAATTGTTAGTTATGTTTAATTCATGCACGATGAAATTAAGAAAGTTTATGATCTGGTAATATCTTTTTAGGGTTCTTGTGATTTTATGATGGACGACAATATGATGTGTCATGTGATCTTCATAGATAATTGATTTGGCATTGAAAGTTTATAAAATATGGACCTGATTAACCTAGAGCAGGGGGTGTTAGGGTTATTTTTAATTTTTACTAATTTATAATTTAATAACCTAAACAAAACAGTCACGCATGCAATCGTGTAAAAATAAGTACGGAAATAAAATAATAACACATGATATTTTTAGGTGGAAATAACCTAGGTCACAACCATGACCTAAGAGAAAAACCACCGGTCCACCGGACCACCTAACTTTCCATTATGAAAATCAAATGTTCAAGTTCAAACTCGGTCTTATGCTACCCTCCTTAGGATACTGCCCCAATGTATTTTACTTACGAGCCCCTACTGTGTTTTCACAGTTTTCAATATTAGCGTGAACGGTTTTCAGACCAACGTTTCAATAAGTTTTTCGCCAATCAGATACGTTCTCAAATTAACTGCAAAATGATTAGCACAAAAAACACAAGTGCCCGTATGTGTTCTAGAATGGATTTAATAATGAATAATCCTAACTAGATGATTCAAAACATATGTTACTTAAATCAAATCAACTAGTAAATCCTAGAGCAAAAAGATCAAGCACAAGTTCAATAAAAATAACTTCTTTAAAGATTAATAATCAAATCAAATAACTATGATATGCCAAAAAATAATTATTTGATCTAACAATTTAAAAACAAATATAACCACCAATATTTGATAGATTAACTAAATAAAGAAGCTTAAAGAATTATGATCTTATATTTGTAAAACAAGAGAGAGAAATTAAGAAGATTAGAAGAATGCTCTTGTATGGTTAATTGAAACAATGAGCAATGAGTTTTATTTATAGGAAAAATTAAAACCTTTAATCCTATGTAATTGAATTTTCTATTACAAATAGGATTAATAATTCTCATTAATTAAGATAATTCCCATTTAAAATAGATTTCTTTTAAAATATATTTTATGTTATCTTTTATGGTAAAGATTTCAGTTATAATTTAAAATATATCCTATTTAATATCTTTTAAAATAGATTTTATGTTATTTTTTATGCTAAATTTTTTAACTATAATTTAAAATATATCTTATCTAATATATTTTAAAACTAGATTTTATGTTATCTATTATGATAAGGATTTCAAATATAATTTAAAGTATATATTATCTAATATCTTTTAGCATATTTTATTTTAGAGTATATCTTATCTAATATCTTTTAGCATATCTTATTTTAGAGTATATCTTATTTAATATCTTTTAACATATCTTATTTTAGAGTATGTATTATTTAATATCTTTTAGCATATCTTATTCTATATTTTAGCACTAAAAATAATTTTAGATTTATAAGTATGTATTATTAAATGCATAAATATAATCCTATGTGTTGTAGTTATCAAAGATATATCTGAAGTACAATTATCTGGAACTCGAGCATTCGTTTAGCTTTTCTTGATAGACTTGATAGTAGGCCTAAAAACAAATTTACAGATAAATATTTTTCCACGAAAGTAGCCAACACTCATAGTCCTTACATGTATCATAGATAATTGATTTGACATGGACGGTAGATGAAGGTGGTGGTTCTTGTTTCTAGTTGAATTAAGTTAAATTTGGTTCTTGCTAACTGTTAGTATGGTTCAATTTATAACGGAAATTAGAGAGAAGTTATAGAATGTAGATCTCTTATGAGGTCCATGTATATATAAGACATTAAACGTACACGTGTCAATTACATAGGAGGTACACGTCACAATGTGTCAGAGGGATACTGTAGTAAAAAAAATCACATTTTAAGCTTGAGGTCAACCACTACATGGCTCAGGTTGGTGGTCGATCTTCCAATACTCAAAGCTACTATTCGTAGGTAGGCTCACCCTATGGGTATCGTTGGGGCACGGGCACGGGCACGGGCACAAACTAGTCTTCCTAGGTTGACTCGTCTGATGGCTCGTGTTGTTAGTTGGATTGGGTTCGAGGGTCAATCTATATGTTCAAGTAGTAACTAAAGAAAAGGAAACAGGGTTTAGTATAATCCCCCTAAAAAAACATACAACACATAAACTCTTTTGCTAAATGTTCTCTCTGTTTTTGTGCAGTTGTTATTAGATATACTTTGAGGCTTGTATTGTTTAATGTGCGTTCACTGAGTGTTTTGAGTTGTTCAGTGCAATAGCTTTTGGATTCTTGAACTTCTTTGGATCTCTTTTTGGTGATCTCACTGAATCAATGATCAAGCGTGATGCGGGTGTAAAGGACTCTGGTTCCTTGATACCAGGACATGGTACGTACACTACCTTTTGCTCATATTCTGCTGGAATATAACTCCATTTTCTGAATCCAAGGACAGAATAAAACTGTTCAAAAGACTTACCTTGAAAGCTTGTCTGTCTTGTATTAGGAATCAATTAATTTCTTTTGCATGCAGTTCATGCTATGTGCACTTTCATTTTTGATTTGCTGTTGCTACATCTTTTTTTCGTTAATCTGTAAGAATCTTATACTCCTTTGTGTTTAATGTAAAACTTAAGTAGCTAACTTTGTCGTCTAGTAGCAGCCTATGTTGGTTATCTATCAGCATATAGTCTTAAAAAATATAATCTGTTTTGCTACTGTAACTGAAAGTCCATGAAGAGTGGAGCTTTGTCTTGGAAGCATTAACCATCTTACCTCATGGAAATTTTAGCACATGTTATCTTCTGTTTTTGGACATATCACTATCTGTCACATACTGACTTTCAGTAATTTTCTTGCAATGCTCTCGAAACTTTTTGTAATTATCATTTTACACAGGTGGAATACTGGACAGAGTAGACAGTTATATATTTACAGGTGCTCTTGCATACTCCTTTGTTAAAACCTTTCTGCCACTTTATGGCGTTTGAGGTGAACATTTTTATGATCTAGATCGATTACAATGACTAAGATTCCTAGCAAATAATAAGTCAACCAAAGTTTGAGGATTAAATTTTCCAAGAGTTGGAGCGTAATGAAAGTCAGCTGCTTGAAGAGCTCAAAGATCTCTGGCAAATCCATCACGTGGTCTAATAAAATCCTGCATTGTGCTCATTGAGGTTATTTCTTCACATGCTTCTTCCCGAAATTCGCAACAAAGCAACTAAAGAGTTGGGTTTGTCACCTCAATTACGTCCTCTAGTTCTCTTCCGTGATCCCTTTTTAAGCCTAAAGCATGTGGCATTGGTTAACTAGTTATAGTAGTAAGCTCATTTTGTAATTAAAAAACAAGTATTTGTCGGACATTTAAAGTGCTTGTATAAGGGGGTTTCCAAATGACTCGGGGTATGTTTGAAATCTCTTCTTTTTCTTCTTTTGATCCAGTGTTTTCAAATGACTTGAAAGTACTTTTAAGAATTTTTGGCATTTTGGAAAGCATTATTTGTGATTTTATAAGTAATTCTTATTTTTGAGAGAAATAAATTATAATGCATACCGAGCTTTTAAACTAATTATGAAAGTGTTACTCTAAATTATTTCTAGTAATTTTAAGCCAAACATTTTAATGTTGCTGTTTTATTCATTTTTAATTAAATTAATTTATTTTCAATTACTTATGGTAAAATCATTATCATAAAATTACTTTTGAAAGGAGCACATCTAAATGGATTTTAGTTTATCGAAAAATTATCTCATTTGGTGGGTGAAATACCAATAATTATAAATAATTATAAATATAGTGTATGTTTATTGTATATTATAAATGTAATATACTATAAAGATTTACGGTATGATTTTATTTTTAATGTAAAATCTATAAAGATTTATAGTTATATTATATTTGTATTATACAATAAACATATATTATATTTATAATTGTTGATATTTTTTTCTTAATTTATCCGGCAATATACTCTGATTATCTACAGAATGGCATAGTCCTTGCAAGCATAGTCTTTGCGACTTTGTTTCCAATCTGTTTGTCTGTACTTGTTGACACGTCAAAAAAATTGGTGACTGATTTAAAAAAATATATTAGCAATGGTAAGTAGTGTGAATATATTAAAATTAGTTTTTAATTCTCATTCATAATTTTTTTTTACGTGTCATAATCATAATCATAATCATAATCATGAAAGTATAATTGTCACCTAAATCTAATAGGATAGCTCTTGCCCACTTGATTTGATTATGAATTTGCAAATGGTGAGATATGCTAACCTAAGAAGATATTGCCTAAACCTAAAGCTAGATACATATAATGTCATACAATGACATGTCAACTAAAATTGCATCACATATCAACATGTAAGTTGAAAATTGCCTTTGCATGGGTCCTACAGAAACAGGCTTAGCTTAGGATTTTTAAAATTAAGGCCTTTATGATTTGTTGTTATTTATGATCGTTTATTTTACTTCTTCTTCTCCTCTTTCGCGCTAAATAGTGAGTTATAGACTTAGTTTTAAATCTTGTTAATCCTTTCTTGGAAGAAAAATTTGTTAATGATTAGCTTGGTGATTATAGTGATAATGACATTATATGACTCACAATTTCAATATATTATTATTTTTTATTAAAAAAATAGAAAAAATAGTAAAAACATATGGGTTGATTTTATTTTTAGTATCTAATATTTGTGTTCGAGATCTAACCTCTAATTTCAACAATTTAGAATATATTTTTTTTGCTAAATCAACTAACTATTGTCTACTTAATTCAAATATCGTTACAAATAAATTTTTAACATATTTTATAAATAGAACATCAGTTGCGATATAGTTATAAAGACCTTATTTATAACAAATCGAACTTACCTAATTCAATTAGAATTGATTATGTAATGTATTTCATGTCATCCATTTTTGTTTTAAATAACAAAGTTGGAACTCATGTTCTCTCAATTCTTACAAAATACATATACCATTGAAGGCATATATGCAATTCATAATCCTTCACTTTCACCATTGTGTCATTGCACTGAGTTCAATCAAATCACAAACAATTCCAAACATTGACACGTCCAAACTTATTATAATTTTTAATTTTCACACCTCCAATAATTCCATTTAATTATTCGCCTTTCAAGCTCTTGGTTTTAAAAAAAAAAAACTTAAAATATGTCAATCATATTGAAATAAGAACATGAATATTATCATTATCGTTTAAACTTGTTAATTAAATAGTCGTTATTTAAAAAAATAGTTAAATAGTGGAAATATAATTCAATACAAAAAAGAATAATAATAATAATAATAAAAAGTGGAAATTAATAGAATTAAAACTCTCCATCTAGTATTATGTTGAATAAATATGGGAAGAATGAAGTGAATCACTTATTATTCAACCGAATTTATGAGAACTGAAATAATTGAAGCAGAGTTATCACTTGATGATTATAAACCAATAAATAGACATGAATGGTCTAAACTAGAGATGAAAGATAGATTTGTGACTCTTTTTGTTTTCTTATGAATTTGATCCCTTTGAACTCATCTTCTTCTTATTCTTGACCTCATAATTATCACTTGCAAGTTGCAACTAACACAAGAAATGAGAAAACCAAGAATGTGCATTTGATTTCATCAAAAAAAGGAGGAGGAGGTATTTGAACATTTATCCCATTAACCATATTTTAAAAATGGATTAAAATGAATCTGTAACATGAATATTTTTTAAAAGGTTATTATATATTATAAATATATTATCATCTTAATTATTAAGACGTGATAATCTTTTATTTAATATATTTTAATAAATTATATTATATTTATTAATAATATTGTATCACATCATTTATATTACATCTCTTAAACTTAGATTTATTGACTATAAAATTTCAATAAAAATACGCTTACATATGTTTATTATAAATAAATAATAAAAAATTATATAAAATATCAATTAAAAAATAAGCATGAACAAGACATGAGAATCGGATGCAATACAATAAAAAAAAGTCACACCCACAATTTATAGCATTTTTTTAATAAGTTAGTTTTAAGTTTTAGGTAGAGTTTCTTTCTTTTCTTGTACAATCAATGCATGACTTGGAATAGATAGAAAAGAAACAATTAAGAAGCATTGAGATAGTCTTGAGTCTTGAGCAAAGAGATTGAAGGAGCGAAGAAGAACACAAATGAGGGTAAAAAAGGTAGCTTATTGATGTTATTGGAGGGCTTAGCTACCAAAATGGATGTCTTTTGATAATCATTTGAGTGCATACTTTTCGGATTTTTGTTTTGCCATAAAAAAGATAGAAGATGTGTGGGTTGTAATGACTGCGTTGTTTGTAAGCTGACTGATAATAAAATAATTAAAATATGAAAAATAAAAATAAATTTTTTAGTTTATATTCAACTATATAATTTTATTTTTATATCTAAAAAAATATGTTTATCAAATTATAAAAATACATATATTTAATACATTTATAAATATGCGTCATCCTATTATTAAAAACAAAACATATATTTTGCATCTCGGAGGGTTTAAAATTAAATAAAACTCTAAAAAAAGTTATGTGATCCATTTAACAGATAAAAGTATAAGAGAAGGGAGAAAATAAGAAAATTGGAAAATATTACATGTAATATATATATACCGTTAGATTATTCATATTTAATAGTGAATATGTGATTATGTGTGCATTACTTAAAAAGAGGGTTTTATGGAGTGGGTTAGAGAATAAAAAAGCTAAAGATAGTGTGTCTGCTAAAAAACATAAAACCTGAACTTTTGTTTCACCAGCACACTGTGTGTGGTTAAGTAGTAGTGTCTATGTATATATATATATCTTCCATCTTCCACCTCACACGGATAGCTTTTACTTTTCTTTTCAGATGCTCACATGGTGTTGGCTTTGCCCTTTAATTCATATTATAATATTAGCTTAATATTACTCTTTGTAATATATTTAATCGTTTCTTGCAAATTCAAATTCTACGTTTTCAAGACATAATAATTTGATTTTTTTTAACTCTTCCCTATCAATAACAAATTAAATAAATTAAGTGAATAATTTCACTAAATTGAAATTATTATTATTATTATTATTATTATATTATTAATTGTAACAATTTATTAAGCTAACGCATATCAATCGTTGATTGATATTAAAAAAATGATTTTTTATCTATGTTATTTATAAATAAAATTATATATATATATATATATAAAAGTTCTAGACATTTCTTTGGTGCTAATTAAGGAAATAACAAATGTAGGTAAAGAAGAATCCTCACGAGTCATGAGTTACGTGTGTTTGAGCATGCTAAATAGAAATTAGAAAAACAAAAAGAGGAGAGGAAAATATTGAAATTGTATGTAATAATAATATTAAATAGAGGAATATGATTCTTATAATTTAAAAAAAAAAACCATGCAACAAACAATAGGGGTCCAATTTCTTTTGTGTGCTTTTGTTAAGTTTTAGCTAGAAGTGATTGAAAATGGCTGTTCAATTAGGCTTTAGATAGTGTCCTACTTAAATACTTCTTTTTATTCGTATAATTGTAGCACAATCTTTAATGTTGTTGAAAAACATTTAACGGAAGCCCTCACTCTTGGAGCTGGCATGGCTTCTTTATGACAAAAATGCTTACCTCAATTCAGCTCCTTAATGAAAAGTTAGTTATAATATTTGTAGGGTTATATATATAAATTTGCATTTAAATTTATTCTTATATTAATTAAAACATTTGCTAATTTTGAAAATGTTTAAAAAATTTATTTATTTTTAAATTTTTTTTTATTAAATTTGTGACTATGTGCCTCCTACAATTCATTTATTTCCTCTTGTTGGCCGATTTTTTAGCTTCATTTTACTAAAAAGAAAAAAAAAGAAAAAAAGAAAAGTGAAGTGTTTTTTTGATCTATGCATGGGTTCCAATATTTCCATGTATGGAAGATGCTTTCTACTTCTTATGTTTTTCTCCGTAGTTGAATTCAATAAATATCGTAACTTATTTAATAAATATTGTACTTGTATTGACGCTGACACTTACTAATATACACGACACTTATCAAACAACTGTAAATCATGTAATTTAATCATTGTGATTGTTAAAATAGTAATTAATATTTATCTATATAAACAATGTACATACCTTATACAAATTAAGAAAAAATATATCAGAGAAACCATTTATTTCTTCTTTTGATTGTTTTTGATGTAGGTATAGGAGATTGGGTCGTGCTTCTTTTGGATATTTAAAGAAATTATTTTTAAGTTTATTTTTGAACTTAGATCTTTATACTTTAAAGTGTGATGCCTATGAACTAGTAAAAAGCCATCGTTCATCATTTCCTGTAACCTTAAATAAAAGTCCATTTTCATTTATGATTATACATTCTCATGTATGGGGTCCTTCCAAAGCCTCTACTTTGGAAGGATCATGTTGGTTTGTTACATTTATTAATGATTTTAGTAGAATGATTTGGGTCTGTTTAATGAAATCTAAAAGTGAGATAAACTTATTATTTAGAAAATTTTATAAAATGGTTCATACTCATTATAAAACACAGATTCAAGTTCTACGTAGTGACAATGGAGGAGAATATAAGACATCTGAGCTTCAAGAATATCTTAAATGAGAAGGGATTATTCATCAAACTACTTATGTTGATACACCTAAGCAAAATGGAGTTGCAGAAAGAAAAAATCGACACTTGTTGGAAGTTGTTTGTGCCTCATTCATCGAAGCTCATATGTCATTATCTTATTGGGGAGAAGCACTTACTTCTGCTGTATATTTGATCAATCGGGTACCTTCTAGTTCTATTAACTTCCAAAAACCATTACAAGTCATCACTGAAGCAATTGTTGCACCAAGTGTTCCCAATTTACCTCCTTATGTCTTTGGGTGTGTGACATTTATACACCTACATAAACAACAACGTAGCAAGTTGGATCCACGAGTAATATGTTGTGTTTTTATGGGATATGCCACACTATAAAAAAGGTATCGTTGTTATCATCCTCTTACAAAACAAATGATTACCACCATGGATGTTATTTTTCATAAAGATACAATGTATTTTTCTTCTATACCTGAATTTCAAGGAGAGTACAACAATGTTAAAATTCAGACCCTTACATATAAATTGTTTCCTTATGAAGAAAGACAAATTATATGTGAGCAAAATACAAATAACCTGAATTCAGATGATAATAACTCCTAATATAGAAAAAACTCAAGAGAAATGGAATCAAGTCCTCGTCAACTTCAAGATCATCAAGCAAGTTCATTACTACCACTAAGTGAGTGCGAGTTTTCTACTCCACAAGTTGCTGATATATCTAACCAATCGTTTGTAGAGAATGTTCTAACTATTGAATCAGCTAGAAAAATACTTCCACCACATCCTAGGGTATATGTCTCCCTTAAAATTATTGGATATATTGACATATGGGAGGTTATTATAAATAAGTATATGCTGATTGTTAACTAACATTCAAGGCTAAGTTTTCCTGCATTACATTGTTGTTTGTGGGAAAGAAAAAGGTTCTACCTCTTTCAAAGTTTACTTAAACGCATCCTGCATATATATATGCATGCGCTCTGAAGCTGACCATTCAATACTGCTTTTGAAAAAGCATTTTTATGGATAACAAATTCCCTTTGTACTTCGTCCTATCGTACGCCCATACTTCTCCAGTTCTCCATCAATCACTTGTGCATTGTAATTTTTTTTTTTTTTATAAATCAAACGATATTAATTCGGTGGTTTTAATCTTAAAGTATGTGAGAGAGTTAATTTACCGGACAACAAGGTGATTACTTATTATTATTATATTTGGTTGAGGGGGATAAATTTAACGTAAATATTATTATTATTATTATTAATTTATTTGAGTAATGAAATTAAAATAATAATAAATATTAAAATAAAATTTATAAAGTTAAAAATTAAAATTTTTTTATTTTTAAATGAAAAAAATAATAAATAATTATACGAAAAAAATAAATTATTTTAATATATTTTTGATGGTGGTAGAGGAATAAACATTACATTCTATTTAAAATTAATCATTATATGGGATATAAAAATATTTTAAATCATTTTTATTAAAATTAAAATAGTGGCTTTTTTTCTTTATTTCTTTTCTCTTCCAGTTTTAAGACTGGGTATAGCAAATTAGCAATTAATAATATTGCTTTTGCTTCTCGGGGTAATTAATGTGGATTAATTTACTACTTTTATAGTAACAGTTTACAGAGTGACACTGTATTATTATTTGTAAGTACTGTTGCAAAAAATTCAAATAAAATTGAAAAGCAGGTAACTGATATCAACAAAAATCGATCGTAAGGATTCTGAAGACTTTAAGGTGGCGTTTGGTTCGTGGAATGGAATCGGAATCAGAATCGGAATCGGAATCGGAATCGGAATCGGAATCGGAATGGAATGGAATAGAAAGGAAACAATTTTGTTTGGTTTGATTACTGGAATCAAGTTCAGAATCAGGATTATAGTGTTTGGTTTGCCACTGGAATGGAATGAAAAAAGATGTAAATGACCTTAATACCCCTACATGCTGTAAAGTTCAAATAATGTCATTTAATTACTATTTTTTCGTCAGACAAAATACATTATTGAAATCATTATTTTTCTAAATAAGTATTACTTAATTAAAAAGAAATATATTATTAAAATTATTATTTTTCTAAATAGGGTTTAGGGTTTTGAGGTTTGGGATGTGTGATTTAGGGTTTAGGGATTTAGGATTTGGGGTTATATTTGTAGGTTAAGGTTTAGGGTTAAAATTATTATTTTTCTAAAAATAGTTTAGGGTTTTAGAATTTTGGATTTAGGGTTTAGGGTTTTAGGGTTTTAAGGTTTAAGGTTTAGGATTTATGGTTTTAGGATTTGGAATTTAGGGTTTAGGCTTTTGGGATTTATGTTTTAGGGTTTTGGGTTTTGGGTTTTGGGATTTATGTTTTAAGCTTTAGGGTTTAGAGATTTGGGGATTTGGGGTTTTGGGTTTTAGGGTTTAAGGATTTGGGGTTTAGGGTTTTAGGATTTGGAATTTGGGGTATAAGGTTTAGGGTTTTGGGATTTATGTTTTAGGGTTATGGGTTTTGGGATTTATGTTTTAAGGTTTAGGGTTTTAGGGTTTAGGGTTTTGGGATTTGGGGTTTATGGTTTAGGGATTTGGGGTTTTAAGGTTTAAGGTTTAGGGTTTATGGTTTTAGGATTTGGAATTTGGGGTTTAGGGTTTTGGGATTTATGTTTTAGGGTTTTGGGATTTACGTTTTAAGGTTTAGGGTTTAGGGTTTAGAGATTTGGGGATTTGGGGTTTAGGGTTTTAGGATTTGGAATTTGGGGTTTAGGGTTTTGGGTTTTGGGATTTACGTTTTAGGGTTTTGGGTTTTGGGATTTATGTTTTAAGGTTTAGGGTTTTAGGGTTTAGGGTTTAGGGTTTAGGGTTTAGGGATTTGGGGTTTATGGTTTAGGGATTTTGGGGTTTAGGATTTAGGGTTTTAGGATTTAAAATTTAGGATTTAGGGTTTAGGGTTTAGGGATTTGGGATTTATGTTTTAGGGTTTTGGGATTTATGTTTTAAGGTTTAGGGTTTAGGGTTTAAGGTTTTAGGATTTTAGGATTTGGATTTAGGGTTTAGGGTTTTGAAATTTAGGGTTTAGGGTTTAGGGTTTAGGGTTTTGGAATTTAGGGTTTAGGGTTTTGGAATTTTGGGTTTGAGAATTTGGGATTTGAATTTAAGGTTATATTTTAAGTGAGGGTAAAATTGAAAAAAAAAAAATTAGATGAAAATGGAATAATGATTACCAAAGGTGGGAGAAGGAATTATGATTCCTTCTCTTTTAGTAATCAGATTCTATTCCGTCCTTCATTCCGTCTAACCAAACACACAAAATAGAAAGAATTAATTCTGATTCCATTATATTCTATTACATTCCGTTCCCTCCAATCAATCAAACGTGGGGTAAATCCTTAACTCAATGCTTTTAGAAGTTATCCAAGTAAAGAAATTGGAATCTGTAATAGATAAAAGCTGAAAAAAACATTGTCCATCAGTTGAAAATATACAGCATATATAGCCCCATATTTTATTGCTTCTTTAGTAGCTTCTGATTGTAACAGTATGTCTAATTAACTACAAAGCTAGTATTTGTCATCAATGAGAAGAAGATAAAAGCTCTGGAGAATCCAAGTGTCAGAACCAATACATCTTTGTCCCAAGTACAACTCTTAGACGTGTAACTAAAAGATCTTCTGCATATCTTGCTTGACTAAAATCCAACAATATCAAAAAATTCATGCATTTAACCTTGTTTTAAGGCGGTATGAATCCCATTTCTAAATTTTATCTATGTATTATTTTTTTATTTAATAAAAAAAATATTTTAATATATATCTTTTTAAAAAAATACTGCATATATCATATAATTACTAAACTGCATGTTGACATTCATAGCTTACTATACACCACGAAATTAGCAATGATGATTCACATTTTAAGTTTTAGTACTCTCTAAAATTAAATTAAATTATTTTTTTAATTAAATAATTTCTTAGGAATACTAATTCATCAATCGGAGATGCAGTATGTGTTTGGAATTGATTTACTTTATCTGAATTTAAAAATTAGTATTATATTCATTTTATAAAATAATTATTTAATAATAAATTAGATATATTAGATATTAAAGAATTTAAAGAATTTAAATATATCTCCTTGAAATTTTGAACTAATGATAAAGGTTTGTTATATGAGGTGAAATAATTCATCTCGAAGAACTTTGATATGAATGATATGGATGAGGACTTTTATATCATTGGCATTAAGATCTATATGAATAGATCTCGAAATATTTTGGGTTAGTTTCAAGAGACTTATACCAATAAATTTTTAGAGAGATTTTGAATAAATGATTGTTCATTAAGTGTGGCACCCATTGTGAAAGGTGAAAGATTCAACCTAAACCAACGTCCTAAAAATGAGTTCGAGCGGGAACATATGAAAACCATTTCATATGTTTCATCCATTAAAAGCCTAATGTATGCTCAGGTTTGTACCAGACCTGACATTGTATTTGCTGTTGGGATGTTAAGTAGATATCAGAGTAATCCATATATTGACAACTAAATAGCTGCAAAGAAGGTGATAAGGTACCTTCAAGGGACAAAGAATTACATGCTCATGTATAGACAAACTGATGATTTGGAGGTGATTGATCACTCCGATGTAGACTTTGTTGGTTGTGTTGATTCACACAAATCAACATCTTATTACATTTTTATGTTTGTTGGTAGAGCCATGTCTTAGAGGAGTGCGAAATAGACCTTGACTTCACTTTCACTATAAAGGTCGAGTTCGTATCATGCTTTGAGGCTACATTACATGGTGTATGGTTGAAGAGTTTCATTTCCGAGTTTAAAGTAATTGACTCTATCTATAGGTCATTGAGATTATACTGTGACAACTCAGCTACTGTGTTTATGGTTAAGAACAACAAGAGCGGTATTCGTAGTAAGCACAATGACATCAATTATTTGGCCATAAGAGAATGTTTTTTAAGGGAAAAAATGGTTATTGAGTACGTTAGCACTGAGTTGATCATTGTTGATCATTTGACTAAAGGTATGCCACTAAAGAATTTCAAGGATCATGTAATAAGAATGTGACTTGGTTCTATGATATAAATATTCATTATACATACATTTGATATTTTAATGAAACTCTTATTCAGTTAATATTTTCTCGTATGATTTTATGCACATATTTTGAGAAAAACATATTTAAGTTATGAACCTCGACTAAACATATGATTTATTCATTAAGTGGTATGAGCTTGATACATAAAAGATAATACTTATTATTAGAGGACTTATCGTCATGATTTATGTGTTCTATTTCTCATAAAATTGAATGATAAAATATATGAACCAAGTGGGAGAATGTTGATTTTTTCCTCCTGAATTGTCGGTAACCATAGAGAAGTTAGCCATAATGTGGTCCAACAATTTCCATCACTCACTCACGTTCTTCAGACTCTCAACCCCTCAATTACACGTTATATTTTGCTCTTTGATGAACAAAGCACTTAAACGTGCCTATAAATATACAGTTGATCCTTAAGTCTTCTCTTAATTCAATTAATTTTAAAATGAATCTTTAGTAAACTTTAGTCTCAAAACCATCTTGATAAGAGAGAGATTTAGAAGCATCAAATCGAAACACTATTAAAATTCACGTGTAAGTGTGGTGAAGTGTGATCAATGGTTGGAGGTAAGTTTTCAATTATTTTTGTTTCTGTTGCATTTACATTCATGTTCATATGGTTTCATAAATGTTTTTGGATCGAATTTTTTCTAACAAGATAATTTCATGTATTATTTTTATTTTTTAGAATAAAGTGCACTCTATCATAATAGTTTTAATTTTTAACATGTAAACTTTAGTAATATATTTCTCAATATATTTATTTTATTGTAAAAATGTGAAAAAGAGAATGTCATTTATTTATATAATTTTTTTTTAAAAAGATACACTTTATACACATAAGCATCCAAATTTTTCCAGATTATACACATAGATATCTAAATTATTTTTTTATAGAAATTATCAAAACTCTATCTGATTATACGCAGGAATTTTTTTTTTACAAAAAAAAAACCTAAACTTTTAAGGTCTAATTTTACAATTAATAATCAATTAAGCGTGTAACATACAACACACCATCATATTAGTTGTTGATTATCCATGTAAGACGTGGGTTTAAGTTAACCTAGTCCTTCTGTTTTGCCGAACAATAACTTCCTTCGTGATTAAACCACATCGATATAAGGTTTAGGCTTTCATAGGTAGCATGGGCTGTGTCAAATTATGAAGGAGAATAAATAGTTTCAGTATCTTTCCATTGATTACAGACCTCCTATTCGGCTCTAACCTTTGAAGATGCTACAACTTAAACCTGCGTGAGGCTCATATGGGTAATTAACAACTAATCTGATAATGTGTTACAGATTACAAGCTTATTTGGTTATTAATTGCAAAAATTGGAGCTATTTGTTCATAATTAAAAGTTTAGATACTTTTTGTAATAATTAATAATTTTAGATACTATGTGTATAGTATGAAAAAATTTGTGTATCTTTTTATAAAAAATAATAATTTGAATAACTATGTGTACAATTTGAAAAAGTTTAATTTCCTTTATGATTGTCAAGCCTAATATTTATTAATAAAGTAAACATTTTTAACATAAATAAAAAAATAAATTATATTTCTTAAAAAATATGAAATTAACTTGTATAGATATATAAAGTTAATTATTTTATCTCATTCATATTTAATTTAACGTTTTAAATAAATTTATGTTATAATATTATTTTTTAATTTAAATATTATCATAATTAATGTCTTCTCATTTAATTTATATTTTTAATATATTTAACTTTAAATATATATTATATTTTTTTATTAAATTTAAATTATAAATAATCATGGATCATATTTTTTATTATATATATATATATATCTTATTTAGATTAATTAATAACAAATAATATATCTTAGTTAATATCATTTTATTATTAACTTATTTTATTAAAAAAATTATCTTATTAAAAATTAAATAAAATTATTTTATTAAAAATTAATATATTATATAATAAATCTCACTAACATCAAGTTACAATTAACACATATACTCATACGTCAACCACATGTGACTTTTTATCCTTCCCTAGCTACCACAGGCGCCTTTTTATTCTTTTCTTTTATACACCTTTACAAGTTACAATGCTAAGGTTCATTCACCTTATTATCTTTGAAGGTGCACATGGCTTAGTTTTTTTAATTCATGTAATTTAATCGATTTATTATTATATTTATAAATATTTTAATTATATTATTTTTGTTAATTTTAGTTATTTTGATTATTTTATTTTCAACAATTTTTTTTAGATATTTTAATTATCAAATATTCATAACTCTTATTAATAATATTTGATTCAATATTATTTTAAATTTTTTTTTCAAAAACCTTAAATAGGAAAAAATAATTAAATTATCAAAAATATATAAAAATAATGTAATTAAAATATATTAATTTTAAAAAATATTATTAATATAAGTAAAATTTCGTCTATCATATATCTCCGTCTGTTTTTGTGTTGTTTTCCTTAAAAAAAATTATTTCTTATAAATCTGTATAAGTGCCTGTTCTGCTATTCTTGAGAAATAAACATACATAGAGTTAAAAAAAAAAAAAGTTTCTTGAGCTTGAACATGCGTATGATTGGAGAAACTTGACAAAAAGGAGACAAAACATAAGTTGTCAGCAGATATAAAGAAAGCTTTGGTTACGTAAATGCTACATCGTTTCAAGTATATGATAGTGACAGATAATCCTATATTAATTTTACTTTATATTACGCCGCTAGAATAGATCACAACTTCACAACCCTTTGTAAGTATATTATTTATATGAATGAGATTAATTTCTCATTTTTTTTAAAAGAAAAAAATATTTTAATTTTAAATTTTATTAATTTAAATTATCACATTAACACATACTTTTACGTGAAATGAATAATTAAACCCTTAAAAAAAGAGAAATTGGAAATGCATTGCTTGCCCTATAAATAACAAAAATTATATTTTATGATATTATCATAAATGATATGAAAGTTAATTATATGTTAAAAAATAAATATTTTTTAATTTAATCAATAATTATATAACATAACAGTTATAATTATATCATAATTTATTACAGTTAAAAATAATGGTGTTGTTTCTCCTTTTGGAGTTAAAGCCTGTCCTCCTCTTATAGCCTTATTGAATTTTTCTTTTTTTCTTTTTCCTGAATAAATAGTTACACTCCTTCACACATCTACATGTAAGTAACATATGATACTATACTACTACAAGGTAATTTACCGATAATTCCATCCCTAATTGAATCAAGGAAAACTAATTGTTGATGATCAATATATGTTGTTGAACACATACCATTATCTTGCATAAGATTTATATATATTATCACAGTGCTAACATTAATACTAAAATCACTTTCTGTTTCAGAGTTTCCAGACCATTAAAGTATTCATTCGTCCATAAGCATGGGACCAAGCTGTTTGTTTTGATTTTTATTTAAACAAAATTAACAATGATGAAAAATTTATATATATTAAAAAAAAAATGAGTAGATGAGGGACGGCCAAAATATTTTCTCTCAATGCATATGAATCATTTAAATATTACAAACGGTTTTCAATCAATGTATAGTTTAAATGAGGAGAGAGAGCCTTAAATTTAAACTAATTGTAAAGAAGAGGTCCATGGTACAATACCCATGTGATTTCCACCAAGACAAACATAAATATTAGCCAAAAAGACAAATTCAATATACAATCATACAAGGCTTAGGCTCGCATTAAGTAGAATGATGTCTGCATATATATATATATATATATAACCAACAAAAGTAGGAAATATTAGTGGTGCATAATGTTAATCTAATACTACACGTATACATTATTATATGATTGACAAATGACAATTGCTAATATTAAGCTTTTGATGATTTGATGACTGAATGAAGCTTCTGAGAAATGCACGAATGAAAATGTAATTTAGGCCGATATCCAATCCTTCACACCTATTGTAGCAAACCAGGAGTAAAAAGGTTCAAAGAACCACTTGAAAAATAGATTGTAGCAAACTAGGGAAGCAACATTTGACAGATAATGCATTGGACATGTAAATTTACTCATAATGTGTGGACTAATATTACACATGGATCACGCTCTAAGAGTAACTAGATCTGCATTGCAAAAATTATGGTTTTCTTAGTATCTAATCTTTGCTTTGTTGTCTTGTGTGCCAATCTGATAAATTAACATTCAACACCTTGATGGTAAAGTGCACTATCACAATACTATGCAAGTCCGAAGTGAGATTCTGACCAAGAAAAAGAAGAACGCAAAAAAATCAAATTACTAGAACGTTTTTGGTTTCCTGATTGGAAAATAATAAGCCTACACAGTACATAGACAATTAGCATACAAGTACAAAGAAATACAGTTCTAAAGAAAATTGAGAAAATGAGAGCAATAATTTATGAGGCACCTCTCCGGTTCAAAACTAACTGCTAGAGTTCCTCATCATCTCCAGGCTGACACCGAGACGAGCTCCTTTCCTTGCCAGCAAAGAACAAGTGAAGACTGTCTTTTCTCAATATGGAAGCCCCCAACTGGAGCTCTCTGCACCAAGCATTCGGCTAGAGACTCGGCAAAATTACTAAATTTCAATGGGGAAAACCCAGATGTCATAAAGAGAGTCTTCCATGGAGGTGTCCTTTCAAGACTGTGGTGACCCAGTACAAGTTTCACAATTCTTGGCTGAAGCAAGTACCTTTCTATCTTTTGCAAAGCATCTAGATTAACATTTACAGCATCAACAGATTCAAACAGGCCTGAGTAAGAATGAAGGGAATGGATTATATGATGGGAGAACCAAACATCAGTACGATCACAACCTTTGCTCAAAGAGACCACAATTTTGGGAGCAAGCTGCTTCACAAAGCAAAGGACCACGGGTAGAGACAATTGAGTATTAGAAAACGAATCGATTGGGAGGTTCACCGCAATAGCCTTGCTTTCAGAGACATGAACTGGCAGTGGCCAAGAACCAGAGTTTAACAGCTCAAGATTGAGAATGTCCAGCTCAAATGCCAAGTTAACTTCAGCAGCAAAATGTTTCAGATTTTCTCGAGTGAAACTGAGCTCGAGTTCCTCATATGAAGATGGTGATACAAATGCAGTGATTTTAAGGGAAGCAGAACCATCACCATTTCCCAAGGCAAGCTCTTGCATTAAAGAAGCCCATTGCCCACCATAACCAATATCAAAATCAACCACATGAATTTGGTTAAAGCCTTCCATGGCTTCCAGGATGGCTTGGTTACAAGTAAAATTGACGAATTGAAGTACAGGTGAAATTTCAGAGAATGATTTGTAAGCCTCAATCTTGAAAAGCAGACTAACGGGTGACAAAGCCAATGAATTAGTAGCAGTGTTCATGTGGAGGAGCAATTGCAAAGCCTCATTGAAATAGAAAGCAGCCCGTTGGAACGGCTTACCAATGGGAGAGAGCTCGTGATTGAGCCGCGCCAATATCCCTTGCGCGAGTACTGGATTGCTGTTTTCGATCAGCTCTGCAGCCTTGGATAACTGGTCAATTATTGCCCGCTGAAGCTGTTGGTTCCCCAAATCGTCACCCCCTGCTGGGTTTACCATTTTCTGCTTCGTCGCTTCAATTATTGGCCTCTGCTGGAGATGCTGAGGTAGCAACTGGAGCTGCTGTTGTTGTCCACGTACAAATAGCTCTTGACCAGAATTAGAAAATGGAACCTTATGGAATTGATGAGCTCTGGTGGCACTTGAATTAAGCTGCTTCGCCGGAGGAAGTGACAGAAGATGATGCTCTTGCAATTGGGCATACGTTAAAGGCATAAACATAGCTGGGTTTTGTGTAAACTGAGCTTGGTTTTGGTTAATCACCAACTGAGGATTAAACAGATGAGGCTTTTCATCAACAGCTTCAACAAATTGCTGCTGATGTTGAGGAAACACCACAGGAGCAAGAGAAACTGAGAAAAGATTGTTAGCTGAAGCAGAGAACTTAGGGATGGGGTTAGGGTTTGGGGAGTTGGAGACAGAACCAAACCCGGTATTGTTGCTCTCAAGATTTGGATTATTCAACAAGAAATTAAAACAAGCTGTTACTTGCATTGAAGGGTCAAGAATGTGGCTCACCAATTTTCCATTATTCGGTTCAAATCCATATCCTTGATCAACCACACCAAAACCTGCATTAAATTCCATATCTTGAGAAGAAGAACCACTTCCACTCTGTAAAAGCTTGTTCAATCCAAGAGATGGGTCTTCCACATCTGCCATAATCATCCTGGAAATGGAATGGTCTTGACTTGGGGATCCAGAGAATACACTTTCCCAATTCTCCATTCCAAGTCCACATTTTTCTTCCTCTAATGCTCTGTTGTTGCGTGATGGGTTTTCAGAGACGGCAGCTACAAAGCCGGTGATGGTGGTCGTCGAATCTGTATATCCACTTCCACCACCGTTGCCGCTGCCGAGAGAGGAAGACAGTGTTGAGGAGGATGTAGAAGGACTTGGGCTTCTTCTAGGGTCGAGCACAGACGTGGGCTCAACGCCCACATAGGAATTCTCTTTGTATGTGGTGTTCCGGTTTTGTTGCTGTTGTGCTTGCTGTGATAATAATAACGATTCCGATGAAGAGTACAAATCAAACACCCCCTTCCCTTGAAACTCCTCAAAGGGTAGGGGCATGGCCTTCATCTAAACAACTCAATACCAAGAACACCCAGAAATATAGTAACCCAAATACTTCCAGCTTTCAAAGAAAATGAACCAAACAAAACACCTTGTAAGCACAAAAGAAGGTGGCTTTTACTTCATATTCTATAATACAAAGAAAAGTCAGATAATTATCGGACGAAGAAGCCTATAATTTGGCTCGCATAAACTTTGACCCAACACGAATCCTGAGGGGATAGTTTTAGAAAACCATTAATCATCACTTCATTCTTCGATTAGTTTGAGAGGATGGGTTTGGCTTTGCTTCTCTTCTCCGTTTGGAGCATTTTATTTGGATGCGTGCAGCATATAAAAGTGCTTCCTCTCCCTCAATCTCTCTCTCTCTTTAATTTAAATTGTACAATGTGTACTATTTTAATATATTCTTGTTATAAATATAAAAATATATTTATAAGATAAAGTAAATGTAAAAATAAATTAATAAACATATATTTAAAATATCACATAACATATATTTATCATATAAAATGTGTAATAAATATTTATTATATTATAATAAATTAAACATATATTCTTTGTTATATTATTGAATCAATTACTTCTTTATTTATATGAATAATTTTTCTTATCTACCTGATTTGATGTTGCTTTAATTACTAATAAAAGAATATATATTTATTATATTATAACGTTTAAAAATATATATTTATTTATATCGTAAAAAAAATAAACATATAGATTTTTTAAGAATTAAAAATAAAATTATATCATACAATTAAATTATATTTTTTTAATTTGATGACGAAATATGTTCATTAAAATAATTTATTATATTTTTTATTTTAATAATTTAATCATTTTATTAAAAAAAATTAATATATAGATAAATAATTAATTTTTTATTTTATTTTATTATTTTTCTTGTATTTTTTCAATTGCTATTTACATGTCCATATTATAGATTATGTTTACATGTACAGTAACAATTATAAAATTGATTAAAAATAAAACAAAAATTAAGAAATTGATAATTAATCCTCACTTATTCGTAACAAAATTAGTAATATGGTAAAAAAAAAACTCATTATGTGTATTTATCTCTTAAAATAATAACACACTGTGCTATAATTGGGCTCGTATTTAAGATTAGGGCCCAATAAGTTTTGAAGATCCTAGTCCATTAATGAGCTGTTTCTTTCTCCAACAGTTAAAAAAAATCGTTATATTTTCACAAAAATATACAAACGTATATCTCTACATCACAAATTCCTAATCGTTTAGAAACGTAACTAGAATTAACCAAAAATTTATCAATTAAAGTAACACCAGGAAGAATAGTCATTTCTACGCCTTTTGTATTCATTTCGGAAAGGAAAATGCTTTGAAAAATGCAGTGTCTTAGCTTTTAATCTAATTAATATTATAAAGCATGAGTTGAGACACATGATAAAATAAAATTATCTAGACCTTTTAATTTTATAAAAATATATAAAAAATAATAATAAAATTAATAACTAATGTTAATAAAAATAAGATTTGCTTTTCAATTTTAAAATAAACAACTTAAAATGTATTAAGATTTTTTTAAAAATAATAGCCAGATACCAAGTATTTACAATATAACAAGAAAAGGTGAAAATATAGCATTAATTATCCAATTTTAAGAATAATTTTTTTCCACATAAATTTATATAATCTATTTATTCAAATAATTTCGCTTTTATATATTTTATATTATAAAAAAAACATATATGAACCATGTTTTTAAACATAACAAAATATATTTTTTTACGTTATAAAAAAGTAAAAAATATTTATAATAAAAAAGGTTTAATAATTCTTGAAAAGATTATACTTTGAAATTAAACCAAACATTTTTTATTTTATGTAAAGCTTGAATAGACAAGATGCTTAACCTATTTTAGTTCCTTTTCAATATGATTTAAATCTATGAATTAAAATGAAAAATAAAAAACATTTTATTTTTTGATTATGAATATATTGATTTTTTAAATCACTTAAAGAAAATAATTTTAAAAATTACATAAAATTTATAACAATAAAAATTACATCTTAATAATATTAGATTAAATTTAATTGATAATAATTCAACATTAAACAAAACAAATTATCTAAAGTTTAATTCAAAAAGCTTCTAACTAGATAATATTTAATTATTATTTAATGTGAAATTTATGGATTGTAATTTTTTTTATATAGTAAAAAAATATATACCAGATATAATAGTATTATTTTTATGATAACAAATTTATAAATATATTATAAATATTATTTTTTAAACTCTTTTAGATTTTCATGTATAAAAATATGTAAATTTTGATACGAAAACCTAAGGGTATCATTTATCATGTCAAGTCATCTTAGGACAAGTTATAGTGTTATCTATTAAAAAAAATACAATAAAAATAAGTCATATTTTAACTAAATATGACTTAATAAATTTAATATTAAAATATTAATTTAATGAATTAATTTTAAATTATCACGTAGTATTGTATTTGACCCATTTATCAAATAGATCATATTATATCGTATTAAATTATTTTATATTTAAATAAATATTTTTTCTTATTATCTAATGCGTAAGAAATTACTAAGAAAAGTAATGAAAATTCAATTTAGACACATTCCCTTATCTCGCACAATATTTAATAATATTATAGTGCTAATATTAACATAAAATCAAAGGTTTAAAATTTTTAACCATAAAAATATATTTATATTTATTTATTTTAATCTCATGTTTTTAGTTACGTATGCTATTATAAAAAATAAATACACTTAATTCAATAATTATTTAAAATAAATACTTCAAAAATAATTACAAAAATACTAATTATTCCCTTGATTTAAACTAGTTATGTAGGAAGAGATCCAATGGGTACAAGATCCACGTGATTTACACATATAATATTAACCAAAAGGACAAAACACATACACAAACCATACATATCCAATCTTTAACACCTATAATAACATGCATCTATCAGAAAATTGGTTACTATATTATTATAATTTCTAAGTCAGTAATGTCGCAATTGATGATACAATCTAGTTGGCAATGCTGTGGTGCATGTCCAATGATCAAATCCTTATCCCACATCCTATGGCACGACCAAAGGTGCTTATCGTTTGAACTAAAAAGAGAATGAATAATGCCAATTTTTTTTCTTTTGGACCAAAACATGCTTTAGAATTTCCTTTTAAGATTAGTGACAGTCCAAACACCAAAGCAAGAAGAACTAAAAAAAAGTTCCAATTCAATGCTATTGAATGCCTAATTTTAAATGTTCACTTTGCCGATGAAAACACTGCCACTAATTCTCATAGACAAATAACCAAGTTTTCTAGGGACATTCCTGCCAGAAATTCACAACTTTCTTCAAACTAGGTCTATAAAGGATCAAACAACCAGTTGAGAAAGAGACTATATTCTGTAGCAAACAACTCTGGAAGCAGCAGCTTACAGATGATGCTTATTATACCCAAAACAGGACATCAATTTTACACAACAACATGATGGAACTGAATTGACTTGTAAATCTAGTCACATCTATATGACTCAAATTCCACTGAAATTGAAAAATATTCACAGAGCATGCTCTAATAGTACTTCAGTCTGCATTGGAAAATTATGGTTTTCTTAGTATCTAGTATTTTTCCTGTTTTATAGTGTGTACCAATATAACAAACTTTTCTTCTTGGTCACAAAAGGAGGAGAAATTTCAGTGTAAGCAAGATACAAATCCTAAACAGTCAAGAGATTCTCACACAAACATCCAAGTCTTTGGCAAACAGCCAAACCTAAGGACCAACACAATCAAGAGATACCTATGTATCTTGTTTAGAGGCGCCCCTCAAAACTCCATACCAACGTAGAGGTTTAGACACTAAGCATATTAGTATCAATGGCCAAAGCTAGCTTCTAGCCTTCCGGCTAAATCCTAAAAACCAACAATACCTATAAGCAAAACTAAACCAATTGTCAACACCAGCAACCACAATTCAGAATTTCTAAACAATCTAGCATTCACAGCCATGACTGTAAAGTGCACTAGCACGATAATATCTGAGTCCAGAGTGAGATACTGATAAACATGAGAAAGCTGTCCACTAAGCATCAAAATACTAGAATTTATAGGTTTCTTGATAGGAAAATAATATGCCTACATGGCACATAAACAATTAGCTTAGAAGTATGGAGAAAGAAAATAGTTAAGATCATGGGAAAAAGGGTGGCAAGTTAAAAGGCACATCCACGGTTCAAATTAACTGCCAGAATTCCTCATCTCCATGCTGATACCGAGAGGAGCTCCTTTTGCTGCCAGCAAAGAACAAGTGTAGACTGTCTCTTTTCAACATGGAAGCCCCGAACCGGAGTCCGCTGCACCAAACACTGAACTAGAGACTCGGAAAAATTACTTATTGTCAATGGGGAAAACCCAGATGTCATGAATAGAGTCTTCCATGGAGGTGCCCTTTCAAGAGAACGGTCGCGACCCAGTATAAGCTTCTCAATTCCAGGTTGAATCAAGTACCTCTCTATCTTTTGCAGTGCATCTAGATTCACATTTACAGCATCAAGTGATTCTAGCAGGCCAGAGTAAGAATGAAGGGCATGGATTATATGATGAGAGAACGGGACATCAGCACGATCACAACCTCTGCTCAAAGATACCACAATTTTGGGAGTAAGCTTCTTCACAGAGCGAAGGACGACAGGTAGGGACAATTGTGTATTAGAAACTGAAACAATTGGGAGGTTCACAGCAATAGCATCGCTTTCGGAGACACGGACAGGAAGTGGCCAAGAATCAGAGCTCAACAGCTCGAGATTGAGAATATCCAGCTCAAATGCCAAGTTAACTTCAGCAGCAAAATGCTTCAGACTTTCCCGAGTGAAACTAAGCTCAAGTTTGTCATACGAGGATGGTGATGCAAATGTAGTGATTTTAAGGGAAGCAGAACCACCACCATTTCTCAAGGCAAGCTCTTGCATTAAAGAAGCCCATTGCCCCCCATAACCAATATCAAAATCAACCACATGAATTCGATTAAAGCCTTCCATGGCTTCCAGGATGGCTTGGTTACAAGTAAAATTGGCAAATTGAAGTACCGGTGAGATTTCTGAGAATGATTTGTAAGCCTCAATGTTGAGCATGAGACTAAGGGGTGACAAAGCCAACGAATTAGTCGTAGTGTTCATGTGGAGGAGCAATTGGAAAGCCTCCTTGAAATAGAAAGCAGCCCGTTGAAAAGGCTTTCCAATGGGAGAGAGCTGTTGATTGAGCCGTGCCAATATCCCTTGGGTGAGTACCGGATTGCCGGTTTCGATCAGCTCTGCAGCTTTAGAGAACTGGTCAATTATTGCCTGCTGAACCTGTTGGTTCCCCAAATCGTCACCCCCTGCTGGGCTTACCATTTTCTGCTTTGTCACATCCATTATTGGCTTCTGCTGGAGATGCTGAGGTAACAACTGGAACTGCTGTTCCTGTCCCCGGATAAATAGCTCTTGATCAGGACTCAAAAGTGGAACCTTTTGGACATGATAAGGTCGAGTGGCGCCTGAATTAAGCCGCTTTACCAGAGAAGGTGAAAGAAGATGATGCTCTTGCAATTGGGCATACGGTAAAGGCATAAACAAAGCTAGGTTTTGCGTAAATTGATTATTTTCATAAACAGCCTGGCCCAAATGCTGCTGATGTTGATGAAACGCCATAGGTGCAAGAGACACCGGCAAAAGATTGCTAGCTGAAGCAGAGAACATAGGAATGGGGTTAGGGTTTGGGGAGATAGAGACAGAACCAAGCCCGGCATTGTTGCTTTCAACATTTACGCTACTGAAAGGGAAATCAAAAAAAGTTGTTACTTGCATAGAAGGGTCAAGAATGTTGCTCCCCAAATTTCGACAATTGGGTTCAAATCCATACCCTTGATCAACCACACCGAAACCTGCATTTGATTCCACATCTTGAGAAGAACCAATTCCACTCTGCAAAAGCTTGTTCAAACCTATAGATGGGTCTTCAACATCTGCCATAATCATCCTGAGGATTGACTGATCTTGACCTGAGGATTCAGACAACACACTCTCCCAGTTTTTTCCCACTAAATCTCTGTTGCTGCGTGATGGGTTTTCAGAACCCGCACCTGCAACGCCGGTGGTAGAAGTCGTCGTGTTAGTGCAGCTTCCACCGCCGCCACCGAGAGAGAACGACAGTGTTGAGGAGGATGTTGGAGAGCTTGGGCTTCTTCTAGTGTCAAGCACAGAGGTGGGCTCACTACCCACATAGCAATTCCCTTTGATTGTGGTGTTCCACATTTGTAACTGCTGCTCCTGATGTGCTTGCTGTGAAAAAAACGAAGATTCTGGCGCAGAAGAGAAATCAAACATCCCTTTCCCTTGAAATTCCTCAAAGGGTAGAGGCATGGCCTTCGTCGAAAGAACCCAATAAAAGAACACCTAGAAATCCAGTATCCCAAATACCTCAAGTTTTCAAGATAATGAACCCAACAAAAGACCTTTCGAGCACAAAAGGTGAGTTTTACCCTTTTACTTCAGATTTACAAAAAAGATACAGAGACAAAGGGGTACCAGAAAAGAAAAGAAAAGGAGATAGAGAGATTGCTGTAGTTACAAATTCAGACCCAACACAAAAATGCTTATTGGAACAATCACCTCATACTTCGATTAGCTTCAGTGGATGGGTTTGACTTCCATTCTTCATCTTCTTCTCGATTAAAAAAATCAACCTAATATACCATAAAAAAAAGTAGACCTGCTAGGTTTCTATCATTTATTCAAATACAGAAAATAAGAGTGGCACGGAGATTTTTTAAGAAAAGGTAAATTGGTTCAGACGGATTTCTGTAACATAAATTAGGATCAAAACTTAACTTTTCTGACCAATTTTCTTTTACCCTTAACTGTCCCTTCAGTTGAAAACTAATTACACACACCAACCGGTGAATAAAGGTGGATAATATTGTAACTATAACCAGACTTTTTTTTTATTTTTGTCCTCAAATTTAGGCTTCATCTAAGCTATGAATGAGATTTTAAAACTACCAAATCTGTATGACAAATTTCAAAAATAAAAACTAAATCTATAAAGTCATGAATACTATTTTTTCCATGGATAATATTTGATAATTATTTGAATTTTTAATTCTTTCCTTTTGACATTAATTTTTAAATTTTAAATTTTTCTATAAATTTAATGATTTTTTCTATAATAGTTCAAGTAGGGTTGATTTATTAATTTTTAGTACCAATGATTAAAGAATAAAAATTTATTACTAAAACTGATTTTTTTTTAATTTTAAAAATAAAAGAATTTTAAAATTTAAATAGTTATTAAATAAGAATAATATTTCAAAATTTTGAATTTATTTATTGAGAGAAATAAATTGGTTGGTCAGTCAATGTCAAAGTATACACATAAGAAGAGGAAATCGTAAAAGATACAAACAATAAAAAATTGGTAAATTTATGCATTTTTTCAATTTTTATTTTTAGTGAATTTCTAACATCTATATTTTAAATTCTCGATTTAAAACTTAAACGTTAAGTTAGATGACACATACTGTAGGGACATTGGCAAGCTTATGCCTTCATTATCTATTCTTTTAAAAATCAATCAATATTTTTTGTTCTTTTAAGGGACTCAAAATGTTAAGACAAATTGAAAGAACAATATATTTCGATTATATGATAAATATATACGTGGTACAACTGAATCTTTAAAATTGCAGAAAAATTACAAGTTTGGTTAATTTAAGTCCTTAATTATAAAAATGTTCTTTAATTTTTTAATATATTTTTTATTAATTAAATTATTTTTTCTCCATATAATAACATATTTATTTTTAAAAAATTATAATAATTTTAAATTTTATTAAATTAAAATATTACGTTAATATCAATTAATAATTCTTTATTAAATTAATATAAAGGTGTGTTTTGAATTTTGATTAACCAAGTTCTGAGTTGTTCCTTCCTCGCATGGATAAAAGCTAAAACGTTAACTATCACACAAATATTTTTAAAATAAATTATAAAAGATTTAATTGTATGAAATAATTTTTTCATAAAAATTTTAATTTTAATTTTTTTAAAAAATATATATTATCTTTCAATACTATATATATAACGTAAAATATTATGGATTTTTAATATATATGGGAGGAAATGGTTAGAAATTAATTTGATTTGAAAGTGGAGTTGGGTGGGTGATTAATTTTGAAGGGTAGAGAACAAATTTAAGCCCCGACATTCTAAAAGAGAAATGCTTAGGTTTATATATATATATATTAGTAAAGTTTAACTTTTTTTATATATTTTTTTTAATTTTGTTTATATATGTTTGAAATTTATATAATATAATAAACAATTAATTATAAATTTTTTAATTAATTAGAATATACGTATAAAAAATAAATATAATAAATATTATTAATAAACTTCTTGATTGTCTTTTAAATATTCTAATAAATTTTAAAATAAATTCTTTAATATTATCTAATTTTTTTTAATTAATATGTTTAATTTATTTTTAATTTAATATATATATAATAATAATAATAATAATAATAAACATCATTAAAATATGTTACCCACAAAAAATAACTTTTTGTTGTATAATTATTAAAATAAATACTTTTAGTTTATTAAAAATTTTAAAATTAAACACTTATAAATTTATAATTTTTACTTTACATTATCTAACTTTCATAAATAACATAATTATAAGTATCAAACTTAAAATTATGAGATTAAAGTATTTATTTACATATAATAATAAAATTATTATAAATTGTTTTTCAAAAGTTACGATAATATTGATATTTAATGTAATAATTATAGAATTAAATTAAATTAAATAATTAATGAATTTTAGTATCTTACTTTTAATACAAAATTGGCTTTTGTTTTATCTTCTGCCTCCCCGTCACATGTTAAATTGTTGACAACAACTAACTCTAATCCTCCCCTTATGATGTGTAAAGTAAAATTGCTGGCCTTTAAAATAAAATAAAAAATTGATAATTCTAATTCTTGACCCTATATATATATATATATATATATATTTATTTCCAAAATTTGAAATATCTCTCTCTATTGTGAACATAGACATAAACAAATATTTTTTTGTAAATTAAGCAAATAGTCAGTACTCAAACAAGGCCTTGGCGTGATCCCTAGCTATCATCTTTGCATAACACAAGCCATCAGAATTCAGTATCTCTCTCCACTCTGCCACTCTGCCACTCTGTAATATTCCTTTGGGCCTTCTCTTCAAAATATATATTTATATGTGCTGGGCCTCAAATTAATGGGATCCCTCCTCTCATTAATAGGGCTGACCTACCTATTTCGAGTTAAATTATTAAACATTCGTACCAAAACACACCCTTTTATATTTATTTACCTAAAAAAAACTTTCATCCCATACCATGCATTTCAATAAATAAAAAACACATATGTTTAATTTTTTAAAATATTAAAATTTAACCACTATCATTATCTGGTTAAGTAAAAAATAAATTTTTATCTTTAAGTTTAATATCAATTTTAGTTGATGTTTCATATTATTATTCTTCGCATCACATCTCGCATGTATAAATAACATAATTTTTCAATTGATTTTACCTTTAATTAATTTTAATAAAAAATATATTTTTATATTTTTACAATATTAAAATTTAGCCACTACCTCTTATTTGGCTAGTTACAAAATAATTTTTTACCTAAAGTTTAATATCAATTTTAGTTGATGTTGCATGTTATTATTCATTACTAATCAATCATACTCCAAGTTACGTGGACTTCGGATTATTAATATTTATTTGTCTTGATGTGACCACTTCATGTACGATTTATCCTGATTTTATAATTATTTTAAGTTTTGTTTTTTCTTAAATTAATTCTCCCTTTTCAAAATTATTTCTTTGAAAAATAATAAAAATTTCATTTTATTTTTAATATTTTTTAAAAAATATATGTTCGATTAAAAAAAATATGCTGAATAACAATTTTTTTTTACTTTATAAAAGAAACAATATTTTTTTTCTTGAATAATTAAAAATTAAACTAGATTATGAAGGTCATTATGAGATATAATTATAGTAATAAAAAAGTTACAGGATTAGTAACCCAATTTTTCATACTCTTTTATCTCGTGGAATGGAAATTTATAAGGAAGTAACCAGATAAAATTATTCATGATAAATTTATGAAATATAAAAATATAAAAAAAAAATTGTATAATATTTTATAACCTCCATTCTATTAAAAACAAAAAACGAAAAAATAAAATATTATAAATTGTTTTAATTAAAAACTTGATGTGATTTTGAACGTTAAATATTTTCAGAAATTCTCTTCCTATTTTGAAAAGAGCAAGAAAAAGAATGAAGTAAAACGTGTGGTGGTTGTTAATTTGTTATCCATCTCGATGGATAGTCCTCGACGTTTGCTTATAATTAGATGTTTGAAAAAACGAATTATAATTATAAAAATAATATTTTATATATATCTTATATATTGTCAGAAAAAAAAATAACAATAATAATTTGCTTAAAGCTGATAGTCGTCTGGATCTAATATACCGCTTGCATGGATCCATGCAGCTTAATTAGTTATATACTTCTATTATTATTATAACATGATCCCCAATTAATATTCCAAATTTTGACTGATTTTCTTAACTGATAAACAGTGTTATACTAAACTGCATGTATAATGGGGATCATGTACTTAAGATTAGAGAAGTATATATTATAATTTATAATTGGGTGTTTCTTCTCTTGCATATAATTTATAATTGGGTGTTTCTTCTCTTGCATATATATATGCCTTACGATATATATATGCCTTACGATATATATATGCCTTACGCGCATGCACGTTAAACAAAGAAGTAGATAGATCGATGGCGTTACGTGGGGACAACGTACGTACGTGGTTAAGCCGACCGAAACTGTTTGGCTTTTGCGAGGCACACGAGTCGAACTCATTGTCAATGCACTGCCCGAATCCCAAGCCGCCTCGTAAGCCGAACCTGTCCCGCCGTCGCAGCATCAACAAGACAATCCCACGAGGTTCTTAATACAAACGAAGCATATATGTAATCCAAAACCAATTAATTTTCTTTTCTTTTCTTTTTAATAATTGAAGCCAAATCTAATACCTCCTAACATTCCATTTGCATTATATGAATTATGAGGCTCCTTTCCAAATATTATTATTTAGTGAAGAAGTAAGAGTTTATGAGACGTCTCGTCTACATTATATATTACTTTTGTAATTAATATGATGTACTCATGACTCATCAAATCCTATATATCACTAAAACTACATCGTTTTTGTAACTCTTATTTAGGGCAAGGTATCATGCATGGGGTCATAAATTCATAATAGTCTCCATTTGACGATAAGTATTGAATTTTAAGATGATTACAAAATTTTGAGAACATAATTAAAATGAAGCTAATTATTACTTTGCTAATATATATTATTTTCTTACCAAGTATTGAAAAAGCTTGTAATTTTATTTCCTACTCATTGAGGTCACAATCCACCGACCTGTATTTCCTACGAAAACAAAGAAAGAAAATTGTGTAAATAATCTATACTAAAGATTACAATTGAGTATTAAATTGTAATAGTCCATAAACATAAGCGTTTAAAATTATAGTGCTATTATATGCATATGATTTTGTATATATTGTATGAAATAATGTATATACAAATAAGTTAAGAATAAAATTAATTTATTAAAATTAAAAATACACAAATATAAATCTATGTATAAATTTTAAGCATAAAATTTAAATAATATAAAATTTAAATAGAGTAAAAAATTGAGGTCTTTATATCACATAGTATGTTTAAGATTATTTTGTCACTAATCGTAAGTGTTAGAAAATTACGTAAATTTATCTCCCATGATACAATAATTAAATAATAATAAACTTACACTACAGTTTATTATTTTACGACCTTCCAAGTATCCAAATGTCTGAAATCTATTAAAAAAACCTAGCTCTAAATAGAAAATACGGAAAAAAATATTTTTTTCCTTTCTCTTTCCATACTCTATACTTCTTTTTTTCTCTTTTCTATCTTACTCTTTTTTCTTTCTTCTCTCTTTTTTTCTGTTCTCTTCTTCTCAATTCTAACGTGTTTTTTTCCTCTCTATTTTTCCACCTTTCTATCAACGAATGGGTATATATATATACACCCATGAGCAGAGCTCCAAACAGAAGAATTAATTCATAAACGAATTAAGACATAAACTAAAAAATTAATTCAGAAATAAATTAAGACAAAAACAGAAAAAATAATTTAGAAATCGAAAAGAAAAGAAAACAACATGGTTTTTTATTTTAAAGAAATTTTAATTCATAAAAATTTTCAACAATCCTTCGTATGAATAAAAATTAACATAGATTTTAAATCAAATTTTGACACAAAAATAGAATTCAACGAATTGAATACAACATAAGATATATAATTGTTACCTTTTGAACCTTTTATTGTGAAATTGTATTTACTTTACTAATTGACCAATAGACGTTATATTCTTAAGTTGTTCTACCGTTTATGTAAGCAATGAAATACTTCACACAAGAGACTTTCCTCACACATTTCAATTCTCACTATAATGTTCGTTTTGACCATGAAGATATGTCTAGTTTTGTGAGAGTCTCTAAAGAATTGAGCGCTCTAAAATTCTCTTTCGAAGTGGCCCTACTCCTTCCTCACATAGGTGATCTCTTATTTTTAAAGGTAACCCGCATACTCTGCTAGGTATTCTCTTCATAAGAATTATTAAAAGCCTTAATTTACCCTATATCTTATGGGTATCATTGTTTTCATCATAGGAATGGATTTGAGGTTAAACCCTCACAATGATCTCACTAAGTCTTTACAATTAAGTTGTCCCTTTGAACCTAGATCTTGGGATCTCCAGTCAAATAGGTTGGATTTCCTTTGCAAATCCTTATTCATTCATGAGCTTCAGTTCCATTCATCTCACTAACTTATCAACTAACTCTAGATTTAACCCTTTAGTTAAGGAATTCGATATGTTATGCTTTGACTTCACATATTCAATAGAGATAACTCCAGTTGAGAATAATTGTCTAATGGTATTATGTTTATGACGTATATATCGAGACTCAATATTATACGTATTGTTAAATGCCCTACCAATAGTAGATTGACTATCATAATGGATCCATATTGTAGGTACTAACTTCAACCACTTGGGAATATCCTTTAAAAAATTGCATAGTCATTTGATTTCTTTGACACATTTATTCAAAGTGATGACTCAGATTCCATCGTGGATCTAACAATGCACGTTTGTTTAGAGAATTTCCATAAAATAGATGCACCATCCATTATGAATATATATCCAATGGTTTTTCATGTCATATATCCAATTTGTATCATTGTATCCTTCTAACACAACTAAATATCTTGTATAGTGCAGTTAATAGCTATGTGTATATCTTAAGTATCTAAGTAGTCTTGTAATACCTTTCCAATTCTCAGATCCTACATTACTAGTACATCTACTTAGTTTGCTTACAACATAAGTTATATCATGTATCGTACAACTCATCAAGTGCGTGTGGTAGGATTTCTCATGAAGAGATTCTCCCCATCTTTCCCTGGTCCAAAGTAGTGAATAACTCTTTATCTGAGCATACGTGTCTTGTTGCACTAGTATCAATCCACCACTCCTTTGGGTTTGATCCCACCAATTTCATCTCAGTAACGAGTACACACAAGCCAATATCAAATATATCATGAGTTATGTCATCAACCATGTTTTTCTCACGGTTTTTGTTTCTTTTTAGAAACTTACAGTATAGGGCTTTATACCCTATCCTCTAACAGTTAAAGCAAATACCTCTAAAGCTTAACTTCTAAAAATTACTTATCTAGGTCCCAATTTAGACCCTTTACCCAGCTTGCCCTTTCTCTTATTCTTATTGTGCTTGGAACTTTGACCATGTTCTATCACATTAGTCTTGAGTGATGATGTGATATACACTTTTTAGAAGAAGCCTTGATGTCTTTTTCCACTTTGAATCTTATCAACAAGTTTTTCAAATACACTTCCTTTCGCTTGTGCTTAAGTTAGCCCTTAAATCTTATCCATGAAAGGGACAACTTTTCAATAATATCTATAACTTGGAAGGTTTCACTAAATATCATCCCTTCATCATACATTTCTAATAAGATATCTTAGATTTCACGTACTTGACTGCATATAGATTTAGAGTATACCATTTTATAATCAAGAAAGCGACCAATAAAAAATTTCTTGGCACTAGCATTTTTAGTTTCATACTTATGGTCCAATGATCCCTACAAGTCTTTAGTCATCTTCTCTTTATTGTACTCATTGTACAAGAAATTGGTTAGATTATTCAAAATATAGTTTTGACAAAGATAATTAGAATGCTTCTTTGCTTCAATAACACTAACATACTGAAAATCTTGTTCATTCTTAGATTGATCGAGAGATTCTTCAGTCAAAAACCTTGCCAAATTCAAGATGGTAAGATAGAATATCATTTTACTCATTCATCTCTTAAAGTTCAAACCATTTAACTTTTTCAATTTCTCTACCATAACATGGTTCATAGGAATAGAAACCGATAATATTAGAGTTATCTCATGAGCCACAGAAGGCATCATTATTTAGTTCATATTAGTACCACCTACAATAGAATCAACGACAATCAAAACTGGGTTCTCAATTCATGACAAATGAGTGATCATTTTCATTTTCTTTTGTTGTTAAATACACAAACAGTAACTTAAGTTTTAAAAATCATCGAATAAAATTTTAGATTATTAAAAAATATATTCATATAACCAATTGGTTCAAAAAGAACTACTCTAAAGCAATAAAAAGTAATAATAGTAAGAATAAATAAAGGAATAAGACTATTAGTAAATAAGAATAAACCAAAGCTAAAGAAATAGTAAGCAATAAATTGTTATTTATATTGTCAATATAGTAAGCAAAAATATTAATTTTTGTGAAAAAAATTATAATAAAATAACAAGTGAATGGATAGTTAATATATAAAGTAATAAAAAGTATATTAATAAGAGACGTAAAAAATTAACATAATGATAATAAAACATATAATAACATTTAAGTTAAGAAGTAGCCAAAATAAGTTTAAAATTGTCACTTTCAAGAATAGTATTGAAAAACCTTCTTCTTCTTATAATTAAAATAACGTATACAAAAAGAAAATTATACTACTTTTAAGAAAAGTATCATGTAGTATCCTGAGATAAATTTTTTGTTCACACTGAACTCTTGTATATAACCTAACTTTAGATAAAAAAAAATATATTTTTCTTTCTCTTTTCATATTGTCTTTTTATTCTTTTATTTTACTTTACTTTCCTTTTTTTTTCTTTTCTTTTCTCTTATTCTCGTCTCTACTCTTGTCAGTAGAGCTCTAAACAGAAGAATTAATTTAAAAATAAATTATTACATAAACCAAAAAATTAATTTAAAAATAAATTCAGACATAAAAGAAAAAATTAATTAAAAAACAAAAAACTTTAAAAACTGAAAATAAAAGAAAAGAAAACAACGTGATTTTTTTTATTTTAAACTAATTTTAATTCATAAAAAATTTAAACATATAATAAGTGAAGTAAAAATTATTTAATTAAATATCTAATTAATATTGTAAGATGATAAAATAATTATAATAGTAATTAAATTTAAGCATAGTTGTTAAGTTTAAATATGAATTTTGAATGATTCATTTATACGAGGATAAGAGACGTTATTCTTACGTTTTAAAAAAAAGCGCATTAGTCGTGGAGCTGGGAGCACGAATCCCCTGATGTTGCCACATGTTTTATTGCCACGTGTCATATAATTCCCGTATTGACGGTTAGGGCACTATCTTGTGTTGCTGTGGAAGGGAACCAACAAGGAGAGTCCATGCTACCATGTCAATGACAGACCCCACCTGTAACTTTTACCAACCATGTGGATCAAGTGGGTCCCACTTTTTATTTTTATAAAATTGCAATTTTCTGGAATTTTTTCTAAACGCTATTATTTTATAAAATAAAAATAATATTACAATATTAATAAAAATTGTTCCGAAAACAATATTACATTTTTTTTAATTTATTTGTATTTTGTTTTTCAATACTCCTTCCTATATATACAACCCTCCTTCCACAGCCAAAGCTTAGACTATTTGTTTTGTCATAAGGTAAAGCTTTCCTCCATCGGAAAAAGAAAAAAAAAACCTCTTCGTTTCAATCGAAATCTATAACCATGTATATAGAAGAAGGAAATTGATTTTCATCACCAATAAGCGTCCATCAATCAATTTATATATAATTTTAAAAAATTACTATTTTTTTCCTTTCTAAAAGCGTTTCTTTGTTATATGCATATGACTCCTTTCAAAAAATCCTTATTTAACAAAAATATCAATAAAATGCTAAAAATATCACAATATTATTAATAAAATGTCCAATAGAGACTTAAAAGAATAATTTTTTGCTAAAAGCATCATGTATATTAGCTTAATATTATTATCAAGATATTGAAAAATATTTACAAATATTTCTTTTAAAAATTTTATTTTATATTTATTTTATAAATATTTATCTATAAATTTATCAATTTATAATTTTTTTTATTGAATCAAACCATTATTTATTTAAATTTAGGATCATATTTTAGATTTTTTTCAAATATATATATTTTATTTTAATCTCATTCTTATATTTAATTTGCTAATCTTACTTATACATTTGTTTTTCATTATTCAAATTATACTATTTATAATCCAGATTTATCTATTACAATATTATTATAATTACAATTTAAATGATTATTTTACATTTTAATTACTTATTTTGTAATTTTTTGATTAATTAACTTGCTCGTGACAGAATAAAACCTATAAATATTTATAAATATATGTTTTAAATAATAAAACTAGTTTAAAGTATAAGTAATTATTTGTCTTAGGCTTTATAAAGTTTTATAAAAAAATTCATAATTTTGATAAAATTTTCATAGTTTTTATGATTTTTTTTTAAAAAAATTTCAGACAATGATAATAACTTCGATATTTTCGTAAAATTTAAGTCTTAATATTTCAATCAACGTTAAAATTTTAAAACTTACATATAACTAAATATGTTAAATAAATTATTCAAATCAACTCAATTAATTTAAAGTTAAATGAATAATCTCATTAACTAAAAAAACTCAACTCATCTTAAATGAGAAGTTTATTAGCTCATTTGAAATTTTTTTCATCTAAATATATTTATTTGTTTTGATATTTTTTAATAGTATTTTAAGTTTAATTTTTATCTCATATATTTTGATTGTATTAATTTACGTAAAAATGTACTAAACTTTAACTAGTTATATTTTTTCTTTGAATAACAAAAAAAACTTATTATATATATATATAAGAAAAATTATATATTAAATGGTTACATTATTTAATTAATTTGATTGTTGATTATAAACACCAATTTAAAATGCACATGGTGGAGATTTATTAAATTGATAAAAAAAATATTATTAATTATTAATCATAAAAAAATCATAATGATGATAATATTTTAAGAGTTAATATTAGAGAGTTACTTTTATAACAATAGTATTAATGACTTTTCAGTGTTTAATATTTAGATTAAATGAAGTTTTAATCTTAAATATTTTTTATTTTATTTTTTTTAATAATTAATTAAATAATTTAAATAAGTTGTCTATGAACAACCTTACTCATCTTATTTAACAATAAATTTAATCAAAGATAAATTTATTTAAAAATTAAATAAGTTAAATTAAATTACAAAAATTGAATTTAAGTTAACTAGATTATTTCGATAACTATATGATAAAAGAAAAATTTGGATTTAGTTCATATATATGTTAATTTTATGAGGTTTCGTTACTACTGTGGGTTTTGATAGTGTCATGGGAATTATGGCATGGGCTCAAACAGAGACATCTAGTAAGAGAGCCGAAAGATGATGAAATTAAAAAAGAAAAAGAAAAAAGAAAAGAATGTATTAATTCCTAGACTGAAAATGGGAGAGAAATAACTGCAAAGCCTTAATTAAAGTTGTTGAGCTTTCCTATAGTTTGATCAATTAACTGAAAATAAAAAAGGAAGGCAATTTATACAAGAAATGACCTGTTTTTAGGAGCTAATTAATATTACTTTTGAGAAAATGTGATGACATATTGATAAATCTAGCTGTTTAATTATTACCCAACTTGGAAATTCAACTAGATGTCCATGCATGCATCACCCTAATTAGCTAGCTATTTACTTTTGACATGATCTGATTAAAATGCCGACCAACTCTTCACCATAATAATGCTTTTGAATTGCTTATATAATTTCCTGAAATGAATGATACAATATAGTTTGTTAATCCACTAGCTTGTTTGTTTAACTCATCGTGGAATTCAAGTAATACTTCATGTACTGTACTCAAATTTCTATGAATTCCATGTAAAAAGTAGTTATTTTTCCAATTCGCATTAGGTAGGCTTTGCTTATTAATTATTTGTATGTAACAAATATTATAGAAATACCTATTAGTTATTTTAGTTAGAGTATTTAGGTTTAATATTTTTTTTATGATTATTTAGTCAATCATTTTTTAAAAAGTAATATTATAGGTCTAAATGATCAATTTTTAAGTTTTTTTTTAAATTAATTATAATTGAAAAAGGAAATTTTATCATGAATAATTTGTTACAACAATTTTTAAATTAAATTTTAAAAAATTGAAAAAAAAACATTAAAAGTAATCATTTGAACATGTAATATAGCTTTGAACAAAATTTACAGAATAAAATATCAACAAAACAATTACTATATAAACTTAAATGCTTTATTTTGAAAAGTTAATAGATATTTATAACCTCTATCTTAATAGTAGGATATATAGCAATCTAATTCAATAATAATTGTAATAATATAAATGATAGGAATTATAAAAATATGTATAAATTTTGTATTATATATTAATATTTCCTTTTACATAAATATCAATGCACATATCATTTGATAAATATAAATTTTTTAGAAAAAATTATAATTGATAATTCTTTCATTATTTATTTATTAAATTAACAAATATAGTTTTTTAGTTTTTTGATAAAAAAAATTGATAAATATATATAGTATTTTTTATAGCAAGGATACATCCAATTAGTTACATGTAGTTATATTTTTAAAAAATAAATATTTTTATTTTTATAATTATTATAAGAATAATTTATTAATTATAATTAATAATATAAATAAAATAAAATTTTAATTATAAATTTATTACGATAATAATTAAAGTTATTTTGGTAATTAAATTTGTCAAGAAAATCTAACATAGAAGTGTTTAATAAATAATAATAATAATAAAAGAATATTTATGTTGTGTTCGGTTGAAATCTTTTCATTTGTGTATTTGGTTGGGTTGAAAAATGAGTCAAGAATGAAATCGAATCTTGAAGGAGAAGGAATCACAATTACTTATCTCTCATTTAGGAATCATAATTTCATTCTCATTTCAATTTTTTTTTAATTTTACCCCACCTTAAATATAACCGAAAACTCAAATCTCAAATCCAAAAATTCAAAACCCAAAAACTTAAATCCAAAATCTTAAAACCTAAAATCCAAAACATAAACCTCAAATCCCAAAATCCTAAACCCTAAATCCCTAAACACTAAATACTAAACCATAAACCATAAACCCAAAATTTCAAAACCCTAAATCCCAAATCCCTAAATCTTAAATCACAAACCTCAAAACCTTAAACTTTATTTAGAAAAATAATAATTTTAATAATATATTTTCTTTTTAAATAATAATTATTTAGAAAAATAATGATTTTAATAATTTATTTTACTTGACGAAAAAATAATAATTAAATGATATTATTTTAACTTTATTAAATATATTAATATTAAGGTAATTTATAATTTTTTTATTATATTTTAATAATAAAACAAACAATATAATACTGATTACTTCCTTGATTTTAATGATCAAACCAAAAAAAAATTTTTATTATTTTATTTTTATATTTTTTTAACGTAAGACTAAATAAAATAATATTTATATTAATATGTTTAGTTTCCAAGGTAAAAAGGTGAAGAGAAGGCAAGGAATAAGGGAGTACACAAGCCATGCACTTAATCGGAACCGCGCGGGTAAATAAAACAAAGACAACGCAATCGAGTTTTTCCTCGGTAAAAACGTTTATTTGTCAGGCACTATGATAGCTAGCTTTCTTGATTTCTGAATTGTGTTTCTTTTAACTTCACATGTATTTTTATTATAATTAGGTTATATTATAATTTATATATTTTTTAATAATTTGTTATTAAAATTATTTACTATTTTTATATAAGAAAAATCATATCGTAATAGTAATTATAACTTATCAAAGTGACGGTTTTTTTGTGTGGATGTACCCATTACAAACACTTTACACATCATTTCAAACCTTGTCCTTTATACTATGCATATACAGGATGCTTAAAAGCAATTAGAGATCTCTCTTTGCTTAATCATCCTGGCCTGATATTCTCTTTCTTTGGGACACAACAGACTGACATGTTTCCTTACTAGATTCATCATCTTCTTCTTCTTATTGTTATCCAAACATATACACCCATGTTCTGCAAGAGAAGCTCATAATAAATCTATAGAAATGGCTTCATTTAATGCCCAGCTCCTCTTACCATACATCTAGTTATTGTGTTATCTATAAGCTAACTAGCTAGCTAGCTAGCTGATCTCAACATTATAAATACAAATGTCAATCAGTAGTGGTTCTTTCCTTGTTATTCTCATCCTTGTATGCCTTTCTTTGCATAAATGTAATGCACGGCGTCTTGCTGCTCTGCTTGCTAATAATAATAATAACACCCAACAAAAATATGTCTCCTTTTCTAGCAAGGTCGGTACATGTGCAACTTTAATAATTAGTTTTGTCAATATCTATATGTATTCTGAATTAATTATTATTTGTTTGTTTTAATTTAATTAATATACAGGGAGAAGAAAGAGTAGGAAAAGCTAATGAGATTTATAAAGCTGATGATCATCATGATCCAAAGGTGATGGAGTCCTTAACACCAAAGAATGTAGATATAGAAGAAACAAATCATGGGATAATGAGAAAGATATCATCAGAGAAAGATAAGAGAATAAAAACATCAATGGATGGTTCGCTAACATGGAAGCTACCAAACAAGAAAAGGAGAGAGAAACATCCAGGTTTCAACTTGGACTATTCTCCTCCGAAAATACACCCTCCTTCTCACAACTGAACTTCATAAATACATTCCAACAACTTTTATATATTTGTCATGATATGTAAGCTACCATAGGATTTATGTTTTTCTTTAAATAAAAATTAATATATATATATATATTTTCATGTCTATCTACATAGTTTCAATTGCATTAATTTATTAGTTATGCAACTTTTTATACCCTATGATTTCAATTTAAAGGAGTTGTTATCTTTTTTATGTCACTCTTATAAATGTATGCAAACGAAGTTATAAAAATTTGTGTAATAAATTATGTTAATTCATTATATATATAAATATGATTTTAACTTATAATCAACATTTAAAATAAAATTAATAGAATAAAATAATAATATTGATAATTTAACGTGATTTACCTTTTAATTTAGACTATATTTACTAGACAAATTTTAAAAAATATTTAATTCACTAATAAAATTAATAGATACAAAGTGAGAGACAATCCAATAAATTGAGATAATATTAAAATAATGATGCATAAGTGTTTTCCAAACTCACTATTTTTGCCGCTCCTTTTTTAAAAGAACATCCTAAATATTTTTCTAAAATATTATTTCCCACTATCTAACACACACAAAACTATTTTTCATGAAAATAAATCACTACTACAATATGTACTTTTGGTTTTGGAATTTTAGCCTCAATTTTTTTAATAATCGTGACTATAAGTTAAATTATAAAAAATATTTAAATATATATAAATAAATTTATATAGACACGATTATTAAATGACTGTGATTATAATTAAAATAATAGAATTTTTAATATTAAAATAATGTATGTGATTCATTTAAAAAAATACAAAAATTAATTTACAATTTTTTTTATTTTTCTCTATTATTAATTTAATTTAATTTAATGTATTTTTATTTCTTATATAATATATATATATATATATATATATCAAATGCTTTTCATTTTTTTCTCCCTCTCCCATATTTTTCCCTATTTTGTTTTTCAATTTTTTTCCCAGAATTTTTTAACACGTTAAACGCGTGCAGTAATTATATATATATATATATATAATTTCTAATTAATATATATATATATATATATATTAATATATAATTTTTAATTAATATATATATATAAGAAATTTTTAGCGGAGCACGCGAAGTAATATATATATATATATATATATATATTAAGAATCTTACGCGTAACTCATCTAATGGATTCGTCCCTCTCACCCAGTAAAATGTAAATCCTTCGTTCCAATATATCGATCATCGCAGCACCACGCCACACCGCGGCGCATCGTGCTGCACCTGAAGAAATTGTAAACTTACAACAGCTCCTCCTTTTCAGCACCTCCCTCACATTCGTTCCTTTCTAGCAGCTTCTTCTTTTCTCTCTATTTGTTTTCTGTTCATATTTGCAATCATCGTCGGCCATTTGTAGTGTTGTCACTCACGACGTAGCTCCTGGTAAGTGTGATACCCTCAATTTTTACAATATCAATTCATATGTATTGATTCTTAGTGGATTAGTTCTGTGCATAATACATTTTAGTTAGGGTTATTTTTTTAGTGTTATACAAATCCATCTCCTATTATCTGATAATTACCTCTGAATTTTTTTTTTCATTGTATTGCATCAGATTTGAAACATTTTTAGGGATTTAGGAACTGGTTATTGTTGCTAAGTTTAGCTTTTAGAAGAATGTTTATATACATGCCGATGAGCCTATACAAATTTTCATTTGCAGAAAAGCTAATGGATTTACAAATTTTCATTTACTGAGTTTAGATTTTGGAAGTATGTTTAGATTTTCATTTGATGAGTTTAGATTTTGGAAGTATAAGATTTGGTTCTTAAGGTATTGAGATACTCTTCATTTACATTGCAGTTTTTTCCCAACTTCTTAGTCTATGCCAACTGAAATGAAAATCAATAAGCATAAAATTTGTTATACAAATTGAGGATTTATTGAGAAAATAATTTGATAATTTCAATTATCAATTAATATGCTTAAATCATTTGAAAACAAATATATTAGTATCTGTTTGTTTGTATTTATGTTAAAAGTAATTCCAGATAAAAACACATAAAAAACGATGTGTTTTTATCGGTAAACACAATTTGTGCTTTTTAAACCTTGAAAATGCTTTTTACAATTTTTTTTCTCCTGTTTGGTCCTGTAAAACTTTTATTGAACATGTATAAATGTTTTTGTCATATAAAATAAGTAACACATAATTAATTACTTAGGTTTCAATTTTTGTATCTAAAAAATTATTTCTATTATCAATTAATATGCTAACTAATTGGGAACAAAAGGAGATTTGCATATTAGGTTTCACTACACAATTTGTCCACTAACTCCAACCTATATTCAAAACAATTTTTTGGCATGATTTAGTTTTAATAGACATAATCCTAAGAAGAAGATCCTGATGTATTCTTTGGATTCCACAATCTCCCACCAGACATCAACCATCACACGGTCAACACCTGCTGATTGCAGCTCCTTCGACTGTTTTTCAAGTTTGTCTTTTTCTTCTAAAACATTATCAATTGTAATAACTCCCAACTGGCTCGGACATGATTAAGATGGAAAAGTACAAGTTGTGGGTTTTAATTACATTGTCAAACAAGTATTTAATAAATTCATTTATGCTAGTGAGAAGGTAATAGTTACTTACTCGAAGCATAACATAGATTGGCACATAGTTTCTTAGCATCTTGTCATCATAAGTTAGAGCACTTAGAGCCTGCACTTTTTAAACAAATTTAAGTAGTGTTTAAGGATTTTCTAAGAGAATGGAAAATGAAGATTTTATACAAGAAAAAAATGCAATTATATTATGAGTAGTAGCATTAAACTTTCTAAGACTTTTTCTAAATTAAATGGAATATCAGTGTACCATCACATATAGAGAATCGATAGAACATGAAGATTTAAGTTAGATTTTCCTTGTAACATTTTTCCATATTGAAATACGTACCTATTGTGTGGCAGAGATTTGATATGGTATAGCTCGAGAACTCATGACTGTTATGCTTTTGTAGCTGACTGCCAGAGCACTCTTAAGTCTATGTTTGATTACTTTATGATTAATTGTTGCACTTGTTAATGGCATTTCCTGTTGAAAGTAGCTGTTATGTAGGCAAAGCTTGTCCCTAATAACACCTAGTTTTGAATATGTGAATGTTAAAGTCATGTTTGGTTGATGGGTTCTTTTGTTTCTTGGTAAGGTTTAAAACAGTCAAGGAGAGAATGAAGTAAGGAATCAAAATGCAATAGTTTCTTTATGGACCCTTTTCTTGGCAGAGATATGTAATACTGTTGTCGCTTTGAGATTACTTTTTGATAGGCATTGTTGCTTGCTTTTGTGTGCTTGTCGCTCTTTAACAGGTTGAAGAACTAGTTATTATGGACCATTTATTGTATATGCAGTAACAAATATAGGTTGAAGAACTTATTGTGTAAATCTGAAGTATTGCTTATATTCATGTAATCTGGATGTTGGTATGTTCATATATAGTAGATGTTTATATTCATAGGTACTATCCCATAGTGTCATTTATTATAGACATTTTTATGACATTATAATTATGATGTAACCTATATATTAAGAATAAATAAGTTGAGAGAACTATTATGTTCTGAATGTATGTATATGCAGGATTATATTCATGGAAATTAGATGTTGGTATGATTATACTAGATGCTGTTTTTTTATGAGAAAATTAATACATGCTGCCAAGGACAACGATTTTGAAGAATAGCATTATTACAATGGGACTTACTCTTTTTCAGATTGATTTAGATTTTAGACTATTAGTAACTTTAAAGTTGTTTCTTGTATTTTTTTTTTATATTTTTAGAATTTTTAATTAGTTAGTTTTTATTATGTGTTTTATTGTATCGTTTTTTATTAAACTCTTAATGTAATATCTCTTTTAAATTTAATATAATTAATCTTAATTTTTTAAATTTATATTTGAAAATTTAATGTAATAATAATTCATTTTGATTATCTATGGTCTCAGTTATATAGCAAAACTGTGACCATAGGTAAGACTTATGGCCTCGGTTATAGCAAAACCGAGGCAATAGGTGAGATTTATGACCTCGGTTTTTCAATAACCGAGACCATATGTGCCACCTATGGCCCCGGTTATTAAAAAAACGAGGCTATAGGTTGTACATATGGCCTCAGTTATTGAAAAACCGAGGCCATAGGTCGCCCATGTGGCCTTGGTTAATGAAAAAACCTAGACCATAGGTCACACATGTGGCCTCGGTTATTGAAAAACCGAGGCCATAGGTACCACTTATGGTCTCAGTTAAAAATCGAGGTCATAGGTAATGACTTTTGGTCTCTCTCACTTATGCCTCGGTTCTTATAAGAAGGTTATAGGTCTATGATCACGGTTAAAAACCGAGGCCATAAGCACATATTTTAGTAGTGAATTGTTCCTTTGACTTACTTTACTTCTCTTCTTTTTGGTATATCATTATGAAGCAAAATTATTACCTATTTATAGAAAAAATTGTCTACCCTTATGTGGCCATAAATTGACCACGTAGTTTGCCAAATTTTAGTCATAAAAATATTTTTTTTATTTGGCGAATTTTTCAAATGTGGTTGCACTTAAATTTTTTTTTTCCTTCCATGTGGGTGAGATCTACAAATCTCTCCCTCCTGACTACACGGAGAGCTCCACCAATCTAACAGCTAAATAACAGTATTCAAAATTCTATCTTGGGAGAATTTTCATCAACATTTTTGTTCTATTTCCTTATGTATAGATCTTCTCAAGCTTTAGTAACTTTTTTCCTTTACATCCCTAATCCAATGATATCTCACATCAATATGTTTTGATCTTGATTGAAAGTAGGCATTCTTTTCAAGGTGGATAGCACTCTAACTATCACAAAATAACTAGTAATTGTCTTGTTGTAATCTAAGTTCTTTGAAGAATTTTATCATCCATAACAACTCTTTATATGCTTTTGTTATTGCTATAAACTTTGCTTCTGTAGTGGACAAGACAACACATTTTTGTAACTTTGACTACCATGACACAACTCCCCATGCAAATATAATTGGGTAACCTGAAATGGATTTTTTGGAATCCATATCGCCAATCATATCTACATCTGTTTATGCAACTAACGTAGATTTGTCATTTCCAAAACATACACATATTTTGGAAGAACCTCGAACATACCTAAAAATCCATTTAATTGTAGCCTAATGTTCTTTTCCAAGATTTGAAAGGAATATACTCACAACTCTAACTGCATAAGTGATATCTGACGATGTACAAACTATGGCATACATCATACTTCCCAACTATTGAAGCATATTGAACATTTTCCATCTCTTACTTCTCTTTGTCTGTAGAAGGATTCTACTTAGAACATAACTTAAAGTGATTAGAAAGAGGACAACTAATCGCTTTAGCCTTGTCTATATGACAACCATAATTTCTTGGCTCTTATGTTTCTAATAATACTCATGTCAATAATCTTTTTTGTTAGCCTCAATTCTTTCATGGCAAAAGACTTACTGAACTGTTTTTTCAAGTTGTTGATTTTGGAAATATTCTGGCCAACAATCAACATATCATCTACATAGAGCAAAAAAATAATGAAATCATTATCAGAGAATTTTGGCACAAAAACACAATGGTCTGAAGTAATATTTTTGTAACCTTGCTCCTTTATAACAGACTCAAACTTCTTGTACCATTGTCTTTGTGCCTGTTTTAAGCCGCAAAGGCTTTTCTTCAATTTGCAAACATAATCTTCTTCTTCCTTTTGCTTGAAACCCTCTAGTTGCTCCACGTATATCTCTTATTCAAAGTCATCGTGTAGAAAGACAGTTTGATATCTATTTGCTCAACCTCCAGTTCAAGACTTTCTGCTAACACCAACATAGTATAAATGGATGTCATCTTCACAACTGGTTAGAAAATCTTGTCAAAGTCAACTCCTTTTCTTTGGTTGAATCCCTTGACAACTAGTTTGGCTTTGTATCGTGGACTGGAACTATGTTCTTCACACTTCACCTTGAACACCCATTTATTTTTCAAAGCCCTTTTTCGTTTGAGTAGCTTCATCAACTCAAAAGTTTTGTTCTTATGCAAGGAATTCATCTCATCTTGTATGGCTTCAATCCATTTTTGTTTGGATTCATCATCTATGACTTCTTCATAACTCTCAGGTTGTCCCCCATCAGTGAAAGTTACATACTCATTTGAAGGATATGTGGTAGATGGTCGTCTTAGTCTATCACCTCTTCTCAATGGAACAGAAGAAGCTGCATGTGTTTATTCGGGATAATGAACATCATCATCTCCCTCGTCTTTAAAACCAACTTCTATAAGAGCATCATCTTCATCAGGTGGATAAACCTGGTCTTCATCTCCAACTTGTCTTGGCACCGATGTTGGAGGAATTAATTCCAAATATGATGAGACATAATTAAAATTAGGAACATCCTTCTTCATTTCGACAATTTTGTTTATTGGTATGTATGTAAACAACTATCATCACTTGAAGCAATACTTGTAATATGCTAACTTTGAGTAAGAGACCCTCAAAATCATATATTTACTCACATCTCCATTTGTTCAACCCATGATATATGGCTAAAACCATTATCTATGTGTTACATTCTTATTTTATCTATTAATATTATATTTAACATATGATATATACAACACTACTTCAATGCATTTTTTTCATGTAATATTGGTAACATTCTTCATAAAAATATCACTCTTTAAGAGCTAATTTTTAAAAACAAAAAAATGTCCAATTATGCCACCTTTTTCTTCACCTTTCTCCTTTTCTTAGTCACAACTAATGGCTCCATTTCTAGCCTTCAACATCTAAACCCAATTCAAATTGCTCTTGCTAGTGTGCTCCAAGCTAAGAATTGGGTTCAAAACTCAATAAGATTACGTGGTTATTTGATCAACATTGACTCGAATGATCATGTTGGTGTGGCTCTAAGTGATTGTGCTAAGTTATATGATGAGAGTGAACCTCAACTCTTGTGGTTGCTTTTCGATGAAAACTTTACCGACCATGATGCTTTGACATGGCTTAGTAGTATTCTAGCCAACCACAAAAGTTGCTCGGATGGCTTGGATGAGAAGAATAATTCTAATTTTGTTGAAGCTCATATGGTGGAACTAAACTTGATCACTTTGCTTGACCAAGCCCTTGCCTTGTATGGGAATAAAGGCATCAATAACAAGGAAAATTCTACAAGTATGTAGCCATATATTAATATTGTACTCGTCGGTTCAAACAATCATTTCTTTATTATGCTTTTTGGAATTAGTATATACACCTATAAATTTAGTAATTATTAAACTCAATGATAATGTGTATCATAGAAGTATATACTTAAACTATGGTAAATTCTCTAAGTATGTCACGTTGCAATCTTTCTTCTTGTCGTCACATTGTGTTAAATTTTAATGACGTATATAATAGAATATGATAGTGTTATTGTCATACTACTAATAATAATAATTTATAAATGAATTTTATTTAATAATAGTAACATTAATATTCAATTAATAATAAGAGTAAAATAAATTTTTTATATTTTTATTATGGTAAGAACAAAATTAATTGTTACAATGCTATTAGCTATACAATATTACAATATTTACATAAAATGTACCAATAACAACATTTAATCAAAAAAATTTCAATTTGGCTATGTTATTTTTGGTTTTATGACATAAGAAAATATTTCCAAATACAATTCTAATAAAAACGGTGGATTATTGGCATTATGGAATACAACGACATCGAAGGCTGACTTAGTAGTTGCAAGGGATGGCTCTCACACTCGCAGAACAATCAATGAAGATGTGGATGCACGTAGAAAAAATGGGTCAAAAACAAGCCAATCAAAGATTAATGGTTTATGTCAAAGCTGGGGTGTACTATGAAAATGTTGAAATTGATAAGCATTTAAAGAATGTTATGCTTGTTGGTGATGGAATCGATAAAAGCATAATCATTGGCAACCGAAATGTACTCGACGAATCCACCACTTATAGCTCTACCACACTAGGTAACTTCAAATTATTACGTTGCTTCTTTGTGTTTCTCTTCGATTTGGTTTCTCTACAATTAAGTCATCTTACCTCACATAATTTTAGGAGAAAAAATCAAATTATATATATATATATATATATTGAAAGCAATTCTAGGTATTCAAATCAGAAGCACCCTATATATTATTTATTAATCTACATAAAACTAACATATTTATGTAAAGGGGTGTCAAGGGATGGATTTTGAGCAAGAGACATGACCTTCGAGAACACAACAATCCCTAAAAAACATCAAGCAGTGGCACTAAGAGTAAACTCAAACTTGACACTTTTCTACAGATGCAACTTAAGAGCTTATCAAGACACTCTCTTTATACATTCCTTAAGGCAATTCTACCATGAATGTCGCATTTATGGAACCATTGATTTCATATTTGGTGATGCCTCCGTAGTGCTCCAAAATTGTGACATTTTTGTTAAGAGGTCAATGATTGACCAAGCAAACATAATCACTGCCAAGGACGTGACAACCCTCATGAGAACACCGACATTTCCATTCATAACTCACGAATTAGGTTGGCGCCAGAATTCGGTAAGGTAAAGAACACTTTCAAGACTTATTTGGATCGATTGTGGAAGAAGTACTCAAGGATTGTGTTTTTGAAAACTGATTTGGACGGTTTGGTTGATCCAAAAAGGTGGACTGAATAGAGTAGGGTGAGTAGTTTAGAAGTTTTAACTCTGTTTTATGCAGAATATATGAATAAAGGGATAGGAGTTTCTACTACAAGGAGAGTGAATTGGCCTAGTTTTCATGCATTAAGGAGTCCTCAAGATGCTAATCCTTTCTATGTGAGTAATTTTATTCGAGAGGTGTCTTGGATTCCAGGAATTGGATCTATGTGAGTAATTTTATTCAAGGGGTGTCTTGGATTCCATGAATTGGAGTACCATTCTCCCTAGGAATATGAAGTAGTCTCTTAAAAAATTCACTATAACTATACTTGATGAAGTTAAACACTTATGCACCTTACTATGGATTGGGAAAATTCCATTCCAACCTGTGAAGCAGCAAATAAGAACTAGTTTTATGAATAATGACACTCTTGACTTGTTTACAATAGCAACCAACTACACATAGTGCGCTTGGGATAATTTATTTGACTAAAGCTTGGATTTGACAAACTTACCATGAACTGTAAGCATGACTTTGCAAGATATTAACAAGGTAGGTTAGGATACTCGAATTTTGCAATATAACAATTTCAACACAGTTACACACCCATCTAATTGATAAGAGTCGTAATCCTTTGCAACTCGGTGTTTAATTGAGTTGAAGTTAGCACACTGTGAAATTTGGATATTCCAATCGTTTTTTACCAACTCATGTCAACATCAGGTAATTTTTTGGGTAAAGAAAAGTTAATAGATTGCGGAAAATTCAATGGTTTTAAACTAAGCTTTTTTTTAAAGGGGTAGAATGGAGTGGAAAGGGAAGGACAGTGCTGGATAGAGGTTAATATGATAAACATTATACAACTATTCCAACATATCTAATTCAAACCTAATAACGTCGAAGTCTCAAACTCGCAGCAAAATCAGAAATTGAGCTAATAATAATTTAACATAATGACAGCAAGAAGAAGAAAAATACAATAGAACCAAATTACGTGAGCAATGGAGGGATCGGAAACGGGTCCAGCAGAGACGATATCGTTTAAGAGGGACCTAAATTGCTTCCATTTACGATTAACTCCCAAAATAAAATAGAATTTATTCACAAAAATAAAGCCATTCCGTTGCCGGACTCGAACCCGGATCTTACTCAAAAGATTCGACGTCATTTAAGATCTCAAGTAGATGAAGAATTCAAGATCATCAATGTCACAAATGGAAATTAATACCATTCTCCGACTTTATGTGACCTCTCATTTCTCATCATTTTTATTAACCAATTAGAAATTAAATATAATCAAACAAATCAATTATAACTCAGACCTCAAAAAATAATTATTTATGCATAAACCTCATTAAATTCAATCAGCTTAGAAATAAACACGTCAATTAAACAGCATAATCTAATCAAGTAAATCAATAATACATTGGCCCCAAGTACACGTACACGATAATGAATTATAGATTTGTTTAGAAGAGAGAAATTACAAAACTTTGATATTCACATGTCTTGACCATTGATATATAAGTGAGGGCAATTGATGATTGACACATTCATTACATAATTGACAAAAAAAATAAAAATTAACAGAGCAAATAAATAACTGATTAATTAATTAACTTCATAGTATTATCACAAAAGGTTATAGCTAGCCAGCCTTAAGGCTTTTGTGTAGAACCATCAGCTGCCTTATACCTCGAAGCAAATCGATGAAACAAAGCCAAAGCATTACTAGTAACTTGGGCAACATTCAAAACCTTTCCTTTAATTGTAGCCTTTAACTTGCTCATTCTTGTTCCTGGGAATTGATCCACACAAGTACTTGCGTCAGTTAAAGCACAGCTAACCCATGTCTCAACATTACTTATATGCCAAATCAAATCATCGTCTACAACTGCTTCTCTCAAACGACGTAATTCTTTAATTGAAAGGCTAAGTTGATAAATGCTATCGTTTATCTGATGCAAACAATCTCTCACAAGTTGGTATTCTCTGGCCTTAATTGCATTGAGTTCTTTAGCCACTTTTAACATGTAAGCTCTTGTGTAGCGAGCTTTGTAGAGGCTCACAGATAAGGCAACTTGGGCAAGATCTTCTGGGCTTTCTATTGATGAAATATTGGAGCTGACATGGTTTGAGAGACAGTGGACACATAATTTTGGATAACGAGTTGTATGACAAGCAGATTCTATATAAGTTCTAAGTTTTGAATGACGTGATCTGGCATAGGCTGGCTCGACCGTGCTTGTGAGGGAGAGGATAGCGAAAAGGAAGAATATGATTGGCAGAGAATGACTGAGCCGAGCCATTTTTGTTTGAAAAGCTTAAGAAGGGTGAAGAACTGAATTTTGATGTGAGAGGCTATGAGGGATCAAGGAAGAAATATATAGAGCAGTTGTCACATGACACATGTTTCACCTTGTCTTGCGCTTTAAGTTTATTAAACATTAATTTATAGTTGTATATTGGAGATGAAACGAGAAAACCCAATTAATCTAATTGTTATTTAGTCAGCCAAATTGGGCTTTAATCGACATGCAGCGACAAGTGTGCTTGATTTGCTTTAAGTAAATAGATGTTCAGATCTTTTAGATCTTTAAGGGAGATAAGACCACGTAGAATATGTTTTGGTCAATGTGTTTCAGATATGTTCTACGTTTTATTTTGCTTACCCCAATGTACTCTTATTGGTTTGGTTTGGTTTGGTTTGATTTTATCATTTCATATTTCAAATTAAATCTTTGAAACTCTTTTCTTTAGTTTCTTTAGCCTGTACTTCAAATCTATTATTAATAGATTATGTAGGCTATTACATTATGTTACAAGTGCTGAGATGTCACACCATCAATATTGAAGTATTGATCGGAGATGCCTAACTATGCAAAATTGTGGTTGAGGGAGGCAATCACGAGTACTAGTCTAACATGGTACAGCTAGTAAATGACAAGTGCAAAGGCACGACATACCTTAGTGGTATAGTGATGCAGATGGGATAGAATAGGAGCTAAATTTAGAAACTAAATTTTCTTTCATTGTAATAAAATAACAGAAATAGTTAGGACCATGTTTTTGTTGTGTAGCGCCCACTTGGTCGTTAGAGCACATGGGATACATGGCTAAGTGCTTAGGCACATGGAAACCGTTAGACATAGCGCCTATAAAAACACACTTTATGTTGGCTGGTGGACACACAATTTCCTCTATCAATTTGCATTCATTTCAGTATTTTTGTAAACCTCTTTTCTAAGAACAGTCGAAGAGTTGTTCTTTTACTTCAATACTAATATCCTCATTGTTCTTGTTCTGATTTTTGCACTACATCAGAAATTGATATCAGAGCTTGGTTTGAGTTGCAAATAGATGACGACGTCCGGCAATCAGACCATTGGCAATGGTAGTGATGACGCGAAGAACTTGTGGGTTGCAATGGATGACTTAGAAAGCCGTTTTTAGCAAAGGGTTGAGGAGGTGTCATGACACCTTCATCAATCACTCCTACATACCATCACCCAAATCCAAAACCAGTTGGACGAGATTCAAAGACAGTTGAAATCGCGAGGAAAAAAGGTTCTTCGTAATGAGTGTTCGTCGAACCCACCACCTCGTCCTCGTCGCACACTTGAAAAATGAAAGGAGGTTGAGAAAAAAGGCACTAATCACCTCTTGGGAAAAAATGAAGAAACTAATGGTGCAACAATTTCTACCAATTGACTACAAACAACTCCTTTACCAGCAATATCACCAGTGCCAAGAAAGAAGGAAAAGTGTCACTGAATACACTAAATAGTTCATGAGGCTTGGCTCGCGAGAACCTCAAAAGGTTGCTAGATATGTGTAGGATCTGAATTCTACCATCAGAGAAAAACTAGAGTTGAACCAAACCTTGTGGTCTATGAACCAAACCTTGTGGTCTATGAACCAAGCCAACAACATGGTCCTAAAGGTGGAAAACCATCTAGCTAAACCCAAAAAATCCACACCATTTGGGTTTCGTTTTAGTGACTCCTCTACCAGTAAAAACTCGAGTGGTTTCATCCCAAAATTCAATCCACCAGTCATTACAGAACCCACACTAGTTCCAAAAACTTCATCCCTAAACCCAACAATCCAAACAACCCATTTCCAAAACCTAACCTGTATGCCAAACCACCACTTATTAAATGTTTTAGGTGCTATCAACAGGGGCACAGTCTAATGAATGTCCACAAAGGCGCACATCAAAATTGGTCGATGAATTTGAGCATTTAGATGATGAGTTTGACACACTATCTCCAAAAGACCTAGAAGGAACCCAACCCACTGAAAGTGATGAGGGTGATAGGGCTTTAAACTGCATAGTACAGAAGGTGTTGCTATCACTAAAACAACCACTACCATATCAAAAACATATCATTTTCAGAACAAGGTGCACAGTTCAACATAAGGTATACAACGTTATTATTGATAATGATAGTACTGAAAACATTGTCTCACACGCACTAGTGAAGTCATTAGGATTGAGCACTCACCCCCACCCCATCCCTACAAAATATGATGGATTAAGAAAAGAAGTGAAGTTAAGGTGCAAAAGGTGTGTAGGGTACCATTTTCCATCGATTTTTTTTACGAAGATGAGGTACATTGCAATGTGGTGGAAATGGATGCCTGTCAAATTTTGTTGGAAAGGCCCTGGTAGTATGACGTGGATGCAATTCACAAGGACATGCCAAACATTATCATTTTCACTTGAAAATGTACCAAGATAGCTCTACTCCCTGCAAAGGAAAGCTTCCCCTCCCCTACCAAATCGAAAATGCTTCTTAATTGCAAACCTAACGAGTTTGACAATGAACTCAAAAAGGCTAAGGTGGTGCAAGCATTAGTGGCTATGGAACATCCTATCACTCATGCCATCCCTAAAGCTATTAAAGAGTTACTATCCACCTATAATGACATTACACCCACTGACCTATCATGCACTTAGTGGCTATGGAACATCCTGTCACTCATGTCATCCCTAAAGTTATTAAAGAGTTACTATCCACCTACAATGACCTTACACGAACTAACCTATCATACACCTTATCTCTATTAAGAAGTATTTAGCACCACATAGATTTCATACCAGACAATAAGTCCAAATTACCCCACTATGGAATTAGTCCCAAAGACCATGAGCTCCTACAATAGATAGTGGAAGACCTCTTAGATAAGCATCTCATCCAGGAAAGCAATATTCCATATGTTGTGCCTACACTGCTGCACCCAAAAAGGATGGCATGATGAGAAAGTGTATTGATAGCAAGGCTATTAACAAGATCACGATCAAGTAAAGGAAGTCAAAAGCTTTCATGGCTTGGCAACATTCTACAGAAGATGCAGATGGGATAGAATAAGAGCTGAATTTAGAAACATGATTTTCTTTTCGTTGTAACAGAATAACAAAAATAGTTAAGACCACGTTTTTGTTATGCAGTGCCCACTTGGCCGTTAGCACAAATGGGATACATGTTTGAGTGCTTAGGCACGTAGAAACTGTTAGACACAACACCTATAAAGCCACATTGATGTTGGCTAGTGGACACAATTTCCTCTACCAATTTGCATTCATTTTAGTATTTTGTAAACTTTTTTCTAAGAACAGCCAAAGAGTTGTTCTTCTACTTCAATACCAGTATCTTTATTGTTCTTGTTATGATTTTCTCACTACATCACATTGGCATTAAGGGTGGCATGACATGTGTACGACTACGACATGTCTTAGTAGGCATTGGCATAGGGTTGAGAAATGCATGTTGTCTCAGGCATTGGTATTGGTATGTGTGTCAGCAATGCATGTCTTGGTGACTAATGATGCGCACATGGGTACTAGATAGTGACATCGTTATGCCCTACTAGTGGTTATTAGTGTGCACAAGCTTAAGTAAAGGCAAGTTGTGCACGCATGCTGTGGGAAAACCTTGGGCATGGGCTCATGTTGTGGAGTTGGGAGCTATACATAGGCAATGCTACGCGCAGCACATGTAGCACATAACATGCATTTGTAGCATGACATTAAGCAACTTGGTGACACTTGACAAATTTGTGACGCATGATGGCACATGACCATGAAAGATTATTAAGGTTACCTTGGATAATATGAGAGCACAAAACGTGGTTCTAGAATATTCTTTGCATGGCATATGCATGACAGTTATTGGTGGTTATTCACTTTTTAGTGGGTTAGACCAAGTTAAGTATGGGATAACACCAAAGAGAACACATGATATACTCAATATTCATCCAAAGAGAGTGAAAAAAATAGCAAGTTACTTCCAAAGATTATAGAGTAGAGATCATGAGTTCCTATTTTCATACACAATGGGATTTTAGAGAAAGTGAGATTATGGAGGCCTAAAATTGTGAAATTTTCTAATAATTGAGGCTATAAACTAAATTTATTTAGTTTTTATTGTCTATAAATATGAAGCTAATGTACTTGAAAAATGAGAGTAGTTCCTTCATTATTTATCAAGTAGAGTGTGATTATAATTTCTTGTGTGCATTTGTATTAACAAGGTTACATTTATAGGTGTTGCCAAATTCTCTGTTCTTATTTCAATTACTATCTAAACACTTAAGAATGAGTAATCATTACGAGAACCCCTAAAATATGCAATTCGATGAGAAGGTCAATCAAGTGCAAGTCTTGACGTCGATTGCGCTATCTTGGTTTACTAGAAATGCAAAATGTGTGACATAACACCTCATGAGATTATATAAGTTTATGTTTGATAACCATTTTAATTTTTAATTCTTTATATTTGAAATTAATTTTTCAATCTCAAATTTTAAAAAAATAAAAATAAAAAATGTTTGATAACTAATTTTTAATTTTAATTTTGAAAAGAAAATTAAAAATTAAATATTACTTGTTTAATAACCAATTTTTAATTTTCAATTTTTAATTTTTTAAACTCTAAAATTTAATTTCAAACTTTTGTTCGATCAATTTTCATCAAATTTAATTTTTTAATCATTTTGAATAATATTGAATATAATTAAGTATCGATGGGTTAATAATTTTTAGTGTTAAGAAATAAAAAAATAGAAATTCAATTTCAATTTTTTTAAATTCAGAATTTAATCAAATTTTAAAATTAAATTTCAAAATTTTAAAAATAGAAATTAAAATAAGTAATCAAACGTAATTAATTCAAAAATTTACAAAATTTGAAATTGAAATAATTATCAAAGGCAAATTTTAACCAACAAAATCAAAATCCATTTTCTTAATCTCAAGAAGATTCTTGATATCTTGCTAGCATTTCTTATGTGATTCTTTTCTCGGGCCGCTAGCTAATAATATTATTAGATTTTATCAAGTAATGTAATTGTTTATGTATATATGTGACCAATCCAACACAATTATATAACATCATATAGTCTCCTAGACAAGTTTAGCATATACAATTAAGGATGAGGATGCAATAACCGGATTGTTCTGAGGGCTGAACAAAGTAAAATGAGCTCATTACATCTTCCAAGTTGAAAGACAATTACAAGAAGTACAAATACATTAGCACTGGGCAAATATATCATAGCAGCAACAACATTACAGACTACAACATTAAACACAAGAACTTACTTGGTTATTGATTTGAATAGCGCTGGCAGTTATTCAGCAACTTTGATGTCAGAGAGATAAACACGACTCTGAATCACACTGCCCCCGATCCAGAAACCAGGCATCACCATAAGTCCAACCTTGGGCTTCTGATTACTTTCATCCATAATCAAATTCTTCTCAACACTCTCCATATAAACTTCTGAGAACTCACTCCCCCTTTTTACTTGGAAAATTTTAATGCTAGGATCAAAAGAGTAGGCCAACCTGTGCAAAAGCCAGATTGACTTGGCAAGTTTAAGAAAAACCTGATAAAACGGAGTCCTAGGATGCCCACCTCCCATTACATAATTTCTTTGATCTAAATTACCAAAGAATGAACCCTCCATTTTTGGATGAACCACCACTAGGTACTTGCTGCGGCAAAACTTCCCAAAATTGGAATCTGGACTTTGTCCAAGCATATCCTGTGGATCCATCTCCCTTAAAGCAAGAAATTGGTTGAAGAAGCTCTCCTTTGTTAGAGTAAGATTTTCCTCTCTAATGCCAAAGCTTTCCTGCTGAAAACCACTGAACATTCCACGACAAATATGAGATTCAAATGCATATTTCTTGTGAGCTCTTTTTGCGTAAACAACATTAGGTTCAATTGAATTAGCTGCAGCATCAAGATCCCACCCGGCTGCTTTCATCATATTTATTAACGGTTTAGAGAAATCATGAATGGCTTTAAAAGCAGCTTCTACAGTTGAAGTGAAAAGATCAGGAGTTAAATCAACATGGAAAAAACCATTTTCATCAGCGGAACCATCAGATTCTTTTGTCAATAACCCCCTCAGCTTAAGATTCTTTTCCAGCTTTACACGTTTTTGGTTTGCTTCCTCAATCTGCTGTTGCAACTGATGAATCTCCGAATCTTTGTTTTGAATTTCAGACTGGAACTTCTTAACCATAACCTCATAAGTTTTTAACAGGCTCTGTTGTTCTTGGATCTCAGCAGCTAAGCGAGAGTCCTGAGGATACACACATACAGGTTTGGGGTTGTTTTCCCTGTAAAAGTGCTTCAGTTCAGACAAGTTCTTCAGCTCAGAAATCACATGTTTATCAGCAGTCTGAATCTTATCGGGATCATAGGGAGTGTGAGCATCTTGAAGTTGGATGTAAGCTGACTTCAGGGAGGATATATTTGTAAAAATCTTTGATACCAGGGCTTCCAGGGCTTCAGAATTCTGATTCATTGCATCTTCCATGGGATGTGGATGAACTTTCTGACTGTTGCTTTCACGGAGTTGGGTATTCTTTGCTCCAGCAGTGGGTAGCATATCTCCAACCTAATTTGAAATGGTTAAATTGACCTCCAGTGAAAATGTTAATGATGCAAAACCTGCACACCAAATAATATCTTAGCAGCACTTTCTGAAAATTAAGGATGGTTAGACAATATAACACCACTGTTTGCTTTTATAAAAATGTGACAATCATTGTTGCTGTTTATTGGAGTCAGTAAAAGCCACTTGTATAACCAAGCCAGACATCCACTCAATTCAAATGCTTTTGTGTTTTCTACCTTCTTAGCCAAAGAATATAAACTCACTTGACTCATCCTAGTATAATAATAAGGATATGTTCTTTTTTTATAAGAAACATCAAATTAAATATATATTAATATATAGATACAAAAATACAAAATTTATTTAAGAAACATCTTATGTAGGAACAGAGAATGAAGTCTAAAACTGCACAACTTCCATAAAAATTATATCCGTTTCTTCTCACCAACTCTTGACAAAGATTTCATCATAGGGATATGTTACACCAACTCTTGACAAAGATTTCATCACAGGGATATGCTATGAAATCAATCTTCATGACCACAGTAGATGTTAAATGGGTTGCTTAACTCAACTTAACTAACTCATTTAAAGTTAGTCCAATGAACTTATAAACAGTTCACTAACTCATTTAACAAAAACACGTTGAATTAAAAAATTATGAAATAAGAGAGAATAAATAAGTAATTAAAATGTAATAATTAATTATTACTACAAAATTGATAAAAATGCTAATATCAATCAAATTAACAAATAGGAAAAATAACATATAATTTTTTGAAAATAAAATAAAAGATAAAATTAATAAATTTATATTAGACTATTCCAATAAACATAGAATTCCAAGACAAATGATAACCGAAAAAACATACACAATATAATTGAGATTAAAGAGAGAATCATTGACTTTGTTTTGAAATTTAAATTTTATTAATTTACAATAATTTATAATTAAATCTATATATCATTAAAATGTCAAATAGTCTATTTTATAATAAATGTTATATTTTAAAATTTTGAGTTTTTGTTAGAGAAGTTATACTCACTTTATTGAACATTGTTTATATTCTATTAAATATTTTTGAAATATAAACTTTACTAATTTATAAAATATTATAATTTATTTCATATATCATTAAAAATCTCTAGAAGTTTAGTCTTTAAGAAATATTACGATTTGTGATTTTGAACTTTCTATAGAAAGTTATGCTCATTTTGTTAATGATTGTTCAGATTCAAAAGAACATTTTTTTACTCATTTTTAAAATATAAACTGTATTGATTTAAAAAAATTATGAATCATTTCGTATACCATTAAAAATTCTAAAAGTCCAATTTTTATTAAATTTTACTGTTTGTAATTTCTAGTTTTATGCACATTTTATTATTGGTTGTTCAGATTCAGAAAAATATTTTTTATTCATTTTTAAAATATAAACTGTATTGATTCACAAATGAATCATTTCATATGCCATTAGAAAGTTCTAGAAGTTTAATTTCTAATAAATATTATAGTTTGTGATTTCAAGTTTTCTATAAAAAATTATGCTCATTCTACTAATGATTATTCAGATTCGGTAAAACATTTTTGACTCTTTTTTTGAAATATAAACTATACTATCTCACAAAATATTATAAATCATTTCCTATACCATTAGAAATTTCTAGAAATCTAGTTTTTAAAAAAATTTACGATTTGGGATTTGAAGTTTTCTATAAAAAGTTATACTCAGTCCAGTCCAATTTAACCTAAAAGGTTAAAAATTGAAAACTAGGTATTAGTTATCGAGCAAGCGCTATCCGATTTGCAATTTATACTTTCAAAATTGAAAATAGAAATTTTTTATCGAATAACTTTTTTCCCAAAATATTTTGAAAATGAAAATTTAATTCTGAAACTCAAAAATTAGAAATTAGATTCTTATCAAACTTGGCCTAAATGTTTAAATAATTTAAATGAGTTGCCCAGTTCAACCTACATATAAATCAACTGACTTAAAAATTCGATGAACTAGACTGAGCTACAACTCACTTAAGATAAGCTGAGCTTGAGTAAGTTGAGCCAACTCAACTCATTTGATACCTCTAATTATCAGCAAGGTTTATTGATCGAAGAAAGTCCAAATAAGGGGTTTACAATGACTAGGGGAATTAACATTCTTAAGTGTGTGACACTGTTTCTATATATAAACACAAGAAAATATATATGGCAGTCCCCTAATAGTTATGCTTTTTTTAAGAGGGAAAAGCTCAAGTACCCTCCACATATAGCATGTTCTTCCTTGGGGAGGAGGGAAAGGGTCATATGCAAATCTTGCACATGTTCTGGAACTCCGATCCCGGATTCACTGAGGTGCTGGTCTTCTTGATCAATAATAGTCAGGCTTTGACGCCTACTATTTGAATCCTGGATGACTCTCCAGGTGTAAATGAACAAACAGTTATTTAAAGAAAAATCAAACAGATCCACTCAAATACTTCCACGATATAGCTACAGAAACCAAACGGCTCGATACAAATTAAAAAGGAAAGCTAAATGATAAAGATACACGCTGCAAGATATGTCAAAAATTAACCAATGACCACACAAGCTGCAATGTTGAAAATGAGAACTTATAACCTATGACCACATAAAGTACGTACCTAGAGTCTAATGAGCACAACTTCATTTGTTCGAAGAAACTTTCAAACTTTCATAAGTTAGTTTGAGTCAAAAAGCATTAAACAATTTTCAGATATTCATACCCAAAGTTTCATAACTGAGAACAAAGAGCAAATGAGAAATGAACACGACATACTAATTAGATAAAAATAAAAAAGTTCACAAAGGAATTTGAGTTACCGTTACATGTGTGTGTATAATTTACATATGCAAGTGTAGAAATTATATTATAAATCTATACGGTTATGTGTCAGTTGACACTCCACAAGAAGCATTGGAAATTAACAAAAAAAGTGAACAATTTTCACATTTTGTGAAATAAGGCTAATTGTGAATTCTTGTGAATAAATGTATAGCATAACTAGCATATTTCATGAGTTTACCCAATATATATATATATATATATAAAGAGGATAACTAGCAAGAAACGAGAAAAAGAAAATACGCATACACTGCCTACCTAAAAGAGACACTTTTGAACCCCTGATTGCATCCAGGTCCGGCAACATGATACCCTTCGAGCTAAAATACAGACAAAAACTGCGTTAAATAATAACTACTTAGAGGATCCACAATGTATGTGTATGCGTGGATGCATAACAATTTCAAAATAACTCGTCCAGCAATTTTTCGAAATTTAATCAGGATTGAAAGCTCGTGAAGTGAAATAGTGGATTTAAAACTTACAACCGAAGGCAAAGAAGGTATTTTTCTCTCCTCTCAAAGTTCCACCTGGAGATTCTCGGAAACCAAAAAACAAAAAAAAGCGAAGCTAACTCCGATCTCTGGAGTTTTGGCGTGATGAGAGAACGTTTACCATGAGAGAATTAACCGATTAAGAAAGAGCAGCAACCTTATAAGTACCAAGTTTGGTAAAGTAAGTCAATTTCCCAATTTAAATGAACCCTACAATTATTTTTTATTTATTTTCTTCCTATTTTTATTTTTTTGGTTAATTTTCTTATGGCTTAGCGGGTAAATTTAACAAGAAATAATTAAAATATTCACAAAATCAACAATAATATAATTAAAATATAATAATTTATAAAAATAAAATAATTAAAATATCGTATTATCTAATAATATATGCCATTAAAAAACAATATACCTAGTCTTTTAAATTTAATCACATAAATAAATAAATATAAATTGATATTCGTATTAATTATAAGATATTATATGAATTTTTTTAAAAATAAATAATTTTATTATTTTTAAATCTATTTTAACATGTAATATACAATTATTAATGTGTTTAAATATTTTCCTTCACATAACTCTTTCCAACTATATTTTCGGTCAAATGCGAATTTTTTGGTAAAAAAATGGTAGTAATGAAGGGAGATGTGAAAATTATTTCAATTTATACATGCATTATTTATTTATATAATTTTATTTTTAATTTTTTTAAAAAATATGTTATTTATGTTATAGAAAAGTGATGAATGATATATATTTTTATGTTGTAAAAAATATATTTTTTTAAATGATTAAAATTAAATCTATATACTAAATAAGTAATATTACGTAATTACACCCAAAATTTTAGGGGAGAGAATCTCAGCCAACTTCATCAAACATACTAATGACATGTTCTGCAGGAAAAAAGAAGATGGATGACCTGTTATTAGTCATTTCCTCCCTTGCCTGCCTATTTTTTTTAGTTGAAAGAAGTTATTTCATCAGCGTATTCAATTTTACTTTTTAAAGGAAATTTATTCCCCGTATTGTTCTACAAGAAAATCCTAGTCTCCTGTCTCCTCGCTACTTATTATATTTTTATTAAAAAAATAAGAAATATTGTTTCGGCCGTTAAAATTAGATTAAAGTTATTTAGATGGTTTTTTGTTATTATAAATTTTACATATTTATTTTTCATAATTTTCTAATTATTAGTATTTCTTCCTCTTATTTTAACCATAAAAAGATTAGATGTTTTTTATGCTTCTTTGGCACTTGGTCTTGGTTTATTCTCTTTACATAATCAATTTATAGTGTTCGAAATAATGTTTTAAAAATTAAATATTTACTCACGTATACACTCATATATACATATATTATCACTATTTAAATTTATATCATTTGCATGCTCATAACAAACAAATATCATTACTAACAATAGCATTTGTGTAGCATTTGTCTTGCATCGTAAGAATATACATTTCGCTTCATTTTCTCATGAATTTCTAAAACTTCTATTATTTCGATTAACATTAATTATAGTCCATTAGTTGGATTTAGAAGTAACTGCGCACCTTTTTGTGGTGTTAAATGAGGAGGTTGAAACCCATGTGAGAGTTATTGGCTTCATGTGCCAAATAATTATGGATTTTTATTTACAACTGAAAGCAAAACCTACTTTGCTTTGCCGTGGAAAGTTAGGAAGTTGAATTCTATTAATTATCATTTACAATGACATGCTCCGCAATACCCAGGGATGTGTAACGTGTTTCCTCCATTGTTTGATTTTTTTTTCTTTTATTATACTATATACTCATTTACATTTCTCACATATTTTTAAGTTTTACTTTACTATTATACAACTTTTACTAGTAAGATTTTAGTAAATTGATAAATATTTAACATTTTTAATAAATTTTAAAAAAGTTACATACGATAACACCTAAAAATTTTATGTAATAACAAAAATAACACTCCATTAATATTAAATGAGTTCAATTATATAGAGTTCAATATTGAACAAATTTAAACAATCCTATTTTAATTTGAACAAAATTTAATTAGATAACATTTAATGTAAAAATATATATGACTTTTTTTAATGATAAAAATATATAAATTAAACATAACACGAGTTATTTTTGTAATTACAAGCTTTAAATGTATAATTTTTATTGTTTTACTTAAATTTTATTGGTTTAGTTTTTCTAATATTTTCTTAAAAATAATATATTTTGTGTCGTATAAAATTTAACCACTCCGTCAAGGACGAACATAATTAATGTTTAGAGGGGATACCGTGCAAAAATTTAATAGTAAAAATTAACAATTTTGACACCACTTAAATAACTATAATAAAATTTATGAATTTTTAAGTCGAGTAAAAATTTACAAATTTTTATGTTTTTGAATATTACATCACAAGTGTTACATGTCAAATGTGTATTTTTATCAAATTGAAACTTAAAATTATGTAAATTAAGTTGTAATAAAACTAAATAACATAATTTAACTACGTAGACAAACAAAGAAATGAAAAAATTAAATAACATAAATTATAATAAACATGTAAAAATTTTAAGTATGTGAAAGAAAAATAGATAGATTAATATTACATTGTATAAATAAAAATAAATTTTTATATAATTATATATGGTGTAATACGAAATAGTTAAATTATAAGCAAGATAAATGTATTATTTTAAAAAAATGTTAGAAAGTTAAACTAATAAAATTTAAGAAAAATAACAAAAATACACATTTAAAACTTATAAATCATAAAAATAACATCATTCATGTCCATTTTATATATTTTTATTATTAAAAAAAGTATCATCTATCATTTCATATTAAACGTCGTCAAATTAGACGTCGTTCAAATTAAACTACAGTCATTTAAATTCGTTAAATGTTAAATTTCATCCTATTAAACCCATTTAATGTTATTGGGGTAATATTTTTGTTATTATATTTAAGTTTTAAGTATTATCTGATGTAATTTTTTTAAAATTTATAAAAAATGTTAAATATTTATCATTCTACTAGGGTCCAATTAGAAAAAGTTGTATAATAATATAGTAAAAGTAAAAAATATAAATGAATACGTAGTATAACAAAAGGAAAAAAATAATATTCAAATAATCAACTTAAAATGGGACATTTCTAGGTATTTTTATAAAATGAAGAGGTACATTTATACCTAAAACATAGGGAAAAATTTTATCAAAAAATTATGGGAACACGTATTTTCTCTCACATCTAAGTGACTACGTTCTTACATTTCGTATTACATCATATATAATTATATAAAAATTTATTGTTATTTATACTATGTAATAATGTTCTTATCTATTTTTCTTTTACATACTTGAATTTTTTTACATGTTATTGTAATTTATGTTGTTTACTTTCTTTCATTTTTTTGTATGTCTACATAGATAAACTATATTATTTATTCTTGTTACAACTTAATTTATATAATTTTAAAATTTTATTTTAATTAGATAAAAATACACATTTGATATATAATATTTGTGGTCTAATATTTAAAAATTTTGAAATTTGTAAACTCTACTATAATCATTCAAATGGTGTTAAATTCTAACAATACCCATTTTCCCCTTGTTATAAAAGAGTACATTTTTATTTTCGTTTCCATTAAATTTGGAAAATTAGACAAAGTAAGATTTAAGATTATCTTCAATAAGACTATGACTCAATGTTCAAGGTCTGGGCTTCAATCACAATTACATGTGTGTGAGGTGTGTTTATATATATAACACAATTAACACATTCGTAACTAAATTCAAACCGAAATATTCAACATGTGCAAGTGGGCGTTGAGCCATAACTCACTGACAAAAACAAACAAAGCTATCGATAGAGATGTCAAATGGGATAGGTTTTTCATTTAACTAATGATACAATTCATTATATTATATACCATTTGTATCATTTATATTTTTATTGGTTAGGATGATATTGAGGTGGGAGAAGGTGGTACATTCTATTTATACTAAATGGTTTCTAAATAGATCATTTTTTTTCAAGTTGTTTAGAAAAAAGGCCATATTATGCTATTAAAAAATCATGTATTTTGTTGGAAAAAAAACTCAATTTATGATAAAAAAAAATTAGAAAACAAAATGAAATAAGGAAAAAAAATTCATTTTTAGTTGAATTTGACATGAACTCATACCGTCATCCACATCTTATTGAGTTGGGATGAGATGAAATGGGTTATGTTTGGATTATTAAAATGATAAGTTAAATGAGAATGGTAAAAGATGGATTGATCATTTAACATCTCGTTTGTTAAATTATATAACATAACATGTATGTTTACGTACATAAGGTTGTAAATTTCTTTTGCTATAATTTATATATTCTTCAATTTGTATGTTAAAATGTTCGTTAAGTAACGATTAGCGAAGACTTGCTTATTTTGTTTGCTTTTTAATTGTTGGAGATGTAGAAAATATTTTATTTTCTACATTTGATGATAAATAAACATCATTGGCAAGTATATGTTCATACATTTCTCTTATTCTTATATAAGAGAAGATCTCATGTTTGGAAAACAAACTTAATTGTAACATTCAAGTAGCTAGATGATATGGCAACTGCAATCACATGCACTAATTAACCAAATTTTAAGCTTACATTCTAAATGTCATAGATCAAGAGAGTTGTAACATTCGACCATAAAGCCTACTTTTGCAAAAGTATTGGTGTTTTAAGTCAGAACCTCTGTTCTCTATGCCATTTCTCTTATGCTGTCGAACGTCTTTTGCCAACATTATCAAGTAAGTTACGAAAGAAACTTGTGTTTGTAGTATGGCATGACACATTGATTACTTTACCTTAATAAATTAACACAATAATCACATTTTAAAAAAAATTAATGTAATTTAATCATCTTATTGTTACATTTTTAAACACTTATTATTTCTTATCAATTTTGTTTTTTTTCATTATTTTTTGGAGAAAAACTCGAGTAGGAACGAATTGAATCTTATTAGCAACGAGCTAGTAGATACTTAAAGATAAAAATGTCACAAAAAGTTAAAAAAAAATGTAAAATAAAGTAAGTAATTACAATATCTACGAATACAACAGTAAAATAATTAAAATTTTATTAAGACAACTAAAGTAAGGGTGTGCTTTCATTTGGATTCATTTAAATATTAAGTGGAATATGATTTTTTTTTATGTAGCCCCTTCAAATTTGAACAAGATGCATTTTCCATATTCTTTTAAAATTGGCTCTTTGAGATGATGTCGAACATCGAGTTCTCCATGCAGGGGACTGTAGATCAAGGGGCTTACAGCGTTGGTCGGAAAATTACACCTATTCTGCTATTCAGGAAGCTACATTACTCGTTGATAGAGTGAGTAATTGACGCAACTTGGGACACAGTGAGGAGGGTTCTGATTTCTTGCGAATTTAAGTCCAACTGCAGTGTTAGAGAGAAATAAAACAGTGACACTTGGAAGCCAGTGCTACCAAAAATTCAATTCTGAAGGGAATTTCTAAAATTTACTGAAGTTTAAAGATGCATTATTGCCTGAAAGCCGCTATCAAAATTATTGAAGAAGGGAATAGTTTAGCATGTGTGTCAAAGTAATTAATGTATACAAATTTTCTATTATGTCCATCTCCGATCCCTATTCCAATAAATGCGCTTGACAAAGGCTTTGGAGAGTTATATAACGGTATATACAAAAACCGTATCATGCATCAATACTAGGGCCTGGATAAGCTGGAAGGCTCATTATTCGTTTATCGAGGACAGGACCTCCCACAGTGAAATGATAGAGACTCTGGAAGTCTGAGCCTTTCAACCCAAGCAATTCATGCACTGCAAAGCAACCATATTGGAAAGACTTTTAGAGGTTAACACATGTAGATGCATAAATTTCAGATGTTGGTTGTTGATATGAACTAAATATAAGAAAGTTTTATAATTTTTTGCTGATGGTCACATTATCTGTATCCAGCATTTATGCTGATTTGAAAGTCAAATACCGTGTAGTTTACAACTGCTACCGGATTGGAATCAATAATCAAAAGAAAGTCATAACACGAACCATACCAGAATCGTCAAAGTAGCAACCAATTCCTGTTGCAGAGATGCCGATGGCATGTGCTTCAAGGTACAAAACCTGCCCTAAAACTCCAGTCTCCCAAAACAATCTAGGATACATCCATGCACTCATTGAACGCAAAGCAGGCGTAAAACGAGCCACCATGCCTAGACTGAAGCATCCATGACTTGTTATTTCCTGCACATAAGTATAAATATCTTAACAATTACTCAGATATTTCCTAAACAAGTTCTCCTAATATCTGTCTTGGTAAGAAAGATGAATATCATCGTAGGGAAAAAAGAAAAAGATGAGTACCATCAAATTTAGTGTGGCACGGGGACATGAACAAATGAAGAACTCAGAACTTTGACTAAATGTTATTTAATAATACTAGAATATGTCGCAACTAAAATTTACCCACATTTTAGTTTCTAATTTACAAGAGTCACACTACCTAACACCTTCTGAAAATTATGAGAAAGTTTACTGTGCTTTCAACTGTAAAACACAACATCGCTGGATTCACAATTAAACAATCATCAAAGTCACAACTCACCTGATGACATGAGAGCCTTTCAGCGAGGAGCCCAAAATCGCCTATCTCAAGTTCATATAGAGGAAGCTCATCAGGGCAACTATCTGGCTTTGCCCACTTAAATTCAGGCCTCATAGATTTTTTGAGCTCATTTAAGTGGTCTTCATTTCTCACTAAGATATATAAACCCGGAGGTAAGCCTGCCACTCTATGAACAAACAAAGCAGCATGTACCTCAGCATCCCACGAAAGAGATCTAAATGGTAATGCCAATTGTCTTCTCTGCTTTTCTTCCTCTACTAAGCCTGAAGGAAGACAATGAAACAGAATCTGATAAAACGTATCTCTTTGTATAACAGTAGCTCCATCCATATCAACTGCGCTCCTTCGCTTCCTAACAACCTCCCTTACAGTAAATCCTTTGTATGCAACTTCATTGCAGAGCCCACTACTCTGAAATGAGGGATCAATTACTTGTTCCTCGCCTAAATTTGTCGGCTTTTTTACTGCTTCAGATATTCTGTATATAATATCCCAACAAATATGCTCTTTGCTAAGCAAATTACGCTTCCCTTTCCACTCCAATCTGGAGAACTCTGATATTGCAGAACTCAGTTCCTTATAATCGACATCAAATTGATTAACCCCGTTAGGAAAAACTGCCAGAACACAATCTGGGTGTTCAAATTCGATATCAGGAATCTTCCCTTTTACGGGTCGAGACGGAATTTGAAATCTTGGGAATAATTCTAATCCCATTAGCTTCTCCAAATCTTCAGAACCCAAACCATCAAGAAGCTTCACATCCCAACCAATTCCAGCAGCAGCCATTGTCACAGCAGCAATAGCATGACCCACATCATGATTGCAATACCGAAATGCACGTTCCCCATATTTCCAAGCCTCACGCCAGAAGATCGAAGATAACCCAATGAGAAAAGAATTCTCGGGAAAGAATCTAGGGAAAAACCCAGGTGGGATATGAGCTCTAATCTCCAAAGCATGCTCCTTCGGGGCATAATGCGCTACAAAACCCGAACTTGACACCGATTCTATCGGCGGAGCAATTATATAAGCCTCGGTTGGGTGTAAATTACCACTGCTGGGATTAACTCTAAGCGACCACGTCGAAAACCCAGTGGTTTTCCAGGCTGAAAGAGCCATAGAATCATAGAAAAGCTGAGAAATGGTGGATTTAGAAACGGGTTTCGGAGGTGGAAGAGAATGAAATAGGGATGAGTACAGGGGAGCTTCAATAGTGGACGAGTTTTGGTTCTCGTTATCAGTGGGAAAATGAACGAGAGGGACAAGAGGTGCAGAGATATATCTTCGAAAAGGATTTGGCTGGTTGGCCCAGTCGAGGCCGCGAGGTCCTCTGGCGTACTTGTTAAAGAAGTGTTTGGTTTGATTGTGGTACGTGAGTATTTGTGAGAGCTTTTCTTCTAGGAAGTCATCTTTGGGATTAGTCATGGAGGGTGCAGGTGACGAAGAAGAGGAAGAGAAAGCCATAGTTGCAATTGATTTTGATTCTTTATTCTTAGTAGTGGGGAGGTCCAGGAGCAGAGAAGATGGAGATGGAAGAATGTTGAAACGAGGACCGAAAGGGAAAAAAGAGAACTTCGAAGCAAACCGTGGCATTCTTAGAAGTTCCTTTTTTTCTTTTTATTTTTTTCCTGATGAATACAAGTTTCGTTTTATTCCCTTTCTTTTCTTCCTACTTTTGAACATGGAAACGAAGTAAGTTGTTCAGTGGACTTATTCTAGATTCTGCTTGTGTGTTCAGTACGACATATCGTTTAACGTTGAGCAGAGACAATTGACCAGTATAAACTTTTAAAAAAATACTTTAGAAGTCGACAAGCTTTCATAATTTTGCATTTTAATTTATTAAAACACACTATCTTAATAAAATAATAACTTAAAAGTTCGGACATTTCATTGTAACTTTAGTTAAAAATCTCTTTAACATTGAGTATAACAAGACAAAATTCATTCTACATAGGAGAATATTCATTTTGTTTTATAATTATGAGTTTAACAAACCTTCAATAATAACTTGACAATTAAGTAAGGATCTTAAGGTTTTGTTTTTAAGAATAAACCACAAAATGTGTCATATTATCTAAGAAATAATATTCTTTTATAAACACATCACTTCTTAAATTAATAAATAATATGAAACATGTACAAATACATTACATTATATACTCTCATTTAAGAAATTTTATGTATTCGTAAAAATATAAATTCATATGATCTAATAAAGTTATGATTCTGATACTAATTGATGAAGGATACAGATACAACGTAGGGATGAGCACGGGGATGGGCGGGGATAGATTTGAATATAACCGTCCTCGAATCGAATTATAAAATCTGTTCCCGAAACCGCCCGAAAATCGTTGCAGTTCGGGGACAATTTTTTATCCGCGATTAACAGTTCGGGACAGTTATCGAAAAAAAACCGAAAAAAATCGTTTTTCAAAATTCTATTCAATTGAGCGCCCTTTAGCAATGCAATTCAACCAAAACAAATGGTTGATATTGAATTTATTATCTGAATTTGTTATTTTGAGTTTATGATAAAAAAATTTAACATTTAATAATATATATTTCTATGAATCTAGATAAGATTAAATAAATATAATGATATAAACAAGAAACACAAGATATAAATAAAATATTATAAACTAATACAAATATTGAAATCTAATTAAATAAATTTAAGAAAACTTCAATTACAATAAATCAAAACTTCTTTCTTCTAATTATTCATCAACTGTACGTATTTCTTGCAAAAATCAAACATATAAATAAACTTCCTATCAAAATGAACTCATGCTTCAGACTTTAATTTAGCCTTCCCATCTTCTTACTCACTACATTCATTTGATGGTTGATTTTGTGTATTTTCAGGTGAAGAGGTTGATGTAAGGAGAGGAACATTTGTATGTTGATCGGCACTTGAAGTTCCACCACTTGTTACCTCAACATTAAGTTTAATGTCATTTACTCCTTGAGATGATTATGGTGAACAATTCTGAAAAAAATAACTTTAAAAATGTAAATCATATGTAAAAAATATATATTTATACTTTCTATTATCTCAAGTTAACTTTTCAACATATTCACTTGTCATGATAACTTCTAATGCCAATGATCTTTATCCTGGAACGTGGTTGCACACTAAATAGCACACAAAGTTTTAACACACTAAATATCACACACATTTTTAGCACACTAAGTAGCACACACAAATTTAGCACACTAAATAGCACACATAGATTTAGCACACTAAATATAAAATTATTTATAATTTTATTAAAATAATATTTATATAATAAGAATCGTATTTTTACCAAAATCACGTTTCATATATTTTACATTAAATTATTTATTACGTTATTTAAATTAAATTTATTTTAATTAATTTCGTTAAATATTAAATTTTATTTAATATTATTATAACCTTATTTTTGTTATAATTTTAATAATTATATCATGTAATTTCTAAAAGAAAAAAATAATGCCTTAATGTGAGCTACGCTATAGCTGGTAGAACCCTATTAAAAATTTCTAAAATTATACTACCACCAAAAACATGCGCCCTCTCTTACATGTTAAATAAATTAAACTAGAAACTGCATATGCCAAAGTTTCACAAATTGTAAAAAGGATATTGTTATTTTCTTTTTCTTTTTCCCAGAAAAAATAGATCTTAGAAGAGTTTTGAGAAATTATGATTTCCCCCGAAGTATTGGCGTCGTAGTTGGTAAACCATCCCACCCTGTTGAAAGAGGGTCAAATCCCCACCAACACCAATTGTCTTTGCCACTAAAGCAGTAAATTCCAACCTTTGATTTCTAAAAATACAAATTTTGCATAAGAAATTAGGGGATAGAGAGAGAGGTTGAGTAGGTCTCTGAGAGAATTTTAGATAAAGAAATGGCGCAAGTGAGCAAAATCTGTAGTAATGGAGCTCAAACTATCCCCATGTTGCCTAACATTTCTAAACCTCGCCAACCCAGATTTTTCATTTCAATTTCATTGAGTTCACAATTTTTGGGTCCCTCAAGTTCTCTGTGTTTGAAGCATAACAACGGCTTTCTGCGAAAATATTCAATTAATAGAACCATGGTTGATCCAGCAGGTATAAAGCTTCAGTTGCCACAGCAGAGAAGCTTTCAACGGCACCTGAGATTGTATTGCAACCCATTAAAGAAATCTCCGGCACCATTACGTGGCCGGGTTCAAAGTCCCTGTCGAATAGGATTCTGCTTCTGAGGTAACCTCGACGAGCTCGCTTAGAGATTCACCATTTTTAGATTCCAAAAAATATAATATATTTGATAGAGTAATTGAGTGTGTCCCCCTCATCCCTGCTAAAACAACAAAGCCAAAACATATACTTTTGTTGGGTTTTCATGGAGTAAGAAGGACAACTAGGTCATTTCATTGCTTTAATTAATAAACTCATTTAGGGTTTTGTTGTGGGAAATATTCTTCAGAAAACTCAAGAGGACAGCAGCTAGAGAAATCTGTAGAAAAGAAAAGCAGAAAAGCTCAATTTTTTCTCTCCAACCAGTCTTTATCAAGTGCTCCGATCGAAGGTCATTTGTAGTCCGATTAAGTTGAAATTTTGCAAACAGGTTCACGACTCAAGACTCTTTAATCTGTACGGTGGGATTTGGATTTGGCTTACCGGTTTGAGAAATTCTGAGCAGTGAACAGTGACTACGAATTGGGTTAGATTTCTCCAATTTTTTTGAAATAATTGTTAGTTTCCAAGAAGTGTATTCTTGATGATGTTGTTGATTGTTTGTCTCTAGTTTTACCTAGAGAGAATTGTTGTACAATTGTTTCTTGATAGTGAAAGTTTTGGAGAGGAGTTCCGTGGTTATTTCCTTCCTATACTGGGAAGGTTTTTCCACGTAAATTGGTTGTATTGATTTTGTGCATATTTGATTTTAAGTTCTATTTATTTGTTTCCTAAAAGATTCACACAAAGAAAGAGAATAGGTTTAATTCCGCTGTTTAGAACTTGATTAAGTTCGAATTAAAATTGTGATTCTCCTAACAAAGTGGTATCAGAGCTGTGGTTATTATTGTGGAATTTCTTGTGTTGAATAATGGAAGCAAATTTGAGTAGAATGATTACTTTGAATGGTTCTAATTATCACACTTGGAAAGGAAAAATGGAAGATCTCCTTTATGTCAAACAGTTTCATTTACCAGTGTTTGCCTCTGAGAAGCCAGAAAAGTTATCTAAAGAAAAATGGACTTTGTTACATCGACAAGTCTGTGGGTATATAAGGCAGTGGATAGATGATAATGTTTTGAATCATATTAGTGGAGAAATACATGCACGGTCACTATGGAATAAACTTGAAGAGTTGTATGCTCGAAAAATAGGAAATAATAAAATGTTTCTTATAAAGCAGTTGATGGCTTTAAGGTACCAAGATGGAACTCCGTTGATAGATCACTTGAATACGTTCCAAGGAATAATCAATCAGTTAGTTGGAATGGGTATCAAGTTTGATGATGAGATTCAGGGGTTATGTTTATTGGGTACATTGCCGGACTCTTGGGAAACATTTAGAATGTCATTAAGTAACTCAGCTCCAAATGGTGTAATCAATATGGATCTGGCTAAGAGTAGTGTTTTGAATGAAGAAATGAGAAGAAAATCACATGGGTCTTCTCAGCAGTCAGAGATTTTGGTTATAGAAAGAAGAGGGAGGAGTAAAAGCAGATGTTTTAAGAGCAAAGAAAAAGGAAGAAGCCAGTCCAACAGGTTTTCTAATGTTGAGTGTCATCACTGTGGCATGAAAGGGCACATCAAGAAATATTGTAGACAGTTGAAGCGGGATAACAAGAAGAAAGACAAAAAACAAAATGGTGATGTTGGTAAGGAAAATGATCGAGTTGCCACCGCTAGTTCAGAAGACTTTCTCGTTGTTTATAATGAAGATGTTGTCAATGTTGCATGTCACGAGGTCAGTTGGGTTATTGATAGTGGAGCATCCATTCATGCTACATCTCGAGAGGATTTCTTTACATTCTATACAGCAGGTGACTTTGGGACAGTGAAGTTGGGTAATGATGGCTTGGTTAAAGTCATTGGTATTGGAGATGTGTGTTTGGAGATGAATAATGGCACAAGGCTACTTCTTAAAGGGGTAAAACATATTGCTGAAATTCGTTTGAACTTGATCTCTGCAGGTAAACTTGATGATGAAGGATATTGCAATACCTTTAGTTATGGTCATTGAAAACTTACTAAAGGTGCTATGGTTGTTGCTCGTGGGAACAAGCATTCCAGTTTGTATATACTGCAGGCGAGACTCTTTAAAGGCATTATTAATGTTGTGACAAATAAGCTCACATCAGAACTGTGGCATAAGAGACTTGCTCACATGAGTGAGAAAGGCTTGGCAGTATTGACTAAAAAGAATCTTCTTTTTGGAATGAATGATGTTTGTTTAAGAAGATGTACTCATTGTTTGGCAGGGAAGCAAAATAGAGTTTCTTTCAAGAGTTCCCCTCCTTCAAGAAAACAATACATACTTGATTTGGTACATTCAGATGTATGTGGTCCTATGAAGACAAAAACTTTGGGTGGTGTCAGTTATTTTGTGACCTTCATAGATGATTGTTCAAGAAAGTTATGGGTGTACACCTTGAAGAGCAAAGATCAAGTATTAGATGTGTTTAAACAGCTTCAAGCCTTAGTGGAGAGACAGGCTGGGAAGAAATTACAGTGCATCAGAACAGATAATGGGGGAGAGTATTCAGGTCCTTTTGATGAGTACTGTAGGCATCAGGGCATTCGACGTCAAAAGACACCTCCCAAGACTCCTCAGTTAAATGGGTTGGCTGAGATAATGAACAGGACATTGGTTGAAAGAGTAAGATGTCTTCTTTCGCAGGCTCAATTGCCAAGATCTTTTTGGAGTGAGGCTTTGAATACAGTTGTACATGTTCTTAATCTCACACCATGTGTTCCTCTTCAGTTTAATGTACCAAACAGAGTTTGGACTGGCAAAGATGTTTCTTATGATCATCTTCGCGTTTTTGGTTGCAAGGCATTTGTGCATATACCAAAAGATGAGAGATCTAAGCTTGATGTGAAGACACGACAATGTATCTTTGTTGGTTATGGTCTAGATGAATTTGGCTACAGATTTTATGATCTAGTTGAGAAGAAACTGGTAAGGAGTCGTGATGTTGTGTTTATAGAAGATCAAACTATACAAAATGTTGAGAAGATAGAAAAAGAAGTCCATCAGTATAGCGATGATTTGATCGACCTAGATCCGGTTCCTTTATCAGTACAAATGGAACAAAATGTTCAAGATGACCAACAGGGTTTAGATGATGTAGATATGCAAGCTGAAACAGATCACCAGACTACTGATCAGTTGCCAGAACCAGAAATTACACCCAGGAGGTCTACCAGAGACCGACGTCCTTCCACACGGTATGATACAGATGAGTATGTGTTATTGACAGATGAGGGAGAACCTCAATGTTATGCAGAAGCAATGGAAGATGGAAACAGAGCATACTGGGTTGGTGTTATGGAAGATGAGATGCAATCACTGTATGACAATCACACGTTTGAGTTGGTAAAGTTGTCTAAGGGTAAGAGAGCTTTGAAGAACAAGTGGGTCTACAGGGTGAAGCAAGAAGAACACAATTCGCAACCACGTTACAAAGCTAGACTAGTCGTCAAGGGATTCAATCAGAGAAAAGGTATTGATTTTGATGATATTTTCTCTCTTGTTGTGAAGATGTCTTCCATACGTGTTGTTCTAGGTCTAGCAACAAGCTTGGATTTAGAAATTGAGCAAATGGATGTAAAAATTGCCTTTCTTCATGGTGAGTTGGAGGAAGAGATTTATATGGAACAACCAGAGGGTTTTGAGGTTAAAGGAAAAGAGGATTATGTATGCCGGTTAAAGAAAAACCTCTACGGGTTGAAGCAAGCACCTAGACAATGATATAAGAAGTTTGAGTCAGTTATGAGGGAGCATGGTTACAAGAAGACTACTTCTGATCATTGTGTTTTTGTGCAGAAATTCTCTAATGATGACTTTATCATTTTATTGCTCTATGTTGATGACATGTTGATTGTTGGCAAAAATTCTTCAAGAATTGATAATTTGAAGAAGCAGTTGAGTAAGTCCTTTGCCATGAAGGACTTGGTTTCAAGCAGTAAAAATATGTGTTGTTCTGCGATAATTAAAGTTCTATTCACCTAGCGAAGAACTCGACATTTCACTCAAGATCAAAGTATATTGATATGCGGTATCATTGGATAAGGGATACTCTTAACAATAAGTTGCTTGAACTTGAGAAAATCCATACTGATGAGAATGGATCTGACATGCTGACAAAAGCAGTGTCAAGAGAAAAACTTGAAGTTTGTTGTTCAATTGTCGGGATGGCGGATCCCTTCATCTAATCGGAAAATGGGAAGATTTGTTGGGTTTTTCTCTTGATTTGGAAGAGCCCAAGTGAAGCCCATGTGGCTTAAAAGCCCATGGAATAAGAAGGACAATTGTGTCATTTCATTGCTTTAATTAATAAACTCATTTAGGGTTTGTTGTGTGAAGTATTCTGCAGAAAACTCAAGAGGGCAGCAGCTAGAGAAATCTGCAGAAAAGAAAAGCAGAAAAGCTCTCAGTTTTTTCTCTCCAGTCAGTCTTCATCAAGTGCTCCGATCGAAGGTCGTTTGTGGTCCGATTAAGCTGAAATTTTGCAGGCAGGTTCACGACTCAAGACTCTTTAATCTGTACGATGGGATTTGGATTTGGCTCACCGGTTTGAGAAATTCTGAGTAGTGAACAGTGACTACGAATTGGGTTAGATTTCTCCAATTTTCTTGAAATAATTGTTAGTTTCTAAAAAGTGTATTCTTGATGATGTTGTTGATTGTTTGCCTCTAATTTTACCTAGAGAGAACTGTTGTACAATTGTTTTCTTGATAGTGAAAGTTTTGGAGAGGAATGCCGTGGTTGCTTTCTTCCTATACCGGGAAGGTTTTTTCCACGTAAATTGGTTGTGTTGATTTTGTGCATGTTTGATTTTAAGCTCTATTTATTTGTTTCCTAAAAGATTCACACAAAAAAGGAAAATAGGTTTAATTCCGCTGTTTAGAACTTGATTAAGTTCGAATTGAAATTGTGATTCTCCTAACAACTTTAAGATTCTTTGCCCTTTGAAGTACCTTTATAACAGCATACACTTTTATGAAACTTTAGGGAACAACTGTTGTAGACAACTTGTTGGATTGTGATGATATTCATTATATGATTGGTGCATTGAGAACCCTTGGGCTTCATGTTGACGAGGACAAAGCGCTCAAGCGAGCAACTGTAGAAGGTTGTGGGGGTCAGTTTCCTGTTGCTAAAGGATCAAAGGATGAAGTTGAACTTTTCCTTGGAAATGCTGGAACTGCGATGCGTCCATTAGCAGCTGCTGTTACTGCTGCGGGGGGAAATTCAAGGTCTTTTTTCTTTATATTTTCTATGAAATGGTCTTCTTAATTCTTGGATTCAACCTGTTCTTTCATTGTCTATATAAGTGAAGAAATGCCTTCAATTTTCTATGTCACGAAGGGGTATAGTGTTTACAAGAACTGGAATCTCCCAACCATCTAAAATGAATCATAAATAGATGAAAGCAATCATGATTGTTTTCTTGAAGATTTTTAGCCATGCAATATGCACCTTCCAATGCTAGTGTGATTATATTTTTCAAGATAATAGCTCTTAAGTATCCTAGTTTCATCAGCAATTGTTTTATTGTATTATTTGTGCCGTGTACTTCCTGATGCTAGCTATTATTCAATATGTTCCAGATATGTACTTGATGGTGTTCCATGAATGAGAGAGAGGCCGATAGGAGATTTGGTTGCTGGTCTTAAGCAGCTTGGTGCTGATGTTGATTGTTTCCTTGGCACCAATTGTCCCCCAGTTTGTGTAATTGGAAACGGAGGCCTTCCTGGAGGAAAGGTATTATTTTTGTGTTACCCTTCTCATTTCTTAATAATTGTTGAAGTTCTCCTTGAAAGGATGAATGAAGTATCAGATCACTAACACGAAATTCATCTTTCTCAAATTGTAACCTGAAGTGATTGTATGCAATAATGAAGCCAACTATTATCCCTTCGATTAATAATATTTGTGTTCTATTATCAGGTGAAGTTTTCTGGATCAATAAGCAGTCAATACTTGAGTGCTTTGCTTATGGCAGCTCCTTTGGCTCGTGGGGATGTTGAGGTTGAGATAATTGATAAACTCATCTCAATTCCATATGTTGACATGACCTTGAAGTTGATGGAACGTTATGGGGTCAGTGTCCAACATAGCGACAGCTGGGATAGGTTCTTAATCCAAGGAGGTCAAAATTACAAGTAGGTTTCCTTATAATATTATCACTTTTTAAAAATTTATCATTAAAGTAACAAAACGAATATTATCTATCAGATCTCCTGGAAATGCTTTTGTTGAAGGTGATGCTTCAAGTGCTAGTTACTTCCTTGCTGGTGCTGCAGTTACTGGTGGGACTGTCACTGTTGAAGGCTGTGGGACAAGCAGTTTACAGGTACTTTGTACTCCTTTTGCATCGTGTGTAATTTAAGATGATCTGAACTTTAATGGCAAAAACTAAGTTAACTAACAAATTTACTTGTATTTTATTAATCAAGGGAGATGTGAAATTTGCTGAAGTCCTTGAGAAAATGGGTGCTAAAGTACATGGACAGAGAACAGTGTTACTGTTATTGGACCACCACGAGATTCTTCTGGAAGAAGACACTTGCGGGCCATCTATGTCGATATGAACAATATGCCCGATGTGGCCATGACTCTTGCTGTAGTTGCTCTTTTTGCTGATGGTCCTACTGCTATAAGAGATGGTATGGTATAGTCATTTATTTAAGAAAATTGATTATTTAGGGCCTGCTCTGTAACGGATTATGTTTTCCATATCTAGTTTTTGAACCCAAGTTTTTAAATGAGTGTTGCTTGGTAATTGATTCAATTTTCTACTTCAAAATCAGGTTGAAACTTAGTTTCATTTTTACATACACTTTTTATTTGTTTTTTTTTTTAAGATTTTGAAAACCATATTCTAACTACACTTTCCCCTTTGTTAGTTAACTTTAAATTTTTTTGTGTTGTCACTTAAGAGGTAATGAAACGATAAAATAGAACTTGTTACTAAACATTTTTTTAATGAATTAGAAAACATAAAATTAGTTTTAAATACAAGAAAATAGAACTTAAAACAAAACATGTTACAAAATGAGTCCTTAGTGTATAGTATGTTTTCATATCGAGAAAGAAGTATGTTAACTTATCTTGAGAACTACTTGTTAAAAGTTTCTTGAATTCATTAAATTTGGTCTTAATTTCTTTGTTTTTGTGAATTTCAGTGGCAAGTTGGAGAGTGAAGAAGACAGAGAGAATGATAGCCATATGCACAGAACTCAGAAAGGTTAGTTGCCACTTGCCAGTAGCTTTCTGTTTAGACAAATTCATTTCTAGTATTATTTGTTGATAGTTCTTCGTCCTTAACATACGGGCACGTGGTGTTTCAGCTGGGAGCTAAGGTTGAAGAAAGACCTGATTATTGTGTAATCACACCCCCAGAAAAACTAAACGTTACAGCAATTGACACATACGATGACCATAGAATGGCCATGGCATTCTCTCTTGCTGCCTGTGGAGATGTCGCAGTTACCATCAAAGATCCCAGTTGTACCCGGAAAACATTCCCTGATTATTTTGAAGTCCTTGAGAGATTCACAAAGCAGTGAACACTGAGAGAGAGAGAGCAATGGTCAAAAGGCATCCCAATCACTAGAACCAAATAAGAAAAAGATGGTGTCGTTTTTAATTTACATTCAAGTAGTTTGAATACTTTTTATTTAAGTTAACCTTCACATTTTTCGTAATGCTGTATTTCTATTTCTCTGTAATGGTAATTTTGGTTGTGAGATCTGCAAACTCTTTATTTCTTTCATTGGAGCACAAATTGAATTATATTTTATGAACTCGAGCGAACAATAGGCCATCAGATACCTCTTTAATAGAAATTTGCTTTTGTAATATCTGTAAACTCTTTGTTATATTATTTCTTCATTGGAGCATAATAGGCCTTCAGGTAACTTTATAGTGAGATAGAAGTTTACTCCAGCCCCATCCCGGAATTGCCACCAGTACTAGTGGGTCGGGGCAAAATACAAATAATACCTCAATCAAAGCTCGAATGCACAACCTCAACATTGTTGTATTCTATGAATAATTGTGATCTACTTATTATTATTTATTAAATAAAATAGACTAGGAATATCAATTTGTAAATCCTCAAGGACAGTCACCTATCATTATTCAGCCTACAGAAATAGCAGGGCTCTGCACGTAGGTATTGAGTGATACCGATTATGTCTCCATGTGCAATCATGAAGGGAAAGGAAAACTTTGATAAATGGGTGAAAAATTATACATTAATATCAATGATTTGGAATAATATGCTTACCTCAGTGAGGTTTTTCTTCACGAAAAAGAAAAAAAGAAAAGAAATACCAGGGCATGGAGTGGAAGTCCACTATGATGCTAGTTAATAACTACAAGAATATGTTTACTTATTTATTTATTTATTTTGGGTAAAAGAGTACTTGGACTTGAAGTGAGGGAGCAAACCTTGTCTAAATGACCATAAAAGCGAACCCTTTCTTTATTGGATTCACATGGGAATTGACGGGGGAAACTGAGAGAAAATCAGTTGGAAATGAACTAAAAAGCAGTTAATTATGGTGATGCATGGTCAAGATATTTTCAAATGCATGATGATAAATTAATCTTTTTGGTGATATTTTCAACAATACTCATCTTTCTTCTTTTTTTCTTTTTTGAGTGACAATGAGCTTACAAGTGAAGTAATAATATTTTAGCTTTTAATCGATCTTGTTGTAATCTTCACGTACACCCACCCATATGTTTTGTTGCTTTCTTAACATCTCACATTTTGAATTATAAGATATCAACTCTAAAAGGCTATTGGGAAGGTGCTTATGCACACATTTTAAGTAAACATATAAACGAACTTTTCCTTTTTCTTTGAACTAAATAAGAGGAGAAAGTAACCATTATTGTTACTCATCGTTTTTTCATGTAACTCATTATGAAGCTTTAAAAAGACCCAATAGAACATGTATTTGCCTTAAACGGGCTAAGGATTGGCAAAAACTTCAATTGAATTCCATAAATAGATTTTTTTAAAAAAAATTAGTGGATGTTAGTCCTTAGTTCAATGAGTAATTCAAGAAGTCCTTAATTCAATAAGTTAATCTCCTTATATATAGCTATACAATTGTAATGAACATATAATAAAAATAATACAACCTTGAGTGCTCTTTTGTAGAGAGTTAGACCTTGGTTTTTCAACGTGGTATCATAAAGATAAAATAACTTGCTTTTGCTTTATTACTATCTGAGCATCTTCAATCTTTAAAACGGTTGAAGACAAGTCGTTAGGATCAGAAGCTGAAAGTTCACCATTGTTTTCCTCCATGAATACGCATGAGATAAATGTCAACTCAAATCAAAGATTAAACTCTGTTGAATGAGTTTAATTACTTGTCTTGGTCAAGATAAATGTCTTTGGCTCTAGGTGGAAGATCCAAGTTGGGGTTCATAAATGGAAGCATCGAAGTGCCTAATGTTTCCTTACCAACCTATGAATCCTGACCTAACAAGGATCAATTAGTTATGTTGTGGCTTCTGAATTTTATAGAAGGTAAATTAGTTAAAATATTCAGTTACTCTGAATCCATATACTAGTTATGGGAGACAATAAAGGAAATGTATGGCAATCAGAATAATACTGCACGAGTTTTTCAATTAAAGAAGAACATCTCCGATCTGCAACAAGATGACAAGTCTTTTGTACAACTCCTAGGGAACATGAAAAGCATATGGAATAAGTTTGAAATATATCGTCCTCATACAATCGATGTAGTTTTGCTATGAAAAGGAGCGAAAGAAGACAAGATATGAAGATCTACGATGCCACATACTCATGAATACTGAACTTCCTTCCTTCAGCAGTGTATGTGCGACAATTCAACGTGAAGAAGTAAGGGAAAAAGTCACGAACATGAGTACAATGACTAGTGTACATGACGCAAAGGCCTATCTAACCAACAAGAGGAAGTACAAAGGGAAGTATCTGAACTTGAAGTGTCAGCACTACAACTATATGGGTCATGTTAAGGACACATGTTAGATTTTACATCCAGAATTAAAGTCTGATTTCATGAAGGAAAACAAGGGTTTATAGATGGTGAACTGTACTACACACAGTGCAAATCATGCATCTGCCTCCATTTCTAATGGGTCAGATCCATTCAATAACTTTATAGCGAATCTAGTTAAACTTATGAACGAGTTTATGTTGTATTTTCAAGGCAAGATAGGAGGGATTGGAATTGATCGTGTAGACATCATAGAAGAAGGAAGCTTGATAGTATTTCTAGGCAAGTTTGTAGGTTTCTTGGTAGATACGAAACTCATACCATAAGAAGACATGAAAGGTATCATAAAAGCCTTTAAAACTATTCTTAAAATAAAAATGTTGCATGATTTTTAGGTTGTAGATTCAAATGACACAAATCATATGACCAACCATGTGTTAAAGTCTCATAAGTTTGAAAAATTAATAAATTTTTCTCAAGTTTCATTTGCAAATAATGACAATGTAAAGGTCTTAGGAAAGGAAAAAATAAAATTAATGTCAAATGAAATTGAGTCGATGGTTTTATATATACCTTCCTTTCCTTTCTAACTTCTATCTTTGGGAAAAATCACAAATATCTTGAATTTTTTAGCTATATTTTCTCTTCACAATGTCATTATTCAAGATTGTGCCACCAAAAAGATAATTGGTAAATGGTTTTATTTAAATGGTCTCTATTACATATCTAAGAGCCTAGAGGGTTTCAAGCAAAATTCAATCTCATCCAAGATAATCAATTGTGGCATCATCGCTAAGCTCATCATTTTCCACCTATTTTGTTAACTTTATTTCCAAAGTTAGGAAATGATGTAATTTCATGTGAAACTTGTCACTTATCTAAGGCCACTAGATTACCTTTTAACTCTTCCTCGTCCAGGGCTAGTAAGTATTTTGAACTAGTTCATTCAAATGTATGGAGATCAACTAATGAATTTTTTGATGGTTATAAGTATTTTGTGATTTTTATTGATGATTTCTCTTGAGTCATATGGTTGTATCTTCTAAAGTCTAAGAATGCAGTTATGGAAGTATTTAAAAACTTTCATAACCTTATTAAAAGCTACTTCTCCTCTAAAATTCAAACCTAAAGGTCTGACAATGGCATAGAATATATGTCCTATACCATGAAATAATATTTGAGTACTCATGGCATCTTGCATCAAACAAGTTGTGTTGACACACCTCAACAAAATGGAATAGTCGAATGCAAAAACTGCAATTTACTTGAAAAAACTAGAGCATTAATGCTACAAATGAATGTAAAAAATAGATTTTGGTCCCAAGGGGTTATGGCAATTGCTTACATTATCAATAGATTACCCATCCGAGTCTTGGATTTTAAGTCTCCCTTAGAGGTCATGAAAGGAAGAAAAATTAACCTCTCACACCTTAAAGTCTTTGGTTGTATCTGTTTTGTACACATTCAACCTCATCATCGAGATAAATTGGATCCTAGAGTTATTAAATGTATTTTTCTCGGTTATTCATCTACACAAAAAGGGTATAAATGTTATAATCCCCAACTTAGGAGATTGATTATGTCCAAAGATGTTTGATTCTATGAAACTATTCCTTTTTCAACAAGTCATGTGAAATCACAAGTCAAGGGGATGGCATCTTGGATGTGTTTCCACTACCAAGAATCAAACTTGAGGCTCCACAACAACAAGATCTCAGCCATGTCAACATTGATGCATCTCCTAATGAAAGTAGCAATGAAGGGTCTCGCTCTTATGGTACACTGCATGAAGATTGTGACAATCAAGATGATTCTCACAATATGGTACAAGATATGAACGACTGTGAGACAACTCCTTTTGCTCCACGATGCAGTCCAATGTATGTTAGGCAACCTCGCACAAGATTTCAAGACTTTATCACCTACAAACCCACATATCCCATCTCTAATTATGTGTCATACAAGAGAGTGAAACTTGCCCATGCTGCATTCCTCAGCATCATATCAAGTTACAGTGAGCCTCAAAACTTTCATGAGGCCAACAACCAAGAGGTGTAGAAGAAAGCCATGTGAGAAGAACTTAAAGCCCTAGATCAATACAACGCTTGGAGCATCACCAAACTTTCAAAAGGCAAGAAAGTCGTATGTTGCAAATGGATTTATAAGCTTAAATTCAAATCATATGGATCAATTGAGAGGCATAAAGCAAGATTGGTGGCTCGAGGATTCACTCAAACATTCGATATGGATTACAAAGAAACATTTGCACTTGTTGCCAAAATGAACACAATGAGAGTGCTAATATCTGTAGCTATAAATAAAGGGTGGTCCATGTACCAAATGGACTTGAAGAATGCATTCTTGCACATTAATCTCAAAGAAGAAGTCTATATGAAATTTCTACTTGGAAATCCTCAGAGCAATGAACTAGATTTAGTGTGCAAATTGCATAAATCCATTTATGGGCTAAAATTGTTTGCACAGGGGCTATGGGAAAATTGGTTGTATTGATTTATGTAGATGATATGATAATTACAGGTGATAATGCTGACAAGATTTTCAACCTCAAACAGTTCCTCAAACAAAGGTTTGTAATTAAAGACCTTGGGATATTGAAGTACTTTCTTGGTATAGAAATGACAATCTCACACAAGGGACTATTTCTTAGCTAAAGGAAGTATGTCCTATATTTTCTAAAGGAAGCTAACATGAGCAATGCTAAACCGACCATTATCCTCTTGACAGCAAGCTCAAACCTAGCTTGAAAGGCACGCCACTCACTGATATAAGCTATCATCAACGATTGGTTGGTAAGTTGATCTACCTAACAATCACCAGACTTGACATCACATATTCTGTAAGTATTGTGAGCCAATTTATGCACTCCTCGACACTTGAGCATTTGACCCACGTTAAAAGGATCAGTGGCTCGTGGTATCATCATGAAGAAGAATGACAACACATAAATCATCGGGTATTGCAATGTTGATTGGGCAGGGAACACAATCGATCGTAAGCCTAACACTAGCTACTGTACATTTTTTAGTGGAAACTTGGTCATATGGAAGAGTAAGAAGCAAACTGTCATCATCAAATCAAGTGCCAAAGCTAAGTATCGTGCAATGACTTCAACTGCGTGTGAATTGATATGGCTCAAAGGTCTTCTGTGTGATTCAGGTATTCGTACAAATATTCATATGTCCTTATTTTGTGACAATCAAGCAACTATGCATATAACATTAAACCCAGTGTTTCACGATAGGACAAAACATATTGAAGTTGACTATCATTATTTGTGAACGAGTTCAACCGTAGGTGATTCAGACACATTATACAAGAAGCTTCGACCAAATGGCCGACATCTTCACCAAACTCTTGGCTTCTCATCAATTTCAATGACTTATGTCTAAGTTTGGATCCATAATATAGCATTAAACCTAATGTTTCACAAGAGGATGAAACACATTGAAGTTGATTGTTGTTACATTCGTGAACAAGTTCAGTTGCAAGTGATTCAAACACATTATACAAGAAGCTTCGAGCAACTAGCTGACATCTTCACCAAGCCCATAGATTCTCATTAATTTCAACGACTTTTGATCAAGTTTGGATCCATAAACCTTATGGATCCAGCTTGAGGAGAAGTATTGGATATTAGTCCTTAATTCAATGAATAAATCAATGATATTAATTTAAAGTGTAAATTAAGACTTAATTTAAGGAATCTTTAAGGAGTAAATCAAAAAATTCTTAATTTAATGCGTAATTCAAAAAGTCAATCTTTTTATATATAATTATATAATTGTAAAGAACATATAATAAAAATAATACAATATTAAAAACTCTTTTATGAGTTTTTTAACATAAATAAACTCTTTATTATATTTTAAAATAATAATTACAAAAATATACACCTATCCTCACGTATGTATAATAATGAGTTTGTAATCACATCTTAATGTCTCAATAAACACATATCATTTTACTATTAGTATATTTGATTATTATTACTATAATTTATATATTATACTTAATATATATATATAACTCTTACTCTTAGTAAAAAATATCTAACTCAAAAAAAATATTTAACATTTAATATAAAGCTTAAATATGTTTTATGCTAATCTACTCGTGTCAATAATTAAAAAAAGTCTAAAAATTATTTAATTTTATTAGTCATTTAAACCATTTTATTAATAGGATTAATTTCTTTTAATTTCATTTTAATAATTATTTTTTTAATAAAAATAATTAAAATAATATAAATATTATATAAAATTAAACATTTGAAATACTTTTATAATAAGTGAAATGTTACAAGTATTTTACTATTCGTTCAAAACATTAAAAAAATAAAACATATTTAACTTTTAATGTAAGTATAAATCTCAATCAAAGGAGATAAATCAAGCCGAAATGCTACAGGCCTCGCACATTTTTCCATGGTGGGATAATTTTCCTAAAAATTAAAATAGGGAGTAAAAAAACATTAAAGTCAAGACCTCACAATCAATCAAATTAGAATATTTAGAAGAAAAGAAAAATAGTTATGTTAAAGGACAACCCGCTACACCTCTTACAACTCCTTTTTTTTTTTTCCTCCGTTTATTTTGTTCTTCCGGTGGTTAAAACCAAAAATCCTAATGGCTGAAAAGCCCACTAATTGATCACTTTGAACAATTTTATTAATTTATTTTTTCTAATCCCTCGCAACAATTTTAAGATTTCTTTTAGTCGGATTTGAACTAACGTCATAAAAAATCTACACAAAAAGATTTAACAGAACTTAACCAAATAATCAAAATGGAAATCTTTCTGTAAACCAAAAAGGAGAGAGAAGAATACCACCAACAATAACAACCCATCCTTCCCCTCCAAGAAAGCAGAAGAATCCCATTACAAAACGTGGAAAACAGCGAAAACAAATACTGACCAAAGCCCTTTCCTTTCCTTATCTTCAACACCATCACTACCACAGAGTAATTTTGAGTTAACTCATCTTTTCAAACCCTAACCCTAATAGAAACCCCCAATTTTGACTCAAGGTTTGAGCGGAAAAGAGGAAAAGGAGACCTGGATATTCTTACAAATCCCGCGTTTTGTTAGTTTTACAGAGAAAATGTCCCATCTTGATAACATTCCATCGACTTCTGGAAAGTTTAAGATGGAGAAATCTCCCTACATTCATAGACTTCGTTGGCATTCCTCGCTTGCAAAGCTCACATTTTGGTCTTTTGTATTATTGTGCTTGATCTTGTTCTTCTTCATGCGATCTCCGTCCTCGTCTCCTATACCTTCCGATCCTTCTCGTCGTTCTCTCAGAACCTACAACTGGGGCGGATCCGCTTGGGAAAAACGGGTGAGGTCATCGGCCCGGATCCGTTCCCCTAATGGGATTTCAGTTCTGGTCACCGGTGCAGCTGGGTTTGTCGGGACACATGTCTCCTCAGCGCTCAAGCGCCGTGGAGACGGTGTTGTTGGTCTTGATAATTTTAATGACTATTATGACATTTCATTGAAACGAGCTCGCCAAGCACTTTTGGAGCGAACCGGGATTTTTATTGTTGAAGGAGATATCAACGATTCAGCTTTGCTGAAGAAGCTTTTCGAGGTTGTGGCATTTACCCATGTGATGCATTTGGCTGCTCAAGCTGGTGTGAGGTACGCAATGGAAAATCCTGACTCATATGTGCATAGTAATATTGCTGGTTTTGTTAATCTTCTTGAAGTTTGTAAATCTGCCATCCCACAACCTGCAATTGTTTGGGCATCGTCTAGTTCTGTTTATGGACTTAACACTAAAGTGCCATTTTCTGAAAGAGATAGGACTGACCAGCCTGCTAGTCTCTATGCTGCTACTAAGAAAGCTGGTGAGGAAATTGCACATGCTTTTAACCACATATATGGCCTTTCACTTACTGGACTGCGATTCTTTACCGTTTATGGTCCTTGGGGAAGACCAGACATGGCATACTTCTTTTTTACTAGAGATATATTGAAGGGGAAGTCAATAACAATCTTTGAAGCTCCTAATCATGGTACAGTTGCAAGGGACTTTACATACATTGATGATATTGTAAAGGGTTGCTTGGGAGCATTGGATACTGCTCAGAAGAGCACAGGAAGTGGAGGGAAGAAGAAGGGACCAGCACAATTTCGGGTTTTTAATTTGGGGAATACTTTCCCTGTACCAGTTTCGGATCTTGTCAGCATATTGGAGAGGCTCTTGAAGGTGAAAGCAAAGAGAAACATAATGAAAATGCCCCAAAATGGAGATGTTCAATATACTCATGCTAATATTAGCTTTGCTCAAAGGGAACTTGGATATAAACCCGCAACAGATTTGCAAACTGGTTTGAAGAAATTTGTGCGGTGGTACCTCAGTTACTACTCTAGCGGGAAGAAGGCTGCTGGATAACTAATTCTTTCGTATGTGTGGTAGGATCCTTTGAACTTTTATTCATTACAATTCTTCTGATTTTTTTTTTTAGTAATTATCTGTTCGTTGCCTTTTCATATACCTTAATTGATGCCATATATGGAGGAATCCTGTGTCTTAAACTGAAGAAATTTTGTTGTTGGTGAACATTGTTGGTGGGGACACTTCCCATTTCCCCCAAGTTGTACCAAAAGAAAATGAGGACAAACTCTCTTTCTTTGGAATGTAATTGTTGTAGTATTGGAAATTTAGAATTCATGATTCAAAGAGCATATGCTGATTGGTGGACATGTTTGATTGGTATGCAATTCAATAAAATAGCACACAACATTTGATCTTTCCGTTTTAGTGAGATGATCTGAACTACTCTTTAACTTTTTGTTTTGGTATGCAATTCAATAAAATAGTACACGACGTTGGTAGTGTGTATTATTGATGTTTATCAGAATTACTTGCCACATTTCTGTACGGTTTACCTTTCCAAGTCTACTCAGTTTTCGTTTGACATACATCTCTAGTTGCAGCACCAAATACAGCATCCCTAATTTCTTGGCTTGCTGGTTTCACTAGTTAGTTATGCACTTGGTATTTGGTTCCGGAGTTGTATTGTCTTCCAGGAATTGTGTTCTGTTTTTGTGTCTTCAGGTTATTTTTGGGAACTAATTGCAGTCATTAGATGAAACCGCATAGTTTTTACATAGAGTAATACTAGGTCATGTCAATTATGATATGATAAGTGATTAATTTTTTTGAAAAATGAACAACTTTTTTCATTTGTTTAGTCACATTATAATTAACGTGAATACAAATTGATGTCATCATACCTTGCTTTTTTTTACATCTGCAAATGTTTCTTGCATTACCGAGGCAGCGAATTCAGCACCTGTAAGATCATGCTGCTGATGAAGCTATCTCTCAGAATTCAACTTGACCAGTTCCTCATACTTTTCTTTTTAGTTCTCGTCCATTTTCTCACCTTGTTTTTGAAATATGGAAATTAATGGCATTATCAATTTACGATATGATTTTTCATACATTTTTCCCCCCGATTTGAAAGATACTTCGTGTATATGTTCATCAGTATAAACTATTTTTTTGTGACAACTACAGCTTTGTTGTTGCGGACAGTGCTGATAATGACAGTCCTGAGTCCACAATTAAAAATGATTTCATTTTTTTAAAAATTAATTTTCAATTATTCTGATCGGTTTTTAGCTATCATATTTTGAGAAATTATACATTATTTTAAGAATAAATGATATAGTGCACTATATTAATTTTATTTATTGTTTAAAAAAACAGTAGATAGTTGTATGAAGTTTGAAAACTCAACAACAAAAAAAAACAAAAAAACTTATAATCATAAAAACAATATTATTGTATTTATTTTATATATTTTTACTATTAAAAAATATTCTGATATATTATTTTATTTTGAATGTTATCTAATTAAAATATATTTAAATTGAATTAAATATTAAAAATTATTTAATTAAATCTCGTTTAATATTATTAGAGTATTATTTTTGTTTTTATAAAATTTATGTCATTTTTTGTAATATTTTAAATATTTATTGCATTTATCTTATCATGGATAGATCAAAATCAATAAATAATCTCTCATATTATACTAGTGTGTTTATTGTGTCATTTTCTTTTTTCTTTTTTATAATCAGATTCTGACTGTTCGTATTTAAAAAAAAAAACTGACAAGGATTGCCACACCGAGTAGAACAATTAAAATTAGGAAAAGTTTAATCTCATGCCAAAAAAAAAAATCTCATAATCATATCAATATCCAATATTTTAATATTACCAAAATATTTCACCCCATTATAATCATACTAGAATTAATTATATTAAATTATACTATAATAGATTAAATATAATCATACTAAAATTAAGTATATTAAATTATACTATAATTAATCTGTATAATATTTGATACAAATTATATAATTTATTCCAATAAAATTAGTTATAAATAATTCTTTATTATAAAATTTATTTAAATAACATTTAATTTATTTTTATAATATCATTATATTTTAAAAATAAAAAATATTATTTTCAATTTAATATAAAATAAAAAAAATCAAGATAAGTAATATTAAATTCGAGAGTAAAATAAATATATAAAAATAGTCAGTGATAAACATAGCTAAGCTAAACTAAACTAAACTATTATAATTGATTTTAGATCCAGACGAAAATACTAATTACTTATAAGAGGATTAAAACAACGCCTTCGCAAGGCGTAGTTTACAATAGCACAGGGGAAAACAAATTATCCCCAAAAATAAATTATTTATTGATCCAAAACCATTGCTTATGTGATTCTCTAGCCCCAATAAGGTGGAAGATAAATGTAATAACAAGATTAATTGTCCACTATTTTATTAAAACGGTCACTAACAAGATTAATAGATTGTAACATATAAAATTATTAGATCTTTGCTTTAAAAAGAAAAAAACATAAAATCAGTCTATCCAAGAGATTAGCAAATCTATTGTCCTAGACGTTGATGAATTTGAAGTAAACATATTCAGTTCGAACAAATAAAAAAAGACTGAGATGTTCTTCCCCCCATTTTAAGACACATTGAAGGAAGCGCCCAAAACTTTTTATCCACCTAAGCCACAAGAGTGCTAGCAGTGGTCGATTCACTGCATAATAACAGAAACAGAAATTAATACCACTTAACTAAGGAATAATTTTATAACCATTTCAATTCTTAATTCTCAATTTTAAATATCAAATTTTACAAATTTTAAAATTAATTATGTTTACTAACTCATTTTAAATTTCTATTTTCTAAGTTTTGAAACTAAGTTTTGAAATTTGGAATTTAAAAGTCATTTTTGTAATTGAATTTCTATTTTTTTTTTTGTTGACACTAAAAATTAATAACCCAACTATATTCAACCTTCCTCAAAATCATTACATAGCCAAAATTTAATGAAAATTTATTAAAAATAAATGTGAAATCAAATTTTAGAACTTAAAAGTTGAAATTAAAAATTGGTTATCAAACAAGCATATCTAGTTTTCAATTTTTACTTTTTAAAATTTGAAACTATAAATTGATTATGAAACGATTTTTTTTCTAGAAAAAATTGAAATTGAAAATTCAATTCAAAAACTAAAAATTTAGAAATTAAAAATTAGAATGGTTATCAAACATGAACTTCACAAACTTAACCATTCAGAAATAATTAGAATATTGATCTGATCTTAGTTTAACATAAGAAAAATGAAATGCTTATTTATTTGAGAAAATGAATGCACTTCAGATAGATGGAGCTCACAATGCAGATGTCAGTCTATTAACACATTACGAAAACACTGGCTTACATAAAAACCATCAATACTTACTATTTCCATACTGGTGGAAGCTTCTTAGTCTTCTTGTAGTATCTAGCCAGACGATGTATCCTGCTTTCCACCAAAATCAACCTAAACTTGGAATCCTTATCCTTCCTGTTCCTGTCCAAATGCTTTCTGATTGAGACAGCTTTCTTGATGAGATGGTAGAGATCCTCAGGTATCTCAGGAGCAAGACCTAACTCACAAAAAACCGCAGTATTGTTATGGTAACCAGATGACTTATTGTCTAAAACAAAATATTGCCTAAAAAGTACACATATGATAAGTTCACTAAATTGGACACATATTGGTCACCTCTTGCTTTAAATTGGCCACTTTAATCACATTTCTGTTACATTTGTGAACATTTAAGTCATTGTTATGCCAATTTTATCATTTTAATTACTTTATTTTCCACTTTTTCAATATTTTTCAACATTTTCTTATTCAAACATCTACTAGACCTTGCTAGTAAGATTCAATTCAATCCAACTTAAATTTTTACAACAAAAAAAATCTAAATAACCAAAATTGGCAAAATAAATGTCCAAAAATGCAACAGTAAAGTGACCAAAGTGCACCAATTTAAAAAAAAACGACTAAAGTGCACCAATTTAAAAAAAATGACTAAAGTGCACCAATTTATAAAAAAGCGATTAATGGACTCAATTTATGAAAATAAAATTACTAAAATGTCATGCTACCCAAAAAAATATACACAATATTGCCAAATATCAAAACTATGAATTACCATGAGCCTTCAGAATGCGCAATATCTTGCTTCCGGTCACACTCCTTACTTGAGCAATCCCATGGGAATCACGAAGAATAACACCAATTTGAGAGGGTGTTAGACCCTTCTTAGCAAACTTGCAGATATTCTCCTCAACCTAAATTAAAATAACAAGCAAAAATTTAGCTCAGATAAATAAAATAAATAGTGAGGTTGCTGTGCAAACAAACCCTGTGAGTAGGAATCAAATTTTAAATAAGAAATCGGGACATAATCCTTCCTTAGTACATTTCATTTCATCAGGTCGATTTGAACAATAAAATAACAATATTTAATACGAGTAAACAGGATTGTATGTATGACATGGGTGCATGCAAACAAAGATAGAAAAATAGAGAGCATGAAACTAAAGCGCAATAGAATGAAGCCCAAACTCCAACAAGAAAGCATAATTAAAGTTCATCCTGGTAAATTTAAAATAAAAATCAAGTGTTGCCTCCACACAAACTCTTTGACAAAGACTGTATGCATGCTCATGACTAAGGTTAGATTGTTGAAACACGAGGGTATAACACCAACTTAAAAGATCTTAAAGTCGATTACATAGTATTTTGAATTGAAAAATACAAAATCCGACTGATTAAACTTTTAAGGTTGCATTCAATGAATAGATGAAGAATGCATAATCATATAAAATTCCATTTGTGAACAAGATAACTCTATCATACAAATTAATGATTTCAATCATAATAGTATTAGTAACCGAGAAAGGAGTACAGATTAGATGAGAAAAACTCCGTTAACAAGTACAATTTCGTGCATTTATCTCCGCATAAGATACATCGAGCCAAGATACCCATCAAAAATGGGAGTGCTTTAAAATTTAATTCATCCTAGGATTCTAGAAGAACAAGTAGAACAACGTAGAAAAACAATAACTACGATTTAGGGTTGGGGTTCCTCACATCCTGAGAAGATATCTTCAGCCAACTCGGAGGAGTCCTCTTGTATGGAAGAGCCGATGCCGAAATACCCTTACTGTAAGAAATAAAAGCCAAGAAGAAAAATACGTTTAATTTTAAAAAGAAAAGATCAAAGGGATGAAGAAGTACTTCATAGCAGCATAGTAATTGTTCAAGGTAATGATGGTGATAGTACCCTCTGCTGTGCATACGACCCATGGTTACAGTGTCTCTAGTTACCACAAGCTTTGCCTCTTTCTGCTGCTGGCTGGCTGTCTGACTGAGATGTTCACAGAAACCCTAAGGACGGAGAAGAAACAAAAATTTGATTTTGGGTGGTAGGGATTTTTAATATTTTGGGCTATTTTCTTCGTAGATTCCTCGGTGTTTTGGGCTATACGATGTCGGCCCAATTGTAGTCGTAAAATTGGCACATTTCTATTTTGTAGATACAACTGTAATTTGTTACAGTAAATTCTACCTACAGATACATAACATTCGATACAAAATTTTCAATAATTTTTAACACAAGGTTGTGTAGTTATAGGTTTTGGAATATCTATTTAAAATTAGTCATTTGTTACTCATGTAACCGTTCAAAGTGCTTTACATATCCATTAATTATTACAAAATTTTCTGTTATAAATTAACATTTATGGAAGCGAAAATCGGATCAAATTTTAGTTGTATAAATATATAATTATAGATAACAATAAAATAATAAACAGTGAAAAAAATAAATGACACACAATGATTTAAGTGGTTCAATTTTTCAATTTGAAAAGTTTATTTTACTTACGACGACACATCAAGAAAAATCCACTAATAATCAAAAGAAGATACAAACATCAATTTTCAGAACTTTACAAAATTATAACAAAATCCAAATACATCTAGAAAATATTTCCCTCTAATTTACTGATAATATATAACAAGATAAATTAACAAATTTACTATTAAATCAAATATTAACATACAAATAAAAGAAATTATATCATTGGTAGTAAAAATGGACAACTTGTACGTACAAAGAATAGAGAACAATAATGGTTGCTGCCTGTTAGATGGCCTCCTTGCAGATTGGTGATGCCCAAAGTCGAACGGCTGAGAAATCAGAGAACGCAGGGAATGGTTGAGAAATCAGAGAACACAGCCCTACAGCTTCTATTTACTTTTCAATTCTCATAAGTATGGCTGCCCAGCTTTTCTTATTTTCCCAACGGTTGTTAAATCTTGCTCTCCCAGGAAACAATATATATATATAAACTGTAGAAAGGGTTGAATATATGTAAATGGGACTAATATTGTTTTGGGTCACAATTAACATTTTCACCCATGCGAGTAAGATGTTAAACAAGTTAAGCGCATCCCATTTAAAATCATCAAAGAAAACAAAACTTGACCTTGCTTTGGGTCACATCCATGCGAGTAAGATGTTTGGTTGTTTTCCACCCCATTTTTCATCTGTGTACAAAATTTCGTTGAAGTCACCTATGGTTATCCGTTCACCATCGTATGCAACTAGTACACCAAAAACGACCAAAAGGAAATCTTTTCATTATAGTAAGGGGTAGAATGAGTACAAAATAACAACCATTTGCTTAGATTACCATGTAATTTACAAAACTTCACTGCTAACAACTTGTCAGATTCTTCAAAAACAACAAAATCAAAACCTTCTTTTACTAATAAAGCAAAGCCCCCAGCTAGATTGACAGAAGAAGAAGAAGCCAAATAAAATCTTGAACCCAGCCTAACAGCAAGCTGCTGGTTCAAAACAACAAGGTTTTTGTTTCCATAAGCCACACACAATCAGGATTGATTTCAAGTACCAACCTTTTTATCTCTCTTTGTGCTAATTTTCTAGTAATACCTCGAGTGTGCTGGAATATTATGGATCAAAATTCTCAAAACTCAAGAACAATTTTCCAAAAACACTCAGAAATTCTCAAATTTTTGTTCTGATTTCTTTAACTTGATTATTAGATTGTTACTGAGAGGTATTTATAAAAACAACAAATAAATCTAAACCATACAATATAAACTTGTCAAAATAATCTAAACCATACACCTATCTCCTTATCTAACCCATTGATTTTCTTCTTCCCATCAACCATGAGTTGTATCCTTATCAATTCAGATCATCATCATAAAAGCTTTCATGAGTTAGACTTCAAATGGGTTAGAATATTTCAAAGTTTTGTTTTTGATTTCTTTGGACTTGTAAACAAGTTTACAAACCAACAGAGTATTCCATGATAAAATTTTCATGGATAGGTGGGGGAAGGGTTGCCTCCTCACCCTTAGAATTGTTACCAGCATAAACAAATTCAGTTTGTTCCTGTCTCACATTGTTGTCGTTAAAAGCTTCCTGTTGTTTCTACAAGGGTTCTTTGTTAAAAGGGATTGTGTATTACCCCTTATTTTTACAACCCATTTGAGCTTTTCCTGAAACTCTTATCCAAAATGAAGTTGGAATGTGGTACATATATTGAGGTTTCCTAATGCCATTTTCTTTGTAGAAATGTTGCCACTGTTTTCAGGCAGAGCTTGTTTCTTATTTCCATCAGGTGGATTTTCAGCTTCCACCACAACCTTCTTTTTCCCTTGACCAACAAAAGTTGTTTTGTTTTTGTAGGTTCTTTTGTTGGGAATCATTTTTTGTTCCTGAGTATATTTATTAATGCTCACAATATTATCAGGAATAGATAGAATTGGCAATGTATTAATAGACAAACCACCAGAGATTAAAGCAGTTTGGGTTGAGGTCATTATCATATCCGAATGTACGTACCACAAAATTAAGTTCAGAGATGAAATGGGAAGTTTAAGATTGTGAATATGACGGCCAAAAAAATTCAACAGAATTAAACTCAATAGAATCATTTTTTTTTTTCTCAGCTTCGGTGTGGAAAATATTTGCATGATTATTATGCACTAAAGTAGAAGATTGATTCAGTACCTCCCAATGCACTAAACCAGATTAGGCTTTTCGACTGCTGAATCTAACCATAAAAAGGTGATGATCAGTTTAATTTGCATGGCTGAGATAAATTCACTTTAATACGTCAAAAATAAGCCTATTATTAGCTAAGCACAAGCATCTGAAGGATACAAAAAGTAAAACCAAAGTCTGGAAGAGAATCAAATCATAATGAACATCGAGATTACAACAAAGTGGAAACATCAAACTTTTTTTGAAGAAATAAACAAGTTTTTAATGAATTGTCTACCCAGATTTTCCCACTATTTTCTCCCTCTAATTTTTTTCTTTTTTAGCTTGTTCGAGTGGTTATTTAATGAATGTGTATAATCTCAAAATAGATTTATATTCATATAAAGAAAAAAAAATTGTTATGACATATCTTACAAACAATTAAATAAATATATATATATAATATATATATAATGTCACAAGTTTGACTTGGGACAAGTAGATAACCATCGTTAATTGTTCCCAATTTCTAATTGTGCAAATTGTCTGTCTGATAATATGTTTATAATAAAACTTGGCGTTAACATGTTGCTATTATCATACCATACGTACCATCTAATTTAATTTAGATTAATTAGCCACCTTTGGCTTGAAGCACCCTTGCTCTGACTTCATTTACTGATTTCTCTAAACTAATTAGCCAATTATTTTTACTTCGTTATTTTTTTTTCCTTTGAAGAATAAGACGTATAAATTATTAAATATATTTTTGTACAAATTACAATTATATATGAAAAAAGTTTTGTCTAATTCCATTTGTTTAGATTTTAAGGATTTTTTAATCTCATTGTTAAAATATGTATTTTTAAGTCTATTTGTTTACGAAAAAGATATCAAAAATTGATAAAGTTGATTTTTAATCTAATTTTTCTTTAAATATAATTAAATAGTATATGTGAGATATGAATATTATATTTTCGATAAATATATATAATAAATTAATTTTTAATTAAAAAATTATTCAACATATTATTTCTACTAAACTTAAATAAAATTCTTATAGTCTAATGTCTTACTTTATGTATTAGATAATGAAAATTTTGTTTGAGCTTTTAAGTTTTATTAAAAAAAAATTATAGTTTGAAAGGAAAAATTTCTTAAAAAATCTGTAATATTTTTAATTAAACATTAATTTTTATGTATATATTTATGAAAAAAGAAAAAAAAAATATGTACATGATACATATGCTATTTTATTATATTTAACAAAAAATTGGATCGAAAGTTTACTTTGTCTTTAATTAAAAAAAGTTTAATTTGTCATTGTCTAACATATTTTTCATAAATAAATAGACTTAAATGTCATTTTTTTTACCATATAAAGGAACTTGAAAAAAAAATTTAAACTAAGGTAATAAACAAAAACATTTAACCTAAACAAATTGAATATCTAAACAATTTACCTTATTATATATGCGATCCGTTTCGATGATAAATTATTTAGACAAGTAGTATTAATAAATCATAGTGTGGTTTTTGAATGAAATTATTTAAATATATAGATATTACTAAATAGAGAAACTTAAATTAATAAGTGATTCTTAAAATAAAATAAAAACTTAATTACAACTAAAAATGCATACTGCATTACGTTATATTTATTTAAAATGTCAATATCATTAATTGTGTAAATTATTTCTATTAAAAACAATCACCATTATAATTATATATTATGTTTATAGTTTAACTACGTCCATTTTGTTTGAACACAATAGGTAAAAATAAAATAAATTTAAAATAGTAAAATAATAACACCAGTAATTTAACGTAGTTTACTTTTTAATTTGGATTACGTTCACAGAATAAACTCCAAAAAATATTTCTTTCACTAATAAAATTAATTGGTACAAAGTGAGAGACAATACAAAAAATTTAGATAAATCCAAAATAGTGACAGACATGTGTTTTCAAAACTCACTATTTTGTCACTTCCTTTTTAGAAAAATATCCCAAATATTTTTCTAAAATATTTTCTCCCATTCTTTCACACACACAACATTGTTTTTTATCAAAGGAAATTGTTCCTTTGACTTTTCTTTGATTATCTTATTTTTGTTGTCTCTCTAAAGAAAAAATTATGTCTATTTATAGGTAAAATTGTATATCCCTTATGTGGCCAGAAATTGGTCACGTAACTAGCCAAATTTAAGGCACAATTTTTTTATTTGATGAATTTGACAAATGTGGTTGCACCTGAAAATTTTATTTTCTTCCCCTTTCATGTGGACGGAACCTACAAATCTCCTACTCCCGACTATATGGAGTGTTCCACTAATCCAGCAGCTAAACGACAGTATTCAAAATTCTATCTTGGAAATTTTTTTGTCAACATGTCTGATCCATTTTCCTCTATATGGATCTTCTCAAGCTGTAATATCTTCTTCTCCATTACATTCATAATCTAGTGATATCTCACATCAATATGTTTTGATCTCGAATGAAAAGAGGCATTCTTTCCAAGGTGGATAACACTCTAACTATCACAAAATAACTAGTAACTTTCTTGCTGCAACCCAAGTTGTTTCAAGAAATTTTTCATCCATAACAACTCTTTATGTGATTCTATTGCTACAATAAAATCCAATTTTTGTAGTGGATAGTGCAACACATTTTTGTAACTTTGATTGCCATGACGCAACTTTCCTGCAAATGTAATCAGGTAACCTGAAGTGAATTTTTTGGAATCCACATCGCCAGCCATAATTGTATCTAGGGGTGTCCATAAACCAGATCGGACCAAACCGAACGATTTTACTAATCAAACGGTCCGATCCGGTTTGTATTAATTTTAAATCGTTCGAACCGGACCGGACCGGACCGATTTAATAATATATTAAAAATTTCACATTATTCTTCATTAAATTATAAAAAAATCGGACCAAATCGGGAACCAAACCGGACCGAACCGTTTTATAAATCAAACAGTCCGGTTTGGTTAAATTTTTTTTAGGAAAAACCAGACCGAACCAGACCATGAACACCCTTAATTGTATCTGTGTATCTAACTAACACTGGTTTTTTATTTCCAAAACATATGCATATTTTAGAAGAACCTCGAAGATACCTGAAAATTCATTTCACTACAGCCCAATGTTCCTTTCCAGGATTTGAAAGGAACTACTCATAACTCCAACTGCATAAGCGATATCTGGCCATATAGAAACCATGACATACATCAGACTTCTAACTATTGAAACATATAAAACTTTTTCTATCTCTTCCTTCTCTTTGTCTATGGAAGGGCTCTGCTTAGAACTTAGCTTAAAGTGATTAGCAAGAGGACAACTAATCGCTTTAGCCTTATCTATATGAAATCTTTGAAGTATTTTCTCAATGTATTTCTCCTATGATAACCATAATTTCTTGGCACCTCTGTCTCTAATAATACTCATGTCAAAATCTACTTTGTTAGCCCCAATTATTTCATGGAAAAAAACTAACTTAACTATTTTTTCAAGTTGTTGATTATGGAAATATTTTGACCAACAATTAACATATCATCTACCTAGAACAAAAGAATAATTAAATCATTATTTGAGAATTTTTGCACAAAAACAAAATGATCAGAATAGTCTTTTTGTATCTTTTCTCCCCCATAACAAACTCAAACTTCTTGTACCATTGTCTCAGTGCCTATTTTAAGTCATATGGGCTTTTCTTCAATTTACAAACATAATCTTATTTTTCTTTTTGCTTGAAACACTCTGTCTACTCTATGTATATCTCTTCTTCCAAGTCACCATGTAAGAAGGTAATTTTGACATCCATTTGCTCAACTTTCAGGTCAAGACTTGGTACTAACCCCAACACAGTATGTATGGATGTCATTTTCACAACTAGTGAGAAAATATCATCAAAATCAACTTCTTTTCTTTGGCTAAATCCCTTAACAACTAGTTTGGCTTTATATCGCAAAATGGAACTGTGTTCTTCATGCTTCACCCAGAACACCCATTTATTTTTCAAAGCCTTCTTCCCTTTGGGAAGCTTTATCAGCTTAAAAGTTTTGTTTTTATACAAGGACTTCGTCTCATCTTTCATGGATTCAATCCATTTTTGTTTGAATTCATCATCCATGGCTTCTTCATAACTCTTAGGTTCTCCCTCGTCAGTGAAAGTTACATTCTCATCTGGAGGATATATGGTAGAAGGTCGTCTCAGTCTATCACTTTTTCTCAGTGGAATAGGAGAACTCGCAGGTGTTGGTGCTGAATAATGAACATCATCATCTCCCTCGTCTTCAAAACCAACTTCTATGGGAACATTATCTTCATCAAGTGGATAACCCTGGTCTTCATTTACAACTTGTCTTGGCATTGATGTTGAAGGAATTAATTCCAAATCTAATGAGTCACCATTGGAATTAGGACATCCTTATTAATTTTGACAATATCTTCAATGGTCTCATCTTCAACAAATACAACATCATGGCTCCTGACAAGTCTCTTTGCAATCGGATCATAAAATCTATAACCAAATTGATCTTTGACTATAGCCAATTAAAATACACTATCTTGTCTTGGCATCAAGTTTGGATCTCTCATCCTTGGGGTTATGAACAATCGCTTTGTAATCAAACACCTGCAGATGTTCATAAGAAACATCATTTTCCGACCACACTTTATTTGAAACATTCATCTTAAGAAGAGTACGGGGTAAAATATTCAATGCATGTGCAACTGTGAGTATGGCTTCACCCCATAAATTTTTAGGCAACTTTGCATGTAAGAGTAGACATCTGACTCTCTCCATCAAAGTTCTATTCATCCTCTCAACTAAGTCATTCAACTGTGGTGTCTTTAGAGGTGTCATCTGATGCCAAATACCATGTTTTTTTATAGTAAGCATGAAAAGGTCTTGTGTATTCTTCATTATTGTTTTTCCAAATGCACTTTAGTTTCTTCCCAGTCTATTTCTCAACTTAGGCATGATTTTTTTAAGACATCTAGCACATGATCCTTTGTCTTTAAAAGATATACACACGTTTTCTTTAATGATCATCAATGAAAGTCACAAAGTATTGAGCATCACCAAGTGACTTAGGTATTAGTTTACACAAATTTGAATGAATCAGATCTAAAATATTATTTATTCTGTAAGGAGGGAAGCTCTTGAAGGCAACTCTGTTTTGCTTTCCTACTAGACAATCGACACATTTCTCCAAATGTACTTAATCCATTCCAAGCAGTATCTTCTTCCTTACTAGACTTTTCATACCTTTTTCACCCATGTGATTGAATCTCATATGCTATAATTTAGCTACATTATCTTTCTCCATGACATTTACTATGTCGGTGGAGAGCTTTGCTTGCATAATATACAGAGTTATATGCCTCTCACCTCTAGCCACTACTAAGGAGCCTTTTGTAAGTTTTCATTTATCATAAATGAAGAAGATGCAATATTCTTTATCTACAAGTTTGCGTACAGAGATCAAATTCAAGCACATATTTGGAATATGCATGACATCCTTCAGAAATAGTCTGGTTCCATTCTATGTTTCCAAGCAAACATCTTGTCTACCAATAACCTTTGACATGCCTTCATTTTCCATTCTAACAACACCAAAACTTCCTGGTATGTATGATGAGAAAATTTCTCTACGCAATGTAGCATGAATTGTAGCACCACTATCAATCACCCAATTGGTTTCGTGTGATGAAAGATTGACAGAATCTTTATCATAAATAATATTGAACTCATCTATAGTATTTGTTTTCTCATCATTACTGCTATCGTCTTTCTTCACTGTTGTTCCTTTGTTCATTTCCTGCTCCTTCATGAACACCTGGAAAATTTTCTTGATGTGACCCTTCCTCTTATAATGATGGCATTCAACATTGGCATATTTATTTGATTTGCCTCTTCTCTTGCTTCTAGGTTTATGTTCTCTATATTGTCTCTTTCTTGTAGACTCTATGATAAGAGTTTGTGCTTCTAAATCTTTCTCCATATTCTGTTTCTCATATGACAACAGGGCTTCTACAACAACTTCAAACTCCATCTTGTCTTTCGCATAAGTTAGAGTTGTTGTGAAATGATTATATAATGAGGGTAGTGATACTAGAAACATCACAGCTTTCTCTTCATCGCCGAAACTCATATTGAATCTTGCTAAGTAAGAAATCTTGTTATTGAAATCGTCAACATGTTGTATCATGCTCACATTATCTTCCTTTCTCATCTGATATATCTCCTTCCACAAATAAAATGTATTGGCAAGGTTTTTTTGACATGTATACGTTTTCTAGAGTCTCCCATGTTTCTTTTTGCAGTTTTGCAATTTTTTTATTCAATATTTTACAAGATACTGTATAAGAGATTTAGACAGATTATACTGGCTGTAATCGCATTTATCTTCTTCCATATTGTTCCTCAGTGACAATAGTTACCTTCTTTTCTTTTCCCAACAACACCTTATGTACCTTTTGTTGAATGAAAATATCTTTCATCCTCTTTTGCCATAAAGAGGAATTATTATTGTCGTTAAATTTTTCAATATCTACCTTCTATTTTGACATTTTTTTACCGTGTTTTTTTTTCTACAAATAAATATGAACATGACCTAATAAAATCTTTTTAATGTGGCAGATCATTCTATGCTGCAATCACAGAGCATACTAAGAATTTTACTAGACCAACTCTGATACCAGTTGTTAGGACACAACGAGTAAAAGTAAAATAAATTCAATAGAGTAAAAGTAAAATAAATTCAATAGAGTAAAATAATGACGCCAGTAATTTAACGTGATTCATCCTTTAATTTGGGCTACGTCCATGAGACAAACTCCAAAAAATATTTCTTCCAATAATAAAATTAATGGGTATAAAGTGAAAGACAATACAACAAATTGAGAAAAACTTAAAACAATGATACACAAGTATTTCTCAAACTCACTATTTCGTCACCCTCTTTTATATTTTTCTAAAATATTATCTTTTACTCTTTCATACACACAACACTATTTTTTATCAAATGAAATTATTCATTTGGTTTTGTTGTGATTCTTTTATTTTTGGTATATCTTTCTAGGTAAAAACATTATCTATTATTTATGCAATCAAAAATTAGTCATATAATTGATCAAATTTTAATCATAAAAATATTTTTTTTATCTGATAAATTTATAAAATATGATTATACTTAATATTTTTATTTTCTTCTGTTTCACGTGGAAAGACTTACACGTTTAGCATGGAAAAATTAGACTAATTTAATTGAAGCACTTTAAGACAAGAACGTAACTAAAAAAGTTTTCTATTATGAAAAAGTAGTTGTGCACTGAGAGAGAGAGAGAGAGCATTTACCTAAATAATATAAGTATTATCAATATATTGCCGTGTACTATTGAGAGCATTTATTTTAATTTTTTTTTTCTAATAAGAACATTTTTTTCTTTCAATTTTGACGTATTTAATTTATACTTGGGTGAGTGAATCGATGATTGCATATTTGATGCACTTGTTAGTACTAGTACATCTCAGAATACTCTTGTAAAGACTCTTCTTATTTTATATTTCTTAACATCTTATTTTAAAGTTGTTTTCTGAGTGATTGAACCTGCATCCCGATGAATCGATGATTGCATATTTGATGCATTTGTTAGTATTAGTACATTTGAGAATATTCTGGTAAAGACTCTTCTTATTTTATATTTCCTAATATCTTATTTTAGAGTTGTTTTTTAAGTGATTGAACCTGCATCCCGGCCACAGTATATAAGACTTGTGATTTAGGCAATCCAATCTTTTAGATCAAAAATGGTTTTAAAAAAATGAGTGATCAAAAGCCTGGTCAGGGAAGGCTAAGACGACGCCTCGTATCTATGTAAGGACAAAAATGAAGCTCATGAGAATTAACGAATTATATAAAGAAAATTACTTTCCATATATATCCCACATTTTAACAATAATTTTTTTTTATGTGATTACTTTTTGTCCATCCATATTTAATTGTACGATAGTATATTAATTGTAAAACTGTACAATTAAGTATAAATTGTGCAAATGTGAAACAAGCTTGCACTTTGTTAAAAAGTGAATATACAAGTTGATCGCAGAATTATATACATATTTATGCTAGTTAATGCAACTTGTTCTAAATAATATTAATTTAATTTAATTTTGATCTAAAATCGTTAATTAATGTAACGATTATTTAATCAATTTTTGTTCCGTCCCAATTATATGCTCGTTAAAAAGAGATTAATATATTATTTTAATTAAACAATCTAACCTTTTGTAATAGATATGATCAAATTACTTAAACTTAGAAAAATTTAAATCCAATCACAAAAGGTTTAGACTAGATTAAATTAATACAAATCCTATAATTTCAAACCGATGTACACCTTTAAATAAATGTGCACCATAAGTGTTTGTATTTATATAAACTTGGGTTCTTTTATTTTAAAAATATGTCTTAAATAATTTTTACTAACCGGATCATGACATAAAATTTAAAAAAAAAATCACCTAAATTTTTAAATATTCTACATTCATTTTAATAAGATATAAATTAAGAAAATATGTGAAATAAATTATGTGAAACCATCCATATAACTTATAAATAAGCCTATTTTCTTATAACTCCTCGTGATGATGTCCTCCCTACCGTAATTCCTGCCTCAAGTAGAGAAATTTGAGCCAACTTTTTCTTTAAAAACGGGGGAAAAGGTTTATTGACGATTTGACATTCTCGTCTTTCTTCTTAATTCAATGTACCAAGTAGCTAGCTAGCTGAAAAAGAAAGCAAGCAGAAATAAATAAATAAATTAAAGTAACTATATATATATTTCCTTCGATCTTAGTTCTTCCTTGTTCAATAAATTACCAAGCGGTTATAGATGACTTTTTGGTACATTAATTACAAAGGTTCTATTTATTCCGCTAATGATCAATATATACAAAAGATTACGAAATAAGATTGAAAATCTTCCTTTTCTTTAAATAGAATGTTATAAATCAAAGAAGGAATAAATGAGATCATTCTAAAAAAACTACTAATTAAACTTGTTTGATAATATTGTGAGCAATAATATTAATCTCCCTTAGAATCCAATGCACCTCAACCGAACTAAACTTTTTGAGTAAATTAAGAAGATATATAGTTCTTGTAGCATTAAAAGGCAAACATTTTATAAATTTTAATTGAATCCGTTAATGACTGAAATAATATTGTTATTATCATTTTTAATATGATTATATATATATATGATGAGTAAAATTTAGAATATATATTTCTAAATGTACTAATATTAGATCCAAACAAGTAAACAAACTATTTGTATTATACTCATTATAACACCTTTTAAATGCAACTCATAAATTAAAAAGATTACAAATACTCAAAGAGAAAACTCTTAACTCACACTCAAACTAATAATACAAAGATTTATTTGTTTTTTTTTTATGGAATAATTAAACTAAATGTAAAATTGTCATGCAATCTACACCACACAAATATAAAACTAAAAAATAATTCTAACCACACAAATATTATCTACACACTTCTCTTTTTTACAACATTCAATCACCATATTTATTCATCATTCAATTACTTTATTTATCCATCTTTCAATCAATTCATTTATTTCTTTACATCTTTCAATCACACTATTTATTTTTCTATCATTTTATTTACTATGTTAGTGTTGATTTTGAACGATATCGGATTGATAAAACAATTTACAAAGACATTAAAATAGAGAGTAATTCAGCTTACTCCACAGAATTATTAATTAGAATTACCTTTGCTAGCTACACCAAATACCAGTCACTTTACAAAAAGTATCTTTGTCAATAATTATAATAACACATTCATTATTACTCTTACAAGTATCAATGTTGAATTTAATGTAATGCAAAGGTGGGTTTGACCGTGCTTAATTGACCTTTGCTAGTATGCATAAAAACTGCTTTACAAAGGTTTTATTAATGAGGAAAGAAAGAGGTTCACGTTTCAAATTTATTCAAAATATTTATATAAGTGTATTTATTTCATATAATTTACATATTTATTAATTATTTTAAAATATGCTATTAAAAATTTAAATTTACATTCAAAAGGATATTGAACACGATTAATTATCATTTTATTTCGATCATGATTATACTTAATATTTTCTGCAAATATATATATATATTTTAATTATAAAATTGAATATCTATTGAGTTAAGTATAAATGTTAAAAATAAAAAAGAAATAGTTTACTTAGAAGGTACCTACTAAAGTACAAAGGTACTGTACTTAGAAGGAAAGGATGATGAGAGCTGAGAAAAGCATAATAATAATAATAATTTTTTTTTGTACATCGTAATCAAATAAAACATATGCGTTTAAATATTTGTGATAATAATACAACAATCCAATTGTGAATTTGTCATAATCAAATGTCAACGCTCTCTAGAGGTAGCACTAGGAAGAAGCCAAATATGTGTGTCCTTTTCAAAGAGCATTTAAAAGGCAAATCACTAGCGCTTCTGCTCAATAAATAGGTCACTAGCCACAGGAGGTGATCTCACTACAATTCTATATGCTAAAACCATTGAAGAGAGAAGAAAGAAAAACCATGAAGCTAATTTGGTCCCCAGAAACTGCTTCAAAAGCATACTTAGAAACCGTACAATCAGTAAGAAATTCATCCAGAAGCAAATAAATTAAAAATATATTTAATCCCACCTCTATATTTTCTTAATTTTACTTAATTTGCTTTCTTGCAGTGTGAGAAATTCAAAGAGTCCGGAGTAGTCGAGCTACTTTCAGCGATGGCGGCTGGTTGGAACGCGAAGCTAATAGTAGAAACCTACTCACAAGGTGGTCCCATAGCTACAAGCATAGGCCTAGCCATAGCAGCTCACCACACGTGTGGGAGACACGTTTGTATCGTACATGACGAGAAGTCAAAAGTCGAATACCTTGAGGCAATACGAAGCTCAAACGCGTGGCCAGTGCCGGTACCGGAGTTTATCGTCGGCGATGTTGAAACTGCCATGGCTGGGCTTGTTGGGGTGGATTTCTTGGTGGTGGATTGTAAGAGAAGAGACTTTGGGAGGGTATTAAGATGGGCCCAGGTAAGTCCAAGAGGGGCTGTTTTTGCATGTAAGAATGCATTGGATTTGAGTTGTGGTTCTATTGGGTTTAGATGGAAATGGGCCCTAAAGAGAGGGACACGTGTCGTTAGAACTAAGTTTTTGCCTGTTGGGATGGGATTGGATATTGCTCATATAGGGAGTAGTAACGGTGGAACTGCACCTAATTCATCGAGAAATAAGATTCATCCTAGCCGTTGGATTAAACATTTTGATCAGCGCTCTGGTGAGGAACACTTGTTTCGGGAGTGAGTTAACTTACCGTGTGCTTTCAGAAGTCAAAACTTGGAGGGTTGGGAAGGAAAAAGTACACTAGGATTTTTCAAGTGTTCGCTTAGTAAATTTGGTTTCAACGGTACATATGAGTCCAAATCTTTTAAAAATATGTTCGCTTTTAGTAACATATATAACTTTTAATTAAAGTGTCTGTATGGTTAAAAGACTCTAATTTTAAGTGTATCAGTTGAAAACACTTGAAATTTTTTTATCATAGTGCATGTAAATCCTTACATTTCCCACCCCCCTTCACCTCTCACTTTCTTGGAAATTTTCATTTGGATCCTAAAGGCACTGGATGATACTTATTTGTTAGTATGCTTCTAAAGCATGTTTAACAATTTTGTATTTTTCTTGGTCTCTGTCTTATCAATAACTTTCATGTCTAAATAAAAATATGAGTTTTAAGAGTAGTACTTAGAGAAGCCAATGATTTTGTGACTCAAACATATATAATTTATTATTTGAATATATAAAAGATTTGGAGTATAAGTTTGTGAGTAGTGTATTTATTAAAAATAATAATAATAATAATAGTTAAAGCAAAAAGAGTTATAAATTAGTTCTTCTTAATATTTAAAAAAAAGTTAAACTAACCATATGTATTAGCCATATTACGTCTTTGTCTTGTTCAAAGTTCAAACTATAATGATGTTTTTAAATTCTTTGAAGAGCTATCAAAAGGTATGGAAGATTTTGGGTAATGAATTATAATAATCAAGTTTGGGAGTCTTTCAATCATCATCTCAATCACGTACGACTAGGCATGCTTTCTTTATTCTTCTATTCTTCTACAAGTAGCTGATAAACAAATTCAGCCAAATTATGAAAATATCACCATATTGTTAATCAATATTTAGCTCATGATAAGTAACCCAGATTAATACTAAATCTTGGTTAATCTAACCTGATTTAGTCATCAAAAGCACATCGAGGATTAAGGAAATCAGCTGCGTATATAAGCATTAGAAGTGTCGTTCTTCTTCATTTTGAATATTTTACTTGGTTTTTAACAAAAAATATATTATTTTACATGTTATATTTGTATAGTATGTTCACTATATCACAACAGAAAATAGAAAATACTTATTATAATAGCAAATTAAACAATAATAATTGTTTGTTGCTTCTAAAAAAAATCAAAGAGCCAGATTGATTAATATTACATCTCATTCTCATCTATTTACAACTTGATTTATACTGATGTGTGTTGCATTTTTCAAGCCTCGAGCTTCAAGCCTTTAACCTATTTTCTCTGAGTAATCCTAAACACATGTTCCCCACCAGTGCACTTATCCACTTTAACGACCCAATGACTTTCTTTGGCCACTATCGACCTTTTTGGCATAAAATCAGCAATTCTAGTTATAGCAGCTTTGAAAGGCACAAGGCCAAGTGGGGCGCTAATAATAGGCTACAATGCTTTTTACGAAAGGTCTTGGCAATTACTGGATTGACAGGCCACTGAGATTGATACTATATTTTTCCAGACCATGGTAATTCAAACCAGTGGTAACATCACCATTAAAAAAAGACTATATTCCTCTCTGGATTTCCCAAATTTCCCAAGATACATGCATCTCAAAAACATGAAATAAAAATTAACATCAAACTACCCCTGCTCTGCCCTTCTGCAACCATAAATACTATTCTTCTCCACTTTGCTCCTTGATACAGTCTCTCTCTCTCTCTCTCTCTCTCTCTCTCTCTCTCTCTCTCTCTCTCTCTCTCATACAAGAAGATGACCACAGCATTGATGAATTTTTAGTTCAGGAAAGCTGTTGGGTGAGCTATGTTGGCAAGGGACATTTTGTTGGAGGCCGCATATCTATCTATTAATTGTTACAAGAAAATCTTTTGTATGGGACGTGGCAAGGATAGAGCTCAGAACTCTTCAGAATCGAAGTCAGGCTTTGATGGAAACTCGAGACCCTGAAGTGCCGGCATCCTCCGCATATCTTCGTCTGAATATGCAGGGATGAACCAATAAAGCATGTCTGTCCCAAACACCTGATATAGAAGCACCTTATACTTAATTAAAAAACTGAACATTTCATACAATGTACATGTTACCCCTATTGTAAAATGAAAGACTCAGACGTTCAGGACAATAAAAATCAAATCTAGATATGAAACCAAAGTCATCAAAATCGTCAAGCTCTTGTACCATATTTATGAATTCTAAGCACAGTTCCTGATTATTGCCAGTAGGCCACTTAGATCCAGGCAGAAAAGGGATACTTTAAATTGCTCATGTGGCCTGAGCATATTCTAAAACATGATTATTACAGATGGTAATGATTCAACAACAATCTGATTAACTACGTTTCGAGAAAAAATAAATTTAACTGCATTTCACACCCGTACTGATTCCTGAATATTAGATCTACAACCCTCCTGGTGTGAGTGGAAAAGATACAACAGCCTCTGGCGAAACTAAGGCATGCAATAAATAAAATAAAGTGTCCCTAAGATATTTACATACACTGCCTATCTACTCCAGTTCTCATATCAAGAGTAAGTGGTTGACATTATTAGATAAAGAATATGCGAAAGAAAGAAAAATGAACTGGTATATTGCAAAACTGTACCAACCTGTTCAAAGTTCTTTTTCCGACCTAAATCGTAGCGCCACTTAGGAGTAGTTTTCTTCTCATAAGCCTGATCATAAACCTTAAATCATCAGTGCCTAAATCCACCATCATAGAGGACATTGCACCAAGCATTCATACAGATATTGAGGCCATGTGTGCATGACTGAAGAAATCTTTTATATAATGAACCTTTTCTCCATCTTTGGAAAATTTATTTATTTTGCATTAGATAACAGGCCATATGGCTAACTGCAAGCAACAGTTAGGCATGCTCCTTTCATTTCCTTCTAGGTTTTAGTTACCTGTGGTATGTTTCTAAATATGTATGGAATGCAGGCAGGTATTACCCCAGTTAAATGAGAAAAGAATATTTAAAATTAATAACTAGACAAAGTATAGACAAACCTCAATAGTTGTAGTATTTGCAGTCACCAATGAAATGTGCATGATCAAAAACCCCATAACACTTAATGCAAATGCCAGATTCAAGACTGCAAATAAAAGGTACAACCGTACAATGGTTATGGGAAAAAGCATATATGCAACGAGACTACCAGTTAAGAAGGGATGGGTAGCCAATAGAATATTACCAAAGGCAATAAATGTAGTCGCAAGTGTTCCAGGTGTTCCAGGTATTTCCCCGTCACTAAAGAAGGCTATAAAATTTGGCAATAGTGATAAAGCCACTAGAGTCGTCTCAAGGAATGTGTAGAACTGCATTGAGATATAAAAGAGATCAAAATTGGTCTATAACTCTTGTTGCACATTGGAATGAGAAGAGAACATGAAAAAGCATATTAGAAGCTAAATAGAAAATACCATCAGATAACCACACAAATCTTACTAAATCACACTCGTATGAAGTAATATAGCCACATTAAAAAAAACAAATGTGTACAGAAAATCACAAGACAAAGAAGAGTAGTGGTAAAAATATTATAATCAAGTTGATTAAACACGAATTTACGAAGAAAAAAAGGACCTGGCCACCCAGATTCAAATATTTATAATACAACAAAAAGAACCACAATTGTGATTCAACAGGCTGATATTGAACTTTAGGCTAGACACAAATCAGGGCACCAAATGTTAGGTGTGAGTTACTTCTTGAAGGTATCTTCTTTGCACCTAGAATAATGAATATGGGACTTAATATACCATAACATCTTAATTTATTGTCTAGTCCAATTTTTATGGGAGATGATGGAAAAAAAGAAGACCAATTCATCATATCCGTAGAATATGCCTGGGTGTCTACCATTTTATCTTGCTTATACAAAAGAAAATGAGAAGTAATTTATTTATAAAGTCACCAGTTAAACTCTAACAATGAAGGTTCATAAAAAAATAAATAAATAAATTCTAACAATGAACAGGAAAACACAGGTAAAGCATACCATACACCTCATGATAGAACATATACAATTAAGGAAAAAGGCCAGTTTTTACAATTTAACTGTCTTGATAAATGTCTCACGGGCCATGGCTCAAGCAGTAAAACACACACTTACCAGGAAAAGGAGAAAATATTTGTAATTTAACGCTCCTACACAGTTGACAACCCAAACACAATGGTGATCCATTTTCAGCACACAACGGCCACCTGAAAGAAGTACAATTGAAATATTACTCTGATTTAGAAACAAAATCTAACCTCAAAGCCAAAAAAAAGATGAAAAAAAATGCTAAAAGTATAAACATTATGACTCACAAACAGAACAATGATGACAACGAGGGGGCTTCAGCTGATTGCATTTACGACAGTATCGGATTCTTATGTTAGATTGGTCAGGTTGCAAACCACTGTACTCTGACTGATTCAAGGAGTCGGTCTCCCCTCTCTCTTCATCTACAGTAGGCCTCCAGTTTGATGGAACACTACCAGGATCCGTCAAGACAACAGAAAAGTAACTCCATAGTAGCATCACCAACTGCACAAACACATCGCAATTCCATTTTAAGGATCAACTTCTACTATTGTACCAAAAGCAAGCATTATAAATTTAATATGTACTGTGTGAAGAAAAAAAACGTCAAAATCGGATCCTGAATACCAAGTCACTAATACTAAAATAATTCTTCAGATTTAAGAAAATAAAAGGGAAAAATATATAAAATAAAAACAATTACACAAAAAAAACCTCTACAAATAATTCAATCCCGATTTTCAGAACATAATTTAAAACTGGAACAAAAATTCCAAACAATACAGTCACACTTCTCTAAATTATTCGCTGAACTTCCAATCCACTGGAAAAGAGAGAAAGAGAGGAGATTTCTAATAGAACCCAGAAGACTTCAACCTCCGAATAACACGAGGCAAAAAAATTAACAAAAAATTAGAAATCATTTCGTGACATACCAGGAAATGGAACAAAATCAAGACGGCAAGAGCAATTAGAGAATCAACGTCATTATCGTGCAAAGCCGGACCATAATTAGCCAGAACAATAGCGTAATATGTGACACCCACAACCCCAAGAACCAAGAGGATCATAATCGAGCCTAAACCCCGTAAAGCTGTACAAAACTTAAACACGTTCCAAGCCATCGCAGCTCCAGATCTATGCATACTCCGAAAACCCAAAAAAAAAAAGGAACGTCCAAAGCAATCAAACGCAAAGTATTTTCTCTGTGATCTCGACGCTGACAAGAACTAAGTCCTGCAAATTTACCGATCGTACCAGGAAGCTTAGGTCCCCAAGCTCATAAATAAATCGATAGACTTTTGTTTAATTTTCAGAAGAAAGAACGAAAAAGTCCCCAATTCCAAAGTATCTTTCCGCGTTTCACTTGTCCTTTTTTGAGGGGAAAATGGTTTTTGCAAATTTAGGGTATACTGAAAATGGGGATTCCAGGTGGGGTTTGAGTTGAATTCATGCTGTATTGCGGTTAGAGAAGCTAAACGTGTGTTTCAGACATCTATGCGAGTGAAAACAAATCAAAAATATAAAGACTTCCTGCTTAACTCAAAAATATATATTTTTAAAAATTGTTTTCAAATTATAATTTAAAAATATTTTTTTATAATTTTAAAAAATAATGAGATATTTAACCAGTATTTAAAAAAAATAAAAAATAAAAAATATAATTATATTATTATTTTTTAATAATATGATCATTTATATAATTAATCTTTGTATATATTTTTTAAAACTTATTTTTTTACTCATTAATTGATCCAAATTCTGATACTATCTGAATTTTATATAATCTATCATAGGTAACTTCAAGATACATAATAGGAATTCTAAACATTGGGCCATTGGCTAGACTCATTTCACATTAGCAATTTAGCATTGGTATATAGAGTCAAGCTATTCAGTTTTCACATAAGTAAGACCAGAATATAAACAATAGCCCAAGTTCAGAATAGAAACAAGAGCCTAAGTTCAACAAATTGCACTCCTACCATCAATTGTACGCTTGTATGTTCATTGCCATTTTAAAGCATTCTCCCTGCTTATCAGTTGAACTTTATAGGCAATTGGAAAATATGGTTTTGCCACTTGCTACATAGAATAAATATCTGAATATAAATTTACTACTATACTAAAGGAACAAAATCAAAACCATATGTTTCATTACAAGGAAAAATACAAATCAGAATCATAAACATCAAAAGGAAACAAACTATTTGGAAAAGAAAACATATTTAATTCAACGAAGCAAAATGTTAAAAAATATATACGAAAATAACAATTGGAAATTTTAATAAACATTTACTATATTTAATAATCTTAGCACCAACATTTATTTTAATAAATAAAGAAGGAATTTTAATTAGTTCAAAATCAATTTAATACAGGATCATAGTAAAATCATATGGAAATTCAAGATATCACTTTTCTATGATAGCTATCATGTTATTAACTTTTAATAATACTATTTTCTTTCAATGAAAACTAAACCAATAAAAAAAACTAGTAGTATGTCAGGTCGTGTGAGGAGTCTACAATGAATCAATCAAAAAATGTTGAAAATATGATAGTTAAAATCACATTAAACTATGATAAATTATATTTTCTTCAAGACCAGAGTGTAAAGCCTCTACTCTGCAACAAAAGATAACTTACAGAAAGGTTTAAATTTGATGTGGCCACCAATGTGAGCATGATTTGAATTAGGTTTGTTTTCTTTTATCATGGCAGTTGTAGTGTTAATAACCCTTCCAAAGAAACTAACTCCCTTTGACGTGCATGCAACAACTAGATATATATTTGACTATAAATGCATCATGTACAACAAAAGATGAAGTTAGAAAAGCATACCAAGTTAATAAAAACCTTAAAATCATAACTTGTACATAATTTAAAAAAAAACATAAAAAATCTAAATTAACCCACTACATATTAAGCATAAACATAAAAGAAAACTAATAACATCTAATCAATAATTAAATCTAAAAGAAAGCGTTGAATGTCTTCATCCAAATCACTTCGATAAATTTTTTTAGACAAATTTATACAATCATTTCAAAATTGAATAACAAACCAATCTTTCAAACAAATTAAAGACTCTAATGTATCATCCTTTAACCGACTTCTCTTTACATCTAGTGTCCTCTCACTTGCACTGAAAGCATTCTCTGATGGTACAATTGATCCCAGAAGGGTTAGAAAATCCCTTACCATTATTGAGAGCATGGGAAATTGTCTTGCATGTATCTTTTACCAATCAAAGATGTTAAATTCGTGATCATCGATAATAGCAAAGTCACTCTCTAAGTAGTGAAGTAATTTAATGTTGGAAGCACCATTAACTCACTATTTTGCACATCGTAATAAGAGAAGAGCGATTGGGCTTGAAGTGTGATTAGAAGTAGAACCTTGTACTTGTGAATTCAAAGATGAAGAACTCATATTACTAAACTTCTTTTCATAAATAAAAAATATAGAATTCAACAAATTCTAAATTTCTTCAAGAGTCTAAATATTAAAAGATTCCATGTTAGGGTTGAGATAATAATAATTCAGTGTGGTTACCAAAATACTTGGTTTCATTCTAGGATCTATACAAGCAACCATGCAAGATGAAAATTTTAGGCAATTCTTCCCCATATTTTTTGAATTTAGATTCCATAACCTTACATACAGATTTAAACTTTACATTTTCACGTTGTTTAGTAAAAACAATAGACATTGAATATAAGATAGCCAATGAGAAGTGGGGTAATACATCCCTGACAATTTCTTGGTAACATTATAAAAGACTTCCAAAAGTCTCATGAAAGCAAAAGTAACACTCCAATCATCAATTATCAACTTTTGCATGCCATCGTTGAAATAAGAACTTATAGCAACATCATAGCCCACACAAGACTTAAGCATAAGATAATTACTATTCTATCTAGTTGCAATATTAGTCTGAGGTGTTCTTTGTTTCAATTTATAAGTAGCTATATTATTTATTTTTGTCTCCTTACACCTAATAAACTAATAAATATGATGTCATTTTTTATGGGCTTTATGTGATTTTTAAAGAATTTGAAACCATTTTGCACACACAAATTGATTATGTGACACATGCATCTCTTATGAAAAAAAAACCTTATTACTATGCAATGGTGGGATGATATCCCTCAATGAATTAAATAAAACTTTGTTTACATTAGCATTGTCAAAAGCTATGCAACACAGTTGTCCATTAAAACCATATTCTGTAAAGATGTCACTCATCAAACTAAAAATCTGATCAACATTATGAGGATATTCTTCCAACCTAAGTGCAATGATCATTTTCTCAAGTTTTCAATCAACACTTATCCAATGAATAATGATATAAATATAGTCATAATTATTACACCTAGTACATAGATAAGAAGTAATAGAAATGATGTATTTTTTTAACTTATGAAAAGGAAAAATCAAGGACTTTTTCATATCAATATATAGTTTCATACAATCGATATGTGTAGTGTTTCTAGATATACGAACTCATTGTGATTGAATACATGTTTTAACGAAATGCTCTAATAATGGATCTTCAACAAAATTGAAAGATGATTTTGCATCGATAATATAAAAGTGCATGTCCTGAATTCCCATATTTTTGTTTAGTTTTAACTAAATGGAATTATTGAATTTCCAAAAATATTTAACATTGACTATTTCTTCTAACTACCATCTATGAATTCTCCATCATGCTTCTGAATGCAAATAGATCTATGTTGTTTAAGATGATCACCTATTCCACCACCAATTTTGACGGTATAAATCTTCTTGCAATACTTGCATTTTGTCTTTATATCATTATTATAATCCAAAAGATTCTATAATATCTAAATATTTTCACACCTTAAAAGTTCTTTATCTCTTTGATGAATTCTTAACTTTTTTTTCTTATTAGAACATTTTCTTTTATTATATTGCTTCTTCATTTCAGGATTGGCTTAAATCTCACTAAAAGTCAAGGTTATATTCATACTATCCATTTTGAGAAAAAGTTGTCCATAAAATAATCACTCATGTCCCGTAGAGTTTAAATTTAATAGTTTATATATGCAAAATATTAAAAGGCATGAGGAAAGCAACATACATGTAATGTAAAATAATTAATATTGGATACATAGAATTATCGAGGATGAAACAAATACTAAGATTACACTAAATTGGTAAAAAAAAGAAGATAATCTTTAATGAATCGTACAAATACTAACTACTTAGAGATATACATAAATGAAAAGAAGATAACATTTTATTAATTATATCAACATTATTTAAAAACACAAATATTTATACTATCAAGATGAAAATATAACAATAGAGCAAAATATCAAAAGGTATGAGAAAAGCAACGTACATATAATGTAAAATAATTAATATTGGATACATAGAATTATCGTGGATAGAATAAATACTAAGATTAAATTAAATTGATAAAAAAGAGAGATAATCTTTAATAGATCATGCAAATACTAACTACTTAGAGATAGACATAAATGAAAAGAAGATAACCTTTTATTAATTATATCAATGTTATTTAAAAACATGAATATTTATGCCATCAAGATGTAAATATAACAATAGATAAAAAAAAAGATAAAGATGGCCCTATTCAACCAAGTATCTCACTTCCTATAACAATAGCATGTTGTGTTTTTTTATAAAATAAAAAATAACATAACATTTAATAAAACTTAACAGTATACGAGCCAAAATAACTCATAAAGAATGTTCTATGGACCTTAACACGACCTGTCCTAACCCATAGTACATCCAAAGCAAAGCATGGCATGACACGAATAAGGCTCACGAGTTGGCATGACCTGTTAAATATTGTCCCATGGGCCAACATAGTTCATTTATTTGCAAGTCAAGTCGTGTCAGGTCGAGCTTATCCGTCCTGTTTGACACCCTTAAAACACATCATTACTATAATTTGAATTATCAATTGAATCTCATAACATAATATCACAATTAAACATTCTCTTTTTATACAATTATTAAAGTAATACTATATATATATTTTACCCTTCATCTTATAGTTACTAACTTAAAAATCAGAGGGACGAAGAACATCCCACACAATATGATCCATTATCTTAACTATTTGTTTATCTCATAGATTTCAAAAAAATAATATTAATAAATAATAGTATTGTCATGAATATTTTTATTATTATCATAATAAAATATATAAAAATATATATTTTAATCTCTATCGTTAATTACATCTTAATATTTTTATTAATAAATAAAACTATTTATAATAACAATTTTAATTAATATAATATATTTTTTTTTTTCAAAACGTTAATGTTACAAATATTTTATAATACACAGCTTATTTTTACGTTGTTATTTAAACGTGATCATATGAAGAAAAAAAAATTAAATTGTTTCTATAAAAAAATTATTTGAAGTTGTTGTTCCAAGGATTGGGGATTGGATTAAGCTACAAGCTTAATTATTCAGTAATGATTTGAAATAGATATATTCAATATAATTAAATTAATCTTTAAAAAATAATATTTAACATATATTATATATAAAATATATATTATTTTTATGTCAATTTCATTGCATATAGTATATTAATTTATTTATGATTCGATCTCTTATTCTTGTTGAAATTTTTGAATTAAAATTGCTTTAAAATTAAAAACGTTTCTGTCTTAATTCATTTGAATTAATTTCCGTTTCTAACTGTCTTCAGTTTTCTATTTCCTCTTCATTTTCAATTTCTTTTGTTTCTATCTGTTTATTTCAATTTCTCTTCAGTTTCAGTTTCAATTTATGTATTTAATTTCCGTTTCTATCTGTCTTATTTAGTTTCAACATAATTTTCCTATATAAAGGGCAGAAATAAAGAACACAGGAAGAGGAAGAAGAAGAAAACAGAGGGAAAAAACGAAAAGAAAAACAATGCAGCTGAGAAGAAGAGAAAAGGGGTTTTGTGCAAAACGACCATTTCTCGTATAATACTTTAAAAAAAAGAGTATTGTTGTTATAGTTTAAAAAGAGGTAAAGCTTGACTTGTAAATTGAGAATTAATTTTTGTGTAGGTTTTTTAACTTTTAATATTTTTAAATTTATTTACTAACTTGAATAATATAGTTTCATATCTATATAAATTGATAAAATAATTTAAAAATTAAATAATATAAATTAATAAATATATAAAAAATAGATTATAACAATATTAAATATATAGTATGTATAACAATAAATATTTATATATTTATATGATTTTGTCTATAAAAAACATATCATATATAATAGTTTAAAAAAATGGTTGAATTGTGTTTTAATTTAGGTAAAATTTAACCTTGAAAACTTATTTTTTTAAAAAATTATTTTTAAAAAAAATCTCATTTTACAAAACATAATTATTATAAACATAAAAAATATTAATATCTTATAAATTTATAATTAATTTTAAATATAATATAATACATTATTATTATTAATAATAAATATAATAATAATTATATTTAATAAATAATTATGATATAAAAAATAATATTTATATATATCCAACTTTATATAAGATACAATACAAACATGGAACATTATATCGTAAATTTTGCGTGAAAATATTATCTAATATATTATTATTATTATTATTATTAATATAATAAAATATATAAATTATATCTAATTAATTATATTTTAATACTTAAATAAAATTATTATTAATAAATATTTATTATCTTAATAATAATTAAAATTATAATAATATTAGAGATATGTGTTACAATGTAATTTATTTTTAATTTTTTTAATTTTAAATAATTTGTTTTTTTAAAATGTCAATAATTATTGTAACTATTTAGTAAAGTTTTTAATAATTTAAAATTTTATAATTTATTATTATTATTTTAAATTATTTTATAACAAAATTTTGATAAATTATTTGTTATAAAAAATATATATTTTTATTATATAAATATAAATTATTTTTTAGTTATAATAAAAATAAATTATTATTTTATTTTTGGTTTTCTTTTAAAAAATAATAAGAGAGACAAAAGAAATAGAGTTGGGAATTAAGGAAGGAGAGAGAAGAAGATAGTGGAATGATGAGTTGGAAAGAAAAAAAAAGTGGAATGATGAGTTGGAAAAAAAAGGGAAGAGAGAGAAGAAAGTGAACGTGAGTTCAAAAAAAAAAAATTTGACCGGCAAATGGTTGAATAAGTTTTAATTTGATTATTTTTAAACTAAAATACATTAAAGCTTTTTTTAAACTATGAAAGAGAATATATCTTTTATAGACAAAAACCCAAGAGAAAAAGAGGAAAGATAAAATAAAAAGAAGAAAAAAAGGAAGAGTAGGTAGAAAGAGAGAAAATAATTTCTATCTAAAGTTAATTTTATTTGATAGAATTAACGTAAATAAAAATTCATAAAATAATAAATCGTGTTCTAAGTTTATTATTATTTAATCGTTATATTTTAGAAGATAAATTTATGTCATTTTTTAATATCTACGATGAGTAAAAATTTATCTTAAAAATATTGTATGATACACAAATCGATTTTAGCATAAAGATCATCGCATAGAAGCTTGAATAATCTCTCACAATCATCATACAAAATCATTGCAATGAATCTTGAAATATTTCTCAAAAATATCGTACTTTTATTTCCAAATCTTGAGAATCATCATCTATTGATATTTTTTTTCAAGACAATATAATGAAAAAATAATCACCATAAGTCTTAATTCTTTAGTTTATTTAAATTTTATATTTATAATATATATATATATATATATGTATTTTTTCAATTTTAATAAAATAATTTTATTCTTGACTTGTTTATACATGTATTATTTTATACAATTTTAAGATAATTTTTTCTCCTCATTCTTTTGGATTAACAAATAAAAAATAATTTTTTTAAACAAATATTTTAGGACAAATAAATTATTCATAATTTATTATATTTATCTATTTTGTTATAAATATTCTATTATTATCCACGTTAAGTTTTTACGTTTCTTTATTAAGTTGCCTTCATTATTTTTTAATATTGTTTTTTATAAACTTTTATAAAATGATATGAGTAAATGATCTGTTAATATACAATTTTCAGAAGTGAATTTCTCATATAATGGTGTGAAAAGAAGAAGATAGATCATAAAATTTTCACCTCCGCGTACATAAATTATACATAGATTTTTAATATGTTATAAGCATATATTTTTACATAAAAATTTAAAAAATAATACTAAAATAAATGGTAATTAAAACATATTATAAGATAAAATTATCTCATAGGAGATAATAAATTTTGATATGTGAATTTTTTATAATCTTTTAACTTTAATTTTTAGATAGTAAATTATTCATGTTTTTTAATTTTTTATTCTAATAAATATATATTTTATATTATAAAAAATTATATATACACTATATTTTTAAATATATATATAATATTAAAAATAAAACTTTTAAGTAAAAGGTTGCAATTAAACCTAATTTTTTTCTCCCATATAGTATACTTTTATATATCACCGCAAAAAAAATCTCCAACCGTAGAGGGCCGTGCTCAGCAAAGTCAGACAAAGATAACGTGGAGCGAGGAGAAACGCACAATCTCGAAAGGAAAGTTTATCAACATTTTAGACAGTGACTTCACAACTCACACTTGTTTTTGTAATAACTTTCTGATCATCTCATATTTGGAAAAAGAAGAAGGAAAATTACAACTGAAAAGGAAAACAACATCACTACCTTAAAAAGACAAAGTTGCTCCTTTAAGCTTTCAAACAATTCCAGAGTAACCTTTTGATAAGAAAGGCAGCGATGGCAGATGGAGAAAAAGGTAGAGTATGTGTAACTGGTGGTACTGGGTTCATAGGATCTTGGCTCATCTTGAGGCTTCTCGATCATGGTTATTCCGTCAGAACCACAATTAGATCCCAACCAGGTAAGCAATTTCGTTTCTTTAAGGCTATTATATAAATGGGTAAGAAAAATGATTCCTTCAATTACCAGGTAATTAAATGAAATTTTCTATATTTGAGAAGTTGGTACTTGATAGATTTGGTTTTAAATGAAAGTATGTAGAAAAGTAATCGGTCAGCCCAATCGATTATTTTATTGATAAAGCAGAATTGCTGGTTTGTTCTATAACAGCCTTGTTCTTTTGATTGATTTGTTTAGAATATTGTTAAATAGCCCATCTTAGAACCAATCTTAAGTCTGTGTCAACTTATAATTTTTTTTAGTAAGGGTACAAATAAATTAGTTACAAGTTGAATGAAGGAAGATGACATTTATATAAAGTGCTTAAATTATTAGTAATGTTACCTTTGCACCAGCTGAGTCATATTATTGACTTCTCGAGGGATCCAATTAACCTCAGTTGAATCAAAATTTTATAACATTGTTAGATTTGATTGATGAGTAATTGATATAACAGAATGTATATTTAAAGAATTTGAGATTGTTCTCATTACCTTCTATCAATGCCTTACAAGAGTATTTATAGATTCTTTTGACGAGCATAGAATAAAGTGTAGAGTTAGTTACAACCATCTAACCAATTCTTGGCTATGGAAATCATTGTCTACATAAGACTATATGCTTGTACCGTGAGAGTGCATGCTAATAGGTATGAAATGATTCTCTACAAGTGCCTTCATGCTCATACTATGTGCAGCACATACGAGCACCCTCCCTCAAACACATGGGGTTGGTAGAACCATGAGTTTGGTTTTGTTTGGGCTAAAATTTGTTTCCCTTAGTGGCTTAGTGAATATGCCTGTTACTTGCTTACTTGAAGGGACAAATCTGACATCGAGTTTTTCTTGCATCATTAGGTCATGTATGAAATGGAAATTGATTTTCACATGCTTCATACGAGCATGCATCACAAGGTTAGTTGCTAAATACTTTGTGCTGGTGTTATTTGTGAAAAGTATAGGTATATGAGTGGTCTTTATGTGCAGCTTAGTCGGTAGAGAGTGTAGCCAAACCATTTCTATAGAACCAAGTGCTAGGACTTCATACTCAGCTTTAGCACTCAATTTAGCAACAACTTTTTCTTTCGAGGCCATCTAGGAGGCAAGGTTATCACCGAAATAGATGTCATATCCCCCAGTGTTCTTACTATCATTAGGACAAGATATGAATCTATAAAACGAACCGAGTTATGTTCATCTGATTGTTGAAGCAGTAGTCCGTGAGTGAGTGTGCCCTTTAGGTAACGAAGGATTCTATTAACAGCAATCCAATGTGCCTCTGTTGGTGTATTGGTGTATGGAGGAATTGACACATGCTGTTAATAGCATATGCTATGTCAGGTTATGTGAGCAAATAATATTGCAAGGCGTCTACAATGCATCTGTAAAGTGTTGGATCGTTGAGAGTGTCACCTTCAAATTTTAACAGAATTGTCTTGGTAGACATGGGTGTTCTAAGTGACTTGGTGCTAGTAAGACCAGCTTTGGACAACAAGTTACTGATGTACTTCGTTTGAGTCATATGCAGCTAAGTGACATATCATGTGACTTCAATGCCGAGGAAGAAATACAAAGGACCAAGATCCTTTAGAACAAACTTGTTTAGCATCACAACCAATTCAACAACATACATAGTGTTACTACTTGTGAGAATAATGTCGTCCACATGGATTAATATAATAATGAGATGATGACTAGATTTATAAACAAACATGAAGGTGTCTGATTTTGAATCTACAAAGCCCAAGTGAGCCAAGCTTGTGCTTAATTTTTGATACCAAGCCCGTGGGGCTTGTTTTAACCTATATAAAGCTTTTTTCAGCTTGCACACCCAAGTAGGATGCTACTTGTCTTCAAAACCCAAAGGTTGCTTCATGTAAACAACTTTCTATAATTCTCTATTGAGAAAAACATTGCTAATATCTAATTGTTTCAACTTCGATTTGTTAGATATGGCTAGTGTCAAGACAACTCGAATGGTTTGAGGTTTCACCACATGATAAGGTTTCAATGTAGTCCATACCTTCTACTTGATCATACCTCTTTATCATAACCCAAGCTTTATATTTATTGAACGGGCCATCACTCCTTACTTTGGTTCTATAGACCTATTTGTTGCCAATAGGGTCAATACCAGTTGGATAGAGAACTAGGGTCTAGGTATCATTAACTATTAAGGCATTGAATTATTTCTACATGGCATCTTCCCTTTCAGGGGTACCCTTTGTTTTAGCATAATTGTTGTTTTAGCATAATTGTCAGGCTCAGGTAACAAAGGAACAGTCTCTTTAGGTTTAAGAGAACTTGTCTTAGAACGAGTTAACTTGGAATGAGAGAGCATCATAGAAGGAAGTTAGGTCATACCAGGTAATTTAACAAATTGCCGAAGAAGCACCGGTGGAATTGTGTCGGGAGAAATAGGTGTTAGTGTAGAAAGAGAAGGAATTAGAGGTTCGTTGTTCATAGAGGGTAAAGATGAAGGTGATTGAGAGTTTGAACTGAAACATCAGAAGCAACTGAATTAAGAGAAGAAAGATTTAGTGATTGAGGAGTTGCTGTGATGGTTGTTGTAGTTGGAGAAAAGGACAAAGCTAGTGGAAACAAGAGGCTATAAAATTGCTTAACATCATCCTTGTTAGGAGATGCAAGATCTAAAGTGGTAATACAAGGATTTATCAAATCTCACATGTTTACTTGTGATGAATTTGCCAGCCTTCTTATCCCAACACCAATAACCATGTTGTTGGGGAGTATCTCCCATAAACACACAAAGTACAAATCAAGGCTCAAGTTTGTGATGATTAAATGATCCCAGGCAAGAGAAATACATGAGAAATACATAGAGCCAAAAGATCTAAGGAAAGTGTATTAAGATTGTTTATTATACAAGGCTTCAAAAGGACTCTTACTTAACAAAACCTCTGTGGGAAGTCTGAACACTGCACATCTGAAGGCATAAAGCCAAAACTTCAAAGGTACCCCACTATGAAATAAAAGAGCTAAACCCCTCTCAACTACACTTTTATGACGTGACTCCACAATACCATTTTGTTCAAAGGTGTGAAGGCATGTCTTCTTATGAACAATGTCTTGAGTACTGAGCTTGGAAGTGAGAAAATGAAATTCACCCCACCATCTGATTGCACAGCTTTCAACTTATATGAGAAGTGTCTTTCAACCATGGCAACAAAGTTCTCAAATACGGTCTGAGCATCACTCTTGACATTGAGAAAGAATCTCCACATATACTGTGAACATTAATCAACAACAAGCATAAAGTGTTTAGCACCAGTACTACTAAGAATTGAAGAGGTCCAAAGATCAACAAAAACTAATTCAAACGGATGAGCTACAAGAACATGCGTGGAAGTAAAACTAAGTTTCTTGGATTTTGACATTTCACAAGCTGAGTAAAGTACATTGTTACATATGCCAGAAACAGACAAAACAGTATTAATTTTATTCTGTGTGTCACAAGAAGGATGAGTTAGTCTATGATGCTATACATCAGGCTTTATTGCAGAAAAGACAAAAGTAGATTGTGTGCTAGCACTAGCATTACTAATTTGAATAGGAAAGGTGGATGTATAGGTGGAAGAAGAAGATGATGATTGTACTTGGCCTTCAAGTTTGTACAAACCTCCTCTAGCTACTTCCTGAGCTAGCACAACATTGGTTTGAATGTCCTTCATTAAAAATCCATCAGGGTAAAACTCAAAAATGGCATTGTTATCATGGCATAACTTGTTTATAGAAACAAGATTTTGAGAAATAGAATGAGTGTGAAGGACATGCTCAAGACTCAAAACTAAATCAGTTTGTGGCATATGCAAATCAGTGGAACTATGATTCTTGATAGAATTGCTATTACCTACAGTCACAGTCATTGCCATTGTAGGGTGTTATATGACTAAGATTTTCTGTATTGTAGGTGACGTGATGAATGGCCCTGGAGTCAAACAACCAAACTATTGGTAGACGAGTTGGGGTGCACATTACTGGCTAGAAAGGTTGTAGGACCTTTTGAGCCATTGTTCTTGATAAATTTCTCAGTTGGAAACATTTATTGGTTGAATGGCTAATCTTCTCACAAATTTGACATTGAATCTTAACACCTAAACCACCTGATTTCTTTCCTTTGTAGGAATTTGAAAAATTCACTGTTTGAGGGCTGGAATGATGAACTTTATTCAAGATATCCTAAATATTTCAAGAATTGGACCCAGAGTTTCCTTTGGAACCACCATTACCTTGGGAACCCAAAGAACCTTTGAGATTAAAGGAATTAGTCTCCTATCAAACAGCATAAGTTCACTTTGAAACTCATTAAATGTGACATAGCCTGTACGCATGAGAATTGACATGGAAGAAACGATAGTATTATAGCTTGAGTCAAGTCTTCCTAGCCCATAGAGAATATGATCTCTTTCAGTAACAACTTTCCCAATAGTTGCTAGATTGTCTGCTATACCTTTAAGTTTTAAAGTGTATTCTTCCACTGCAATATCATTTTTGCACACGGTTTGCAACTCCAATCGAAGATCCATTAGTCTGGTTTGTGAAGACGCAGAGAAAACTAAGTGCTTTCCATTGCATTGAAACTGATTCTCCTCAAGGGAGATGAAGTTGCATTGATTCTATTCCACTTAGCATACTTGGGGTTAATTGTTGAGATGTTAGGCAAGAATTGTGATGGTGGAGCCACAGTGGAATCAATAATTGATTTTAATCCATACACAATTATCACAGAAAGAATCTAATCGCATTATATTAATAATTGGAGTTGTCAAGCTTTATGGAGAAGTTCATGTTAACAGGAGGTGAGGCTATGAAGGTTGTGGTTGCGGAAAAAAACAAAGTTTGTGCAGCACCATTGTTGGTGGAGTCATCGTTTCTTCTCACAGGTGGTGTAGAACCCATTGAAGGTCCAATCAAAGCTTCAAGAAAGCTGATATTTTGCTCTGATACTGTTTAACATAACGTGTATTTCAAGAATTTGAGATTGTTCTCATTACCTTCTATCAATGCCTTACAATAGTATTTATAGATTCTTTTACAAGCATAGAATAAAGTGTAGAGTTAGTTACAACCATCTAACCAATTCTTGGCTATGGAAATCATTGTCTACACAAGACTGCTTGCTTATACCATGGGAGTGCATGCTAATAGGCATGAGATGATTCTCTACAAGTGCCTTCATGCTCATTCCATGTGCAGCACATACTAGCAATTGACAATCAACTGGATTATAAAATTAAATCTTTGAATGGCTGAAATCATATTATAATTATCATTTTCTATTATAATGTTGGAAAGCTGAATTGAATGAACAATTTGGATAACCAAAAGGATTGACATTAATTCTGCTTCATTTATAGAATTTGTAGAACCTTTGTCGCATCAAATTCCAATAACATTACTAAAGCAATCCCCAGCAATAACTGGGATAAATGTATGATTGTGATTCCAGGAAGCATTTGTATTGAATTTGATAAATCCTTTTGGTGGTTTCCTCTAAACTTGTACATGATTGGTAATTACACTGTATCATGTAAAAATATATATAAAATTTCAAAGAATTATTGGCTCATTTTGAATCAAGTTATCATATCCGTCCAGTCCAATCATAGTAGAGAGGGTTGAAGAAATTAAATAAACAATTATTTCTTCTCACACCTCTTCTTTTTGGACTGTGTTGATTGGTTTGAACCAACACTCTAGCTGTGTCTGTCAAGACAAACTAATAATTTATTGAAAGTCATAGCCTCACTCTATCATATCCATTTAAATCAGAAAAAATAAAGCAAAAAAGTAAAATTAATTTAGCAATAAAAAATTATGATAGTTATGGCAAAACATGACTCTCTCAAATCGTTCTCAAACATTTTCCTAATTTTTTGATAAAAAGTGTAAGACACCTTCATAAAGGACCTATGATATATATTGTGCAAATCTTGAATTAAAAAGTGTTTTCCATTTTTTCATGTAAAATGCTTAATCTCAACAGAAATAGTCACATATAATTTGTGCATGTATGGTTAGGGCTCGCTTATATAGAATTGAATCCGAATTCCTCTAATTTAGCTAATAAGGTTTCTGTTACATAATCAATTTAAGTTATATAATATTAATGTATAAAAAGAATGTTGTACATTGATTAAGATAGATATTAATGTAGTGTTTATTAGTAGTATGAGACTTCACTTTCTTTGAGATTAAAATTTTAATATTGGATGGCTCATGTTGCATATACATTATATAAAATTTACATATACTATTATTCTACACTCTATTTATGTATTGTGCATCTATATATACATATCTTATTTTTTTTCCCCTCTTTCTCTGGAAAAGAAGTTGTGTACTTTAACTCTAAGTTCTCTTTCAGTCCTGTTACTTGTGCAAGTTAATCAGGGTTCAGCAAACCAGGAGCTGTAAGCGAACTTAATTTTAAAGAACTATGTTAATTTGGACTTTGTCCCCCTTGTATCTGCTTACCAATTTAACAAAAGAGGATCAACTCTTAAAAGTGGTTTATAATAAAGCGATGAATCCAAACTCAAAAGTAGTTTTAAGAGAAGTATTTGGTATTTAACATAAAACTATTATGAGGAATTTTGAGTGGTTTTTAATAATTAATTTAGCAGAGTATGCATACTAAATTATTCAAAGTATAATTATTTTGAAAGAATTTTCTTAGATTAAATATTTTCCAGCACAATTTTAAGTGTTTTAATCTATCTGAAAATGATTGTTCTAGTTTTTGATATCTCATGTCAAATGCCCATTTTCTCATAATTTGTAAAACTATCAAAGTAATTTTCAAATGAGTTGTAACATTGACATTATAAATAATACAGAGCAAAAGAAAGACCTTAGCTTTCTCACAAGTCTACCAGGAGCATCAGAAAGGCTTCAAATCTTCAGTGCAGATCTTAGTGAACCAGAGAGTTTTCGTGCAGCCATCGATGGATGCATCGGAGTCTTCCATGTCGCTACTCCGGTTGATTTTGAGGATAGAGAACCAGAGGAAGTAGTGACCAAAAGAGCAATCAATGGAGCACTAGGCATCTTAAATGCTTGCCTAAATTCAAAAACAGTAAAGCGCGTTGTATACACTTCAAGTGCTTCTGCCGTTGTTTGTAATGACATGAATATAGATGAAATGGATGAGAGTTTCTGGAGTGATGTGGATTACATTAAAGCTCAAAAGATACCTGGAAGTTCCTACATGATCTCTAAAACATCAACTGAAAGGGCTGTTCTTGATTTTTCTGAGAAGCATGGGCTCGATGTTGTGACATTAATTCCATCTTATGTTGTTGGTCCCTTCATTTGTCCCAAACTCCCAGGTTCTGTCCGAACGACGTTGGCTTTGGTATTCGGTATGTGTTAATTAGTTGTAATACTGTATTTGTAGTTAAAATGTGTTAAATGAGTTGAGTTGAATCACCTAAACTTAACTCACTTTTAAATAAATTGCGTTCTACAGAATAATTAGCTAATTTACTTTTCCAAAATAATAAAATAAAAATTATAATTTTATTTATAAGCAAAAATATTATTATAAATATTAGTTATTATATTTTTGTAAAACATGAAAAATAAAATAAAAGTAGTATCTTTTAATTACGATATTTTATAATGATATTATTGTAATTACAAAAACGGTATCATTAACAAAGGCATTTTGTTAAATGATGATCGGAAGTGAGCTTTTTGAATTCCTGAACTCATTGAATAACCGAGTGAGGTGAGTCGATGGTTTGAGAAAATTTTAATGTTAAAAATTGTACTAATGAATATGCAGGAAACAAGGAGGAATATAGCTGGCTCATTAAAACATCAATGGTGCATGTTGATGATGTTGCAAGAGCCCACATTTTTCTGTTTGAACACCCTGAAGCTAAAGGGAGGTATAATTGCTCATCAGATGTTTTAAGCCTTGAAAGGATGTCTGAATTTCTTTCTGCAAAATATCCTGAATTTCAAATACCAACTAAAGAGTAAGTTGATCAGTTGTTCTTTCTCCATTTTACATGTTATTTATCTAATTTATTCACCAAACACTTATGAAATTGTGACACTAATTATTATCGTTTTTTTTTATATTTGATAGACCAAATCGATAAAATCAAAAAATTACTTGTCTTTTGATTTTGTTCATTCTTCTATGTACAGTTCTCTTAAGGGAATAGAAGGTCATAAAATGCCAAGTCTCTCATCAAAGAAGCTACTTGATTCGGGTTTCCAATTTAAATATGGGGTTGAACATATGTTTGATGATGCAATTACATGCTGCAAAGAAAAGGGCTATCTGTGATTCGTTTATCCAAGGCTATGAGATCTCTATGAACTTGTACTCTTCGTTTGTTTAAGTCCACCACTTATTTTAAATTAATTAAATAAAAAGTTTATATTAGCCCAAATTAGCTGTTTTTTTTAAATAAAAAGATGTGAGTTTTACTACCAAAACAATCACTTAATATTCAAAATTTGCTACTATGATTAATTCATGTTAAGAGTTTTCCTTCTTTTCTTTTTTAATTTTTATACTTTATGAAAGATTGTAAAAAAAGAAAAGAAAAAATAATTCATTTAAAATTTGTAATAATAAAATAGTATTATTCATACTTAGTTAATTTATTTATATTATTAAAAAAATAATTCAATATTTTAATATCTAATTAAAAAATTTAGTATTGAATTCTGATTATTTTAACTTGCTTAATATTTTTCATTAAACTCATTTAATATTTTTGAATTACTTATAACATTTCAAAGTGTTGTTTTTAAAATTTTTTGAAAATAAAATATATGGCAATTCAAATAGAAAAAGTACATTGGCATATATTCATCCTACAAATTCATATAATATAATAAGAGCGATTCAACGATTGTCTTCCTATATGTTTTTACTGATAAATGTGTGAGTAAAGGTGAATATTTTTTACACAGTAATATTTATTTATATATTTTTTACATATTAATAATTGATATATTATTAAAAAAATAATGATAATAAATACTAGTGGCCCCAATCATATTCGATGATTTGGAGCTCTATTATTGGTATATTGTTATATGTATTAATATTATTTAATAACAAAAATAATAAAAATAAATGATGAGTAAAATAGTTAAAAAAATTTGTTGATCTATTCGTAAAATATTAATTAATTGTACACATAAAATTATAATATTATATGTTATATAAAAATATTTTTTAAATTATAATCTAAAAATATTTTATATATTTAAATTTAATTTATGATAATAAAATGTTAGTACCAAACATTATAAAAATTAAAATAAAAATAAAAAATAAGATGAAAAACTTAAAATTAAAGCTTTTTTTTATTATCATCAAAGTTTTTCATATTTTACTTAGCTTTAAATTTAAATTTTATCTAATATTTTATTATTTCATATTTTATTTTACTAATTTTTGAATTTATCTGAAAATGTTTTAATATGAAAATTTTAAAAATAACTTTTTATTTATTTTTGTCGCTGCTATAAAACTATCTCATTTCACTAGTTTAAGAAAATGGATGCAATAAGTACAGACGAACAAAATTTGTATTTGTTAACCTTTTATTTTTTAATTATATGTATTTTTAAGTTGGAGGATGCTTTAAGCAAAACTTTTAAGTATGGTTTTCTAGTACCATTCGTGAGATGGTAGCATTAACTTCAGTCATACTGATTTCTCATAGTTTTCTTTCTTTTTTGTGCCTTAAATTAGTTACTCTTTGTAGATGTTTGAGCATTAATTCGCCTGCTGGAGGTCAGCCAACTCAAGTTGCATTTGCTGATGATGTCTCGTCTGTTGTAGTGCTTCTCAAACAATGTTGGGTTCTTGTACCGAGAAGAAATTACTAAAAGCTTAGATGATTCTAAGTAACAAAATAAGTTTCTTCTCCTTGAAATAAAGAAAAAATACCGAAAAATCCATGACAAAAGATACATTATCATTTTATTTGGAGCAACTGCGATTATGGTAGCGCTGATGGAAACACAGTAATTACTTATTGCTCGTAGGGTTTAGATAATCATGGATTCCATTTATTTATTTATTTTTATGTGTCTTTTACAGGATTGTAGTTCAAACATCAAAGTGTTTTATGTCTGGTGTCTACTTCTTATCTTCATCATTTTGTTACTTTTAGGGACTGATACTATACTTTGTCAGAGAAAAACTGGAAAAATCTTGGGGCATGTTGACACAAATCAATTAAAAAAAAATAACATGACTACTATATCACCGAATGGGCATTTCATTGCAGCAGCAGCTTTCACTGTTGATGTGAAGGTATTCTCTAGCATGTCCACAAGCAGTTTTCAAAATCTCTGCCAAGATGGAATAAGTAGAGATGTTCTCTAATTTTTGTTTTTTTTTTCTTCTTCTTTTCCTGCCCGATTTCTCTTTGACAGATCTGGGTAATAGTGTATTCGAAGGATGGCTTGATCAAGGAGCTTTCAAATGTTATGCAGCTAAAAAGACATAAGGTTAAACTTTATCTTATAGAACTACAGTGACACAAGTTCAGTTAAAGTGGTTTTCCCCTACGTATATTTGATGTGGGGAAATTAAGTAATTTATTTTCTTCCTCTATATCAGCATGTTCTTACTGATAGGTATTCTTGTAAAAATATGATCGTGAAACGGTAAAAAAACAATTTTTTACTAATGAAACTACAAAGCATTTATATGATCATCTAAGATAATGTTTCTCCATTTCATCAGGTTTTATTTTAGAGTGCACTGTCTTGGTTATGCTTTGCTCCGAACTCAGAGCGAATCATCACAGCATCAAAAGATGGATCAATAAGAACGTGGAATATCAATGATATAGTATGACTTGTTATGTACCTTTGCTGATGTCTTGCTAGCTCTCCCCTCCACTCAAGGCATATGCATACACTTGCACAAAACTAACTTTGTTTATTGGGAAGTAAAATTAATCTCTTTAGGATAATAAGAAAAAAAGGAAAAAAGAGAAATATTAAATACACATATATTTACAGTTTCATTAATTATGATATATTTTATGTTGTTTTTACAAAATGAATAATTTATTTATTTTTAAAATTATTTTTTCATATATCACACCATAATAATTTATTTAAAAAAAACGAGTGTAAATATATATGCAATTTATTTTATTCTATAGATAACAATAGCATAAAATATCAAAGTAAAATATGGTTTGTAATTGATTTTAGTTATTTTATCATTTTATTTTATAATTGTTTTATCAATAAAATTTATTAAACATAAATATTTAAACAATTGTGTATTTTTTAAGTCATTATTTTAACTACTTGTTATTTAATTTTTTAATTTATTTGTCAAAATAAATATAACATATATTTATATTTATATGTATTAAATAAAAAAATTACTGTAAAAAATAATTACTATGGTTTTGATATTTTTGATGATTCATTAAATTAATAATATATTTTTTCCAAAATTTATACTTAAAATTTAAGTCTTCACATTCAAATATAAGTAGCTTGTAAATTTAGAGAAATTCTTTCAAAAAATTGAAATATAAAGAGAATTTTACAATTCTTACCAAAAATTCAGAGGAGAAAAAAAAAAAAAATCCCGCGCCGGGTTCCCTATTTTCCGAAGTAGCACTTGTGATATTAAAATATAAAATCAGTGCTCGTGTCGGCTTCAGAAACTTAAAGAGCAAAATAGACTGAAAGTGCTTTGAAGTTGTTCTGCTAGGGCTTTAAATCACAAGTGTTTGTGATTTTGCTTGGTCTTTCCCTCTGCTTCTAAGAAGGACGTCAATCAATGACTTTCTGGGGTGAACTATACGAACCCTTTTACATTATTTTTAACTTTTTTAAAATTTATTTTTATTTTTTATTCTTTCCCTTGTCGACAATCATACATCGTAAAGATTGATTACACTCCGAGCTAATCATCTTTCTTGATTTCTGAATCTTTATAATTATTTCAGGAACTGAAGTAAAACCGGGTAAACCTTTCATTTGTAAAGCTAATGAATCCAAAGGACGGCTCCATATCTCTATGGTAATAACCACAACGACAACCTCTCTTTTTTCCTTGTATTGTTCTATTAGTTTTTAGTGGAATTGGTAACAGAGCAAGTAGGCTCAATGTTCAAATCATGCTTGAATAAGTGTTGGACCTACAAGCGCACACTTAAAAGACACTTAGCGGTGCTAGAATGTATAAATGTAACCTTTCTGATTTTTAAATGACCCTGTTATACAACTGGGTTCAAAAATAAACTCCCTCCCCCTACCTCACGTAGATACTAGAAAAAGAAAAATATATACTACAGAATGTTGGAAAAAAATGGATGGTTATAAAAAAATAAATTTCACAAATCCAGGATAATTTTTCAAATTAAAATAGAACAAAAATAACACCAAAGATTTTTGCGTGGAAAAATCTTTTAAAATGAAAGTAACAACCACGGGACCCATAAGCTACTTAAAACTTCCACTATAATAAGATGAGATTACAAACTCTACCTTTAGGTGGATCTCTCACAAAATATAATAAATATGTATCTTTAATTTATGGGTAAAACTTCACAAATTAGCTCTCAGTTTTCTTCTCTTAGAAACTCTCTCTGTTGAGGCTCTCTTTGATTTCTTTCTCTCAGCTTGTTCTGTTGTAAATTGAGATTAAGGCTAAGGCCTTTTTATAGAAGAAAATAATGAATCCTTCAAGCCAATTCTAACTCAACATTTTTGACTTTTTTTTTCTCTGTCTTTTTTTTTCTTGGTTGTTGGCCCACATAGTTAGACCAACAAATCTCCCCCTCCACCTTATGTGGGACAAGGCTCTTCCACACTCGCAATTTTTCTACAGATAGCAAGCTTTTCTCTAGTCACGGTCTATGTCATCATATCTGCCTCGTTATCATTGGTGTGAATCTTCTTAACTTGTAGTAGTTTATGTTCCAATACATCACGAATCCAATGATACCTTACGTCGATGTGTTTGGACCTTGAATGGAAGGTTGAGTTCTTGTTAAGGTGAATGCATTCTGACTGTCGCAATAAAGAACATAATTTTCTTGGTTCTGATGCAATTCTTGTAGGAACTTTTTTATCCACCGGATCTCCTTACAACCTTCAGTGATTGCAATGTACTCTGCTTTTGTGGTACTTAAGGTAATATACTTTTATAATCGCGATTGCCATGAAACAGCTCCCCGTCCAAATGTTATTAAGTACCTGGATATAGATTTCCTCGTATTCACGTCGCCAGCCATATCTGAATCTGTATATCCTTCTAATACAGGTTTATTATTACCAAAGCATAAAAAATGACTGGAGGTTCCTCTAAGATACCTGAGTATCCATTTGATAATTGCCCAATGTTCCTTTCTAGGATTTGATAGGAATCGACTCACAACGCCAACAACATGTGCAATGTTTGGTCTGGTGCATACCATAGCGTATATTAGATTGCCAACTGTCGATGCATAAGGCACCTTACTCATCTCCGATTTCTCCTCCTCACTTGAGGAACATTGACTCACATTAAGTTTGAAATGACTTGTAAGTGGACAACTAACAGGTTTAGCTTTGCTCATGTTGAATCTTTCAAGAATTTTTTCAACATACTGTTTTTGGGAAAGCTTGATCTTTTGCTTTTGTCTATTGTAGGTAATCGTCATGCCAAGAATCTACTTAGCGGGTCCTAAGTTCTTCATTGCAAAGGACTTGCTCAACTCCTTCTTCAACTTGTTAATTTTGTCAATATTTTGACCTATAATTAACATGTCATCGACATAAAGCAAAATAATAATAAAATCACCATCAAAGAATTTCTTGATGAAGACACAGTGATCAGCCGTCGCTTTATTGTATTCATTATTCTTCATGAATGAGTCTAACTTTTTGTACCACTACCTTAGTGCTTGCTTCAGACCGTACAAGCTCTTTTTTAGTCTACATACCAACTTCTCTTTGCTTTTGACTTGGAAACCTTCGGGCTGCTCCATATAGATTTCCTCATCAAGATCACCTTGTAAGAATTTAGTCTTTACGTAAAGTTATTCAACCTCTAAATTAAGGCTAGTTGTCAAACCAAGAACAACTCGGATTGAAGACATTTTAACTACTGGTGAGAATATTTCATCGAAGTCAACGCCCTTCTTCTGCTCGAATCCTTTCACAATCAATCTCGCTTTGTAACGTGGTTACGAGCTGCCTTCTTCACTTTTGATTCTATACACCCACTTGTTCTTGAGAGCTTTTCTTCCCTATGGTAGTTTCATCAGGTCAAATGTGTGGTTCTCATGTAGAGATTTCATTTCTTCTTGCATGGTTTTTAACCACTCAGTCTTATGTTGATCAGTGATAGATTTATCATAACTCTCTGGTTCTCCCCCTTCAGTGAGCATCACATACTTGTTAGGAGAATATATACGACTTGGTTGTTGTACTCGGGTGGATCTCCTTGTCTGTACTTCTGGTTGAACTTGTTCAAAAACTTGCTCTGGTTTTGAATTGCCAGTTGGTAGATTAGCATCATCAGTATCTGGTGTAACTCCCCTGTCATCAGGATTTGTTGGTGGAGAGACTGGGTCCAAATTAAGTGGAATTTCATCTGATTGTGGTTTCTCGAATTTATCAAAATCCTCGATTGTTTGGTCTTCAAGAAACACCATGTCTCTGCTTTTGACAATCCTTTTGCTAATAGGATCCCAAAGTCTATAGCCAAATTCTTCATGGGCATATCCCATAAAGATACAATGCTTTGCTTTTCCATCCAACTTGGGCCGCTCATCTTTTGGGATGTGAACAAATGCTCTACAGTCAAATACTTTCAAGTGTTTGTAAGAAACTTCTTTCCCCATCCAAACTCTTTTCGGTACGTCGTAGTTCAGTAGAACTGATGGAGAAAGGTTGATTAAATCGATTGCTGTTCTCATTGCCTCCTCCCAATAGGAGTTCAGCAGTTTTGCTTTTGAGAGCATACATTTGACTCTTTCACAGATGGTTCTGTTCATTCTCTCTACGACACCATTGTGTTGAGGTGTCTTTGGTATTGATTTTTCCAGCCTGATGCCAAAACTTTTGTAATACTCCTCGAATGGTCCACGATACTCACCACCATTGTTTGCATGTACACACTTCAAACGTCTGCCAGTTTCTCTTTCCACTTTTACATAAAACTTCTTGAAAACTTCATACACTTGATTTTTAGTTTTCAAAACAAAAGTCCATATTTTTCTAGAATGGTCATCAATAAAGGTTACAAAATAGTGAGCACCTCCTAGTGACTTACAACTCATTGTATAGACATTTATGTGTATTAAATCTAGAATATTTGCCTTCTTAGATGGTGCGAGACTACGAAATGCAACTCTATGTTGTTTTCCCATAATACAGTTAACACAAGTTCACAAGGGTGTACCTTTCATTCCTGGTAAGAGCTCCTTCTTGGAAAGAATTCTGAGTCCTTTTTCACTCATGTGGTCGAGTTGCTTATGCCATAGTTCGGTAGGAACTTCTTTCCTAGTGGTATTTACTTCTCCTCTACACAGTCTAACTTCTGTGATGTAGAGTGATGTAGAGTGATGTATCTTTTTTGCCTTTAGCTACTACCAAATTGCCTTTGGTGAGCTTCCACTTTCCTTCACCAAAATAATTATTGTATCTATCATCATCAAGCATACCGATAGAGATTAAATTGAGGTGGATATCAGGAACATGCCTCACATCTTTTAGAATTAATCTGCATCCAAGATGTCTCTAGATAAATGTTGCCAATGCTGACAATTTTTGATGCATCATCATTTTCCATCCTCACACATCCAAAATCACCTTAAGTGTAGGTTGAGAAGAATTTCCATCGTGAGGTGACATAATAGGAAACACCTGAGTCAACTACCCAAGTAGTGTCTTGGCATGCAAGATTGACATAATCAGCATCTCGAACAATGACAACTTCTTTAGTGATAGTTGTGGTGTCATTTGTTTGGGTTTTTGCTTCTTGATTTTTGGATTGTTTCGCCTTTAATCTTCTACATTCTCGAATGAAATGTATGGGCTTGCCGCAATGATGATACTTCTTGTCATGCCTTGATCTAGACTTCGATCGTCCTTTTTGTTGGCTTTGGTTACGAGGATTTTTACTTTTACTTCTTCCGTGCTATTCTTGCTTGCCTTGTTTCTGCATGATAAGCGCTTCAGTGTCAGGAGTATATCTTTCATCTTTTCGTCAAGATTCTTTGTTTAGCATTGTCTTTTACCATATCCATGGTAAGCTTGCCGTCAGGAACTGAGTTGCTAACTGACACAACTAGAGTATCTCAACTTTTTGGTAGAGAGCTCAGCATTAACAACGCTTGTAGCTCGTCATCTACGGTCATCTTCATAGAGTTGAGTTGATCTACAATGCCTTGAAACTCGCTCATATGTTCTGATACGCTACTTCCGTCTTTATACTTCAAATTGATTAATCGTCGTATCAGATTAGCTTTATTTTGTGCGGTTATCCTCGCATACATTTTCTCCAACTTTTGCCGAAGAACATAAGCATCATGTTCATTAGCAAAATTTTGAAAAATGCTCTTGTCAATCCATTGTCTGATTTGAGCAGCACACCTTCGGTTCAGAACAGTCCATTCAATGTCGGTACTGATTACTTCTTTCTTCTTCGGCATTATAATTGGCTTCCATAGATCTTTAATGTATAAAAGATTCTTCATCTTTTGGCTTCCAAATTGTATAATTAAATGCAATCAACTTTATCATATTACCTGTGTTCTTCTCCATTTGAATCGTCAGTCAACAGGTTTCGCAAAGTTTGGTACTTTTCTAACGATGAATAGTACCAATGAATAGTGTTTCCAAATAGTACTGATGAATTTGTGAATAGTACCTACCGACAAAATAGTATCGTATATGTAAATAGTCTCTGTGAATAGTATCTCTCGTTGAATACAACCAAGACTCTGATACCATTTTGTTGGGAAAAAATGGATGGTTGTAAAGAAATAAATTTCACTAATCCAGGATAATTTCTCAAATCAAAATAGAACAAAAATAACACCAAAGGTTTTTGCATAAAAAAACCTTCCAAAATGAAAGTAACAATCACGGGACTCGTAGGTTACTTAAAACTTCTACTATAATAAGATGAGATTACAAACTTCACCTTTAAGTGTATCTCTCACAAAATACAATAAATATGTATCTTCAATCTGTGGGTAAAACTTCACAAATTGACTCTCAGTTTTCCTCTCTCAGAAAACTCTCTGTGCTGAGGCTCTCTTTAATTTCTTTTCTCTAAACTTGTTCTGTTGTAAATTGAGATTAAGGCTAAGGCCTTTTATAGAAAGAAATAATGAATCTTTCACGCCAATTCTAGCCCAATATTTTTGCCTTTTTTTTTCCTTCTCTGGTGCCATCTTTGTTGAAACCAAAATTTGTAATTTTTTTTTCTTTACGATTGGCCCACATAGTTGGACCAACATAGAGATCAATTTCCTTCCAAATGCTTGGGGGTTATTTGTGAAACTCAATTCGTGAAAGGAGGGTTAGTCCATGCAATTCAGTCTGAATGTAATGTTGGGTTGTCTTGAATCTAACATCCCTTTATGAAAAAAAAGAGTAGAAAAGTATATGTGCTTGTCAGGTGTTGATTGCTATGTTTTTTTCTTATGAATTTTGATGTTTATGGAGGTTTCCTGAATTGGGCTTTACTGTTTGGGTCTATGATACAATTATTGGTTTCTTCAGGCGGCTCTGGGTTTTGGTGCTAACCCTGCCAAGAGTGTTCTTCAGTGTAATGTAGGAGATAAAAGTCCTGTTTATCTTTGCTCTTTGTATCCTTTGACTAATGAGTCACTGCAACTGCATTTGGAATTTGAGGAGGTTAATGATGTTGTCTTCTCTGTTATTGGTCCTCGGAGCATCCATCTCTCAGGTTATTATCTGGGTAGTGGTCGTCAGTTCGTTCTAAATTCTGATTCGTATCCTTCTGTTGGATTTGTTGACTTGTTTTTCTATATTACATTTTCGTGTGAAGTTGATTTTTTTACTTAGAGACTTGGTTTTGTAGGGAAAAGTAGAACCATTAAAGGGCTTTTTTGTTGTTTTAAAACTTTATGGGGTTAGTTTGTTATATATGTAAACCTCATGGGGCATTCAGGATATTTTTTTATTTTTTAACAGAAACAAAATGTAATTTTTTTTTTTGCTACGAGCAAAAATCGTTTTTTGGTTTAACCCTTTTCCTAAGCTTTTTCTAAATAGGTTCTAAAAACATATGGTTAATGTGGATGGATGGACATTGTTTCCCATCTTATTGTTTGCAAATTTGCTTGAGATTTCCTTTATTTTTCCTTTACTATGATGGAAAGAGAATCCTACGGAGAAGATATTGCTGAGTCAGAGACACAGCAAACGGATAATAGTGAAGATGAGTATGAAGGTAGTTTTATTGACGATGGAGATCCAGAGATGTTTTTGCCTTCTTCCATTTCCAATAGTGAAGGTATGAGTATGACTACAGAGTTACGTTTATATCCTTTCTTTTGTGAAACATCTTATTCTAAAAGGTGTTTGTCTAAAATCATCTTTGCACCCACCCAGAGTACCATCTTTTTGAGATGTTTTCCAGCTATGTCTGTCTCATTCTTTATATGGTATAGAAATATCTCGAAGCCTATAAGTATAATCTTTCAGTGTCACATTTCTTCATTCATTATCTTCCATGTTTAGTGTGTTTACTATATGTTGTTTTAATAATATTTATAATCTGAAGTTTTGAATTTGGCGCTATTGGTTTTGGCTGTTATAGACCAGGCTTTGGATAACAATAAACCTCGGAATGGAAAGCACTTCAGCAGACGGCTTAGAAAGAAATGCATAGTTAGTGAGTCTGATGATGAGCCATCTTCTCGACAAAAAGATGCCAATTGTACTTCTCACGTTCCAGTAGTGGAAAGTAAAGATGACAACAAGCTTCCAATTTCCTCTTTATGCAAGAGTAAGTTCACTTCAAAGAAAGTTGCACAGAAAGAGGAGGAAGTTAACATTGAAGCGAGCAACAAGAAAACAGAGGATGGTGGAAATCAAGATACTGAATCACAAAGAAAATTTGATGGTGTTGTCAATGGTCGGGCAAAGAGGTGAATTGCTTAGTTAATGCACTGACAAATTTTATTGTGTAAAGAGTTTAGTTCCGTTTACAATTGTTAGTTACAATTAACCTCTACCACTATGTAATGGTAAGTGAAAATTGAAGGATAAATGTGGACCTATGGTTGTATGTACAAAATATACGCATAAAGAAAGTAACTAGTGATACTAGTATTTCATTACGCGATAGTTTGTGGAATATGACTTTTTGAAATGGTCTATTGACATTTCACAGTACATCGTGCAGACATCTTCTTTATGATGTGGTTGGGAACTTGGGAATACTTGTTAACAATATGAACTTGATCATTTTTTCTTTTCTCTTGGTTCACAATTTTATTGCAGGCATTATGATCTGCCAATTGAACCCTTGCTTCCATCTGAAATTGGCTATGAGAATGGTGGAACACCTAATAAAAAACAGAAAGAGTGGTCCATGGAGGGAAAATCTCAGCTAGGCAACAAAGAGGCTGACCTCATGGCCCAAGATTCGAATTTGGAAGATGAATGGCAGCAGAAGGCAGCCAATAATAAGTGAGTTCTTCTTTTACCTGTGCTATGGGCATGCCACAGACATACTGCATTTAATTATGCATTCATTTAGACCTCTACTTCAATGAATCCCATTTTTTTGTTTATCTGCTCAACTTAAACCTTTCTTGCTGCCATTCACAAGCATGGGTACCGAAAATAATGAAAGGCCAAAGAAGAAGAGGAAAAAGAAGAACAAGGAGGTGAAAGTTTTTGAAGATGATAGTGTCCAGCATGAAAATATTGTCAAAGATGATGGCATAGAGGCTGATGAAAATCAATTCAAGGAGAAGAAAACTAAGAAAAAGAACAAAACAGAAGAGAATCAGGAAGCTGCAAACTATGATGTACCTCTTTTGTCGGCTGAAAAGATAAATTCTTCTCCCATGGGAATTGAGTCCAAGAATGCTGGGACATCTAAAGTTAGGACCTTGAGAAATGGGCTAGTCATTGAACAGTTAGAACCGGGTAAACTGGATGGCAAAATTGCTTCTTCAGGGAAAAAGGCAAGTAATTTTTATATTGTATTATTTGAAAATGATAGTTTTTATTTTAATTTTAGTTATTTATGAAACTATGGCTGAGATAGTATTGGTTTGATTTCAGATCAGTATCAATTCCATTGGTAAGTTGAAGAATGGAGAAGTTATTGAGTCCACTAGAGGCTCTTCTCCCTACAAATTCCGCTTAGGTACATACTATCCAAATAAAATAAATTAAGTGTAATCAAGGGTTGTGACTTGAAACACTGTTTCAAATAGTTCTCCCTTTATTTTTGTTAATTTACCCGTGTTTTTTTTGGCAGGTGCTGGAAAAGTGATTGAGGGTTTGGAAGTTGGTATTGATGGTATATTTGTTTGACAATGAAATTTGTGTTTAATTACTGTAGTTGTTTATGTATTAATACCACTCTTGAAGTGTCTAATGCGTGCGAGCTTGATCTCCAGGAATGCAAGTAGGGGAGAAGAGAAGACTCACCATCCCACCTTCACTCGGGTAAGTCACTTAACTGAGTAGTGCTTTCAATTTTATATTTGCTGACTTGTATCTCCAATGTCGTCTCCTTACAGTTATGGTAGCAAGGAAGATGGGAACAACATACCACCAAACTCATGGCTGGTTTATGACATTGAGTTGATTAAAGTTCGTAGATGAACTCTTGGCTTGGCGATTTTTGCACTCCGTGCATTAATTGTCTCCTACAATAGAACCTGGAGAGTCTTAGCCAGTTGGTTTTCGGATGAGGTTATTGGATGCAATCTAGTAGGAAAAAAACACCCTCAGAATTTTAGTCAGCAGCAGCCAATTTTTGAGTTTTTTAAGGATGCATGATCTCCATATGTAACACATGCAGGCGGGGTAAAATGAGTGCAAAAAGATATTTGATTGAACGTGCCGCATTTGTAATCAAACGAAGACGATTATTTCATGGTTTCCTCATATTCCTTTATCAACATATTCATCCCAACAACAATACAAGTGTTTTTTGAGTCTCGTCCTTTTTTTATTGTTATTTTTTGTCATTTTAGTATAAAATATATTTTATTTTATTTTAGGATAAAAATGTTAGTATAAATAATTTTTTTGATTATATTTATTAAAAAAATATTTTAAGTGTTTTTTCTTTTCAGAATATCATTATGGTAATTATTTTATGATAAAAATATTTTATTAAATAGCTTGCGAGTTTGCTTGAGCTGAATATTTCTAGGAGCGAAGATCATAAGGTCATTTGGGTGTTTTAGTTTTGTAGTTTAAGAATAATATTTTATTTTTTTTTGTTATTTTTTTCACCTGATTTCATTAATAGGGAATTAGAGTTATCATTTTAATTAATACTCTTACCATTCAATAATCATTTTAATATTGTCATTTTAATCATTATTCTTATCATTCAATTACTATTTTAACATTATAATGTGCCTCTCTCTATGTATTATTCATTTTTAGTTTTATTCTTATCTAAATAATAATATATTATTTTAGATTTTAATGAAATTTGATTTTTTATATTTCTATGGCCCTTTTTGCAATGACAATAGAACCCAAAAAAAAAATATTGTTTTCTATTCTAAAGCACTAATAGTTATTTTAGATGTAACCAATTAGATTTTGACAATCATTTTCCTATTTTTAAGCTCCTTAGCTTATTGTAAGTTCGTAACAACCTGAGTGAACTGCTCAGAATTAGCTGTTTTTAGATTTGCTGCTCTTAAAGAATGGCAAACTAGTAGCGTATTGAGATATAAACTTGTTACCTTGCATTTTGTACATATGGCGAAAAGGGTTGCCAAAATACTGGAAGTTAGGAGCCAATAGTGGAGTATAAATTGGCAATCACAATTGTGAAACTTTGATTTCATTGTTAATAGAAAGAGAATCAAGGTGAAACATTACTGTAATTTCGACAGTTAAAACTAATTATGTCCTGCAATGATTTTGTTTAGTGTATTTTTTTAACTGAATTTTTTGTCTAGTCTATAAATTACTATAAATATGACAGCATTCCTGACAAAGGCATTGCTACAAGAATTGGATTAGAAAGGTTGGTCTTCAGAGAAAATTTCCTTGGCAACAAAACATTATAAGAGCTAGTTTTGCTTAATCATCACCTCACTTCAATATATATTATTGGAAAGTTTGCAAAAAGTTCAGACTTCAAATAGTTTACACGAAGTAAATTTAAAGTAGAGTCAGCACAATGGCAAATACAGGTCTCTGATACGATACATTAATCTACGAACATGAGGACATTGATTTAACACTCAAGCAGCTTTTATCAATGATGAAACATTTATTTCTAATATGGCGATTAGTCTTTCCTGAGATCCATGTATTCCCGTCGAATACCTTCAGCATTTAAAATCACAATTTCAAGCTTGTCCCCCTGTCACAAATCCATAACACTTCAGCATATCGGCAAGGACTAAAATATCAACGTACAAACTTTAATTTTACAAAATATCTAAAATATAATTGATATCTACAAAATCTTTTGTAAAAATCAAAATTCATATAACATGTGATATTGAGTAAACAAAAATAAAATATATTACATTTTAACAATTTTTAAATAGTTTGAGGATTTTAACACAATTTTAATATTTTGAGGGAAAAATGTTATGAAAGTCCATTTTTCTTTGAGTAAAAATATTTTTTTAATCCTCTTACTTTAAAAAGGTATTTGTTAGTTTTTTTACTTATAAAAAAGGTGTTCATTAATTCTTTTACTTATAAAAAAGGTGTTCATTAATCCTTTTACTTATAAAAAAATGGATTCATTAGTCCTTTTTTCTATTTTTAGTCATAGAAAAGGAAACACAAAAAGTCTTTTATTGATAAAAAAAATTAAACGTATATCAGTGAGGGTAATTTCATTATTTACCCCTATCCTATCAATCTAAACAAATTGCAAACATATCTGGTGAAGGTATTAGCGTATTTTATCCCTATCCTATGACTGAAAATACCCCTGATAATTTTATTTTTAAAAGAAAATAAATTCAAAATTACTAAGTGTCTCCTTTTGGCATCATTTTTATAAATAAAGGGACCAAATGCCACCACCTCAAAGTTAGGGGACTAAATGACATTTTTTGTATAAATAAAAGGACCATCGTGGCCTTACACCATATTTTTGACAAAAAAAATGTCCTTATGTTTTTCACATTGGTACCCTTCTAATTATTTAGAAAAACACCATATTTTAATTCATGAATACAGGTAGTACATCAGCTTCGAAGGACAAAAATCTGGATGCTCAATGGAGGGGCAAAGCAGGAGAAAAACTTACCGTGTATATATCTCTCTCAGTTGCGGATGCAAAAGCATTTTTTACCAAACCAATTGCTTCTCCTTCAGAAAGTGGCGTGACAGCATCCTGAATGGAATAAAAGTATATATATATCAGCCATGGGATGAGAAACATGCATTAATAGATGAAGGTAACAAAATTTCTCCAGCAGACCAGGGCAGGCAACAAGAGAGGGCTTGGAGACTTTAGCTGGTTATCCAGAAAAGGCATAATCAGCGTAGAACCGGAACCTTGGGCGCTATATCCAACCCTCTCATAGGAACCGACAGCATCATATGTAAAGACACAGCCCTTACCTAATGGAATTGAGTTATTCATTAGTATTATCCAAAAAGAAAAGTTAAACGGGCCAAGGCTTGAAAGAATTACCTTCATTATCAAGACCACCCAAAACGTTAAATGCATAATAAGGGAAGAAACGTTTGTAGTAGAGGGTGTTAGAGAGTAGCTGAGCCATTGCAGGGCAGCTCATTTGCTTGTTATGTTGATGTTGATAGATCTGGAAAACAGTAATAGTTAATCCAAATGACAGCACGAAGAACTAAATATTAATTCGCATATAGATTGCTTCATGTCCATATTTGCAATATACAATTGGCTGGAGTAAAATGATGAGTTATTAAAGATAGCATTTGTTTCAATGTTTCAAGCCCCACCAAGTGCCGAGCTTCCAATAACTTTTGTAAAGCCCTAACATCAGCTTGAAAACCAGAAGAAGCCATCACACTTTTTTCAGCCCTACAAGATTAAGAGTTTGAAATGTTTAAGATGCAACCTCATTATTAATATGTGCAATAAGCAACCTAAGTTTTCATCTCCATAAAGGTAACTCGCATTATTTAAGTAAAATAACTACTTGGTTATTTTTATTAACAAACAACAAAAGAATTTAATCACGTTAGAAGTGCACTATTATTCCAACTACATATTAGTTAATAGTTGACGCTAGACGTTGACTAACTATCATTGTCTATTGATTTTTAGGCAAGCATGGGTAAACAAAGGGTTGCCTTTTCACAGAGGATCTCATCCTAGTGTAAAATTATTAGGTTAAATTTTTAATTGCTCTAGATCTAGTCATTTTGTTCCGTAAATAGAAACTCCTGAATATATGAGTGAAAGTAGTTTTACAATAACTATGAACGAATTGGCTAAAAACGAATCCAAATTAAAACCCAACAATTTCATTCAATCAACGAGTGAAAACAAAACCTTTATACACCAACTGCAACACTATAATTAAAAAAATTCTTACGCCACTAACCCAAATTACATAAAGCACCAGTTAAGAATCCAGAAAACCCCTTAATTAAAACTCCAACCAAATAAAGAATTTTGAAAGGAAGAAAAAATACAGAAAAGAAACGAAATCAAGTGACATTTATACTAAAAGCCTTACAGTTTGATTATTTTAGAGTAATCACGGGTGAGGATACTGTAACCGGTGGACATACGAGTATCAGCAGCGATGACACAGTAATCGGCTCCGGCAATTGCCACACAGGAACTGTGATCATTTCAATCATATCACAGCAATATTTAGATCCCTTCGATCAAACGAACAAAATAGAAAAGGTAAAATACAAATCAAATACATGTGAGCTTAGAGAAAGAGAATTATACCCGCCATTGTTGTCGTAAGGGGACCAGTTAGCCTTTTGCTTGGTCATGTTCAAATGGGCTTTGAAAAAATCGCACAACAATAGAGCGAGCAAGAGAGAGTTAGGGCGTGAAACTAATAACTAACGAGGGAAAAAATGAGCTGTAGGATTTGCTTCTTTCTTCATAGGAGTGTCTTTCTCTTCAAGAAAGGAAAACAATTAAAAAAACGTCGTCGTTTGAGCTGAATGGGCACTGATCGTCGTTAGACTACGCGGCTGTCGTTTCAGAATTTCGCCCATTAGTGAAATTTTTCGCCCAATAGTGAAATAAAGTGGTATGGGAGTAAAAGATTCTGTGTTTTACTTATAATAGTAAAAAGTATAAAAAGAATATGTTTGGTATATATATATATATATATATATATTAAAAAATTAAAATAACTCTAATTTAATCTATTTAAAATTTATGGTATTAAAAAATTAAAATAAATTTAATTTAAAATTTAACTTATAATAAATATGTATTATTAATAAGTTAATATTTTTTTATTTAAAATATATGATATCTTATTTTTATTTATTTTATTTTACATTATAAATAATATTTATATTAATTTTAAAGTCTGAAAACATATGGTTGGATCATAAAAATCCACCCATAATTTTTTTAATATTTTTATAAAATTATTAAATAAATGTATCATTTATTATATTTTTAATAAAAATATTAATAAAATTAAAATTAGTAGATAAAATAAATATTAACTTAAAGCAAATATATCCACACCACGTGCATATTCAAAGCAAATTTTCTTTAATAAAAAAATAAAAAATAACATATTTATTATTTATTTAATTACGTGCATAATTTTTTATACATATAATTTTATTTTTAATTTTATGAAAAAAATATTTTTTTTTTAAAATAAAAAAATATACAAATATATGTTGTGTAATTATAATAACATTTTTTTAATTTTATTAATTACATAATTTAATTATTGTTGAAATTGGTAAAAGACTCTTAGATATAGATTTGTAGGTGTAATATTATTTTAAAGAAAAGAATGAAATTTCATTTCCATATATTAGATAATGTTTTTCTTTTAACATATTAACAAGTTTGATTATTAAGTTTTGATATAAATTGTATACGTGATAATGAATTTTTTATATTTGCTAAACATATCTATATATTAAGTATTTATTAAATTATTATTTTTTCAAATAATATTTAATAAATGAGATTAACTTATAAATTTAAAAGCTTAAGATTATATCATGTATCTTATATTTGCTCTAACTCATTTATTAAATTTTGAATGAAAATCTAAACCTATTATTTTATGTTACAATAAAATAAAATAAAATAAAATAAAAATTGATCGAAGAAGAAACTATGTACTAATTGTAATTGTAATTGTAATTGAAACAAGAAACTTATAAAGAAATACACGTGACTTAATCAACACTTTAACAATAATGGGAAGAATCGTTTAGCTACAAACAATCGATGAAAAGGAACGAAGTTTCGCTGGAGAAGCCGAAACACAGAAACACGAAGGAGAGAGCGGAATAGGAAATACAGCCCAAGTTAGTGAGAAACAGTTTCCGATCTTCTTCTACTGGAGGCCATGTTGTTTCTATGGACTTGGCTTCTATGTTTCTTCTTCATTCTAGCTCTGCTTTGCCTAGTTGGTTACCAGGTTTATTATTATTATTATTATTCTCTTTTTCCCTATTTTGGCCCTCTTTTTCGTTTTCAACTATTTCAGACTACTTCCACACAAATACTTCATTTGATGATAGCGATGTAATTATAATTCCATACCCATCTGTATTTACTATCTGAATTTATATTCTCAAGTGCTTATTTGACTTTTTATTCTTCTAAAATCAGACTTGCATCTGTTTTTTAGACGAACAAAAAAATGCTCGATACAGAAACAATTTATATCCCCCCAGGGAAAAAAAATGGACTATGGTTTTTTTAAAATCCTTTTCCTTTTATAGTTTTTCTTAAAAGTCTGTACTTGACTATGTATAATGGTAACGGAACAGGGCTTGCAATTATTGTGCTTCTTGGAGACTGATACAGGATAACTCAGATGATAATTGCAGTATTTTATGAAGTGATTATTTTATAATGGACACATATTTTGGTAAAAAATTGTAAATTTGATTTGGAGTGACCAGGTACCGATGCCTTAATGAATAATGAAGGCTCTATATATATAGTTCATAGTACTATGAATTTTACCTTCTGACTATCTTTCCATATGATATATGGACTAACTATACGGACAAATGGTTTGACATTTTGAGTTAAAATAACTATACGGGAAAATGGTTTGACATTTGGAGTTAAAATGGTATAATTTGTGTGTTTATCTATGATGGGCTGTTTATTTGTGAGCAGGGGATAGTAGGTTGTCTGACTTGGTAAAATGTCTTGGTGCTCTAACATGGATGAATTTTAATTCTATTAGTTCTACGAAAATCTTTATGAGTATGTTTATGAAATTGATTTTATGTAATTTACCTTGGTGTTCTAGCATAGATGAATCCAAGTTCTATTAGTTCGGCAAAAAAGTTTTGATGAATATGTATATGAAACTTATTTTATGTAATACTAAGTTTTTTGGTGAATGTTAGCACATTTAAGACACTTTAAGTTTACTGACAAATGACAATGCAAGTGGTCATTTTGGTTCTAGCTTGGAACACTAGGCCTGTTTGGTTGCATTACTTAAAACCTGTTTTTTGCATTTAAAAACGAATAAGGACCTGTTTGATCCATTAACTCAAAAATTATTTTTAAATCATTACTTAAAAACAATTGTTTATAGTTTTTAAAAACAATGAGTTCTTTTGCTATTATATTAATAAATTGTCTTAAAAAACAAAAAAACAAAATGATTATGTTGTTTGGCCAATTTTTTTTTTAATCATGTGGTTTAACATATAATTAGTGATATCCACTATATTTCAAGAAAAGATGTTTTAAAAACATTGAGAACAGCTCTTGGCTGTTCTCTAAATTTTAAGTTTTAAAAACAATTTGTTTTTGAAAATGGTTTTTAAAAATATGGCTAAACACTTTCATTTGTTTTTAAGAATAATTTTTTATTTTATAAACCAAAAAACTGTTTTTGAGTTGATTGGCCATTATTTTTAAGTCGTTATTTTCTAAAACAATATGTTTTAAAAACTAAAAAAATGAAAACAGCTTAGACATGTTTTCATTGATTTTGATAACAATGGAAACACGGAATTTTTTTTGTTTTTTTTATGTTGCTTGATGACAGGCGGCAGCTGGTTTCTTTTTTTTTTCTTTTTTTTTTAAAACTTTTAATTGATTATTACACTTCAACATTTATTTATTTATTTTGCTTTTTAATAGAAATTTTTTACAATAATTTTACAATTTAAATTCTTATTGCTATAATTAGAGCTCAATAATAATAATTTTATCTAATAATTATAGCTCTAAAGTAAAATTAATGAAAGTGATAAAATAAAAAATTTATATGTTTTGTTGCGATAATAATAAAAGTAGTTGGCAAGTATCATTACTCATTAATGTATAGAAAATCTCAAGTAAAACTTGGATGTAATCAGGTGATACATCTGTTAAATCTAAGATCTTTGTTTTAGATATAGAAATATTTTTAATAGGAGACGAGATCAATGGTACTTATATAGAGGGTGCAATACCCATATTCTATATTATATTTTTAATTTATGCTTGTTGCTTCTCATATTTAATATTTTTCAAGATAAATATCAAACATATAATTAATTGTAATTACATAATTTTTATATATTATCACTTTCTTACTTTTGTATTTTATTAATTTAAAATATTAATTAACATTTTAAATATTATAAAATATGAATAAATTGTTTAAATTACAATAGAAGATTAATTTTGAGATTAAAAATGCTTTTTCAAAATAATTACAAACACTATGACAATATATATATATATTGTATCAAAATTTTGAGAACATTTTTTAAAACAGCGACCAAACAGTTCATTATTTTTTTAAAGTTGTTGAAAATTATTTTGTGATTATGATTTTAAAAAAAGCTTTTAAGAACTGTTTTCAAGTTAAACGGCCAAACAGGCCCTAATATTTCTAGAAAATAGCAGGGCATATGGTTTCATGATTCTGTTGCATGTATAAAATGTTTTCAATGTTGGACCATCACATGTGCATTTTTCAGTTTGCATGACTATGTGTTTCGAATACTAATCACTTTCTTTTAAGATAGAAGGCTGAAGAAGAATTTATTTTAAAACTGTATGTTTATTAGGAAAGAAGTTGTCTAGTTGTATAATTGCTATGTAATGTGGAGGTTTAATTCATAACTCCTGTAGAAGATTATAAAGCTTAAAAGAAAGGGGGTGAATGGGTCAGGTTGGGGGATATAAGGGGCGAGTTTTGGACATTGGCCTTAGGCGATGGAAGCGTTATTATTGACTGTCTGCTAAGAACAAATGTAAAGCAATGCATTAAAGTGATTTCTTGATTATTTGCTGAAATCTCTTAGAAATTTTACATTTTGATGTGGTTCTTGCAGCTTGTATGCTTGGTAGACTTAGAGTCTGACTATATCAATCCATATGATTCAGCCGCACGGATAAACTTGGTTATATTGCCAGAGTTTATTACTCAAGGAGTTCTTTGCTTCATTTATCTTATAACTGGACACTGGCTCATGCTTATTCTGTCGCTTCCTTATCTGTACTTTAACGTGAAATCGTAAGTTTCTTCCTGAAAAATTTGTTTGATGCACATTAGTTGACATACTTTTATCTAAATGTGATTCAAGTTTCCTCCCTGAGTCAGTAGTTTTCCATATCAGGTGAATCAGCTACTTTAGTATCTAGGAGTTTACCATAGACATTTTTGATTATTTAATAATTAAGTACGCATCAGTCTGTTGTTTGGCTGACGATCCGTTAATGACATCTATTGTTTACAGCCGCACTCTAGTAGACTGGTAAAGGTTTGATGCTTTTCTATGTAGTACCTTGGTTCAAATTCCTACCCCAATAAATTTAAAAACTTGCTACTAGTAACATCTAAACTTTTAATATCTATATATGTGGAAACATCTATAGCTGAAATTCTAGTGTTAGGGTCTGTTTTTGCTTTATATGAGATATGTAAAAGTTTTTATGAACCAAACATGGAATTTTTTTGTCTAAAGTACTTTTGGAGCTTAGAAAGCATATCGAATCATTTTTATATTCATGACAGAAGCACGTATAAGTGCTTAGTAAAAGCCTCTCTTTTTTTCCCTTTCTAAAACCACTTTTGAATGAAAATCATTTTTAACAGAAAATAAGCAAACAGACGCCTGCCTTGATTGACAACAAAAATCTTTGAAATCTAAAGATTAACAGTTCTCTAGAAATGGATTATAGAGATTGATTTCTACAGATTTTTATGCCTTCAGTAATTTTGAGCCTTGTTATGTAACTCGTAAGAGTAAACACATTTTTTAAATAAGCTGCAAATTGTGCAAAGGATGATGACTGCTGTAGTAAATTTTATAATTGAAGAAATTGTTAATCTTTCTCCTAGTTATGATGACGTGAACTTAGACATAATTTAACTTCTGTGACTTGATGACCAGGTACCTCCAAGGAGAGCATCTGGTGGATGTGACTGAGATCTACAACCAGTTGAGCCAGGAGAAAAAGAAACGCTATGTCAAAATTGCCTATCAAATTATCCTCTTCATATTTTCTCTATTTTGGTATTCTTTCAATCTCTATTAAAGTTGTCTTAGGTTTTAAGTGACTTGAATGAAATTATCTACTAACATGCTATTGCATGTTTCAGGTTGCTTTATAGTATTGAAGACGAATTTGACTAGTTCGTGCCGGCCTTTCCCAGTGTAAGAATACAATCTACTAGAGATTGCTATTTTATCTGCAGCAGTTGAGTAATATTATGTTTTAAGCTGTAGAATTCCAAATATTTTAGCTAATATGGAAAATTTGAGGCCCATAATTGTGGGTTTTTGGAGAGTGAGAAAAGTTGCTTAAAATAGAAGATTTTTGCTACGACTGGCTGTATATGAAGTATGCATAGGATGTGTGTTATGTAAGATTGTACCTCAGTTATGTGATATGTGAGGTTGAACATGACTCATGTACATGCTATACACGCGTTACAATTTGTAACTGTAGTTTTGAAACATTTTTGGCCCAAATTCCATTAGGACACGAAGCAAATATGGAAGTCTGTTTTACTTGATTTCTATAAGATGCTGATTTTTTTTTTTCCTTCAGGTTTCTTCAACAAAGAGCCGAATGGATTGGCAATGTGGATAAGGATCGGGCTGTTTGTAGACTAAGCCAGAATTTTGAGGCCCATAATGGCGTTGTTTTGTAGTCCTTGACAATGTCATAGTTGCTTCACTTTTTTATTTATGTACACCCACCATATTATCCATAATTTTCCATTTATTTATAAGTGAAGAAGCATATGCTACAAATTGTTATTGCTTTTGTTTCACTCCTTTGGTTTTCCTATTTACTATTACTATAATTACATGTGCTATTTGAGCTTTCCTCGAGGTGATTACCTATTCTTAAGTTTCTTCGGTTCAAACACGTTTAATTATGAAAATATAATTGCTCATATCCTTCTAAAAATTAATTAGTGATTAAAATATGAATATTATATTATTTAATTTCATCGCTCTATAGTCTTTAGGTGCTCGTTCCTTTATGATAGACACATCACTTCAACTGTAGATCTAATATCCACTAGATGATGTTTAGTCGTCTCAAGTAAATTGACAGTTTTTGATTATTTAAACTTGTGATCTCAAATAAATTGACATATTTTGATTGAATGAACCTGTGGTATTCACCTTTTATATTTTAATCATATTCTATTGCAATTGTAAATGCATCTTAAAGTTCATAAGAATAAAACTATTCTTCCATTAACAACAGTAATTATTTTAAAAACATTATTTCAGTAAAGATTGGATGGAAGGGAGAGAGGCTATAAAAATTGAACCATAGATAAATACCTAGTTATTGACTTATTTAATAGAAATTTCATGTTTGGAGGACATTAAATCATATAGATAAACAGAGTTTAAGTAAATCATCCATGAAACCAATCATAAATAGAAAAATATTTTTGATTTATTATGTATTTTTCAAACTAGGTCGATGTAACTAATTATAAATAGAAAAATATTTTGGATTTGTTATGTATTTCGTTAATATGAATGAAATATGTTTGTTATAAAAAATTAAAAAAAAAATTATAGTGTGAAAATTGAAATATAGATTCTTTATTTACTTTGTATGTTAAAATTCTACGAAATTTTTATTTCAAAAAATATATCATCGTTATGAGCACCCTTTTCATAAAAAGAGATCCAAAAGGAAGAAATTTTCTTTTATGAATAAAATTTGAATATAAAAATATAAAAATTTAATATATATTTATACCTAGAATAAAAATCATGATAAGGACAATTTAAACTCTAACTAGTGATAATTAAACCCTAAATTTTAAAAATAAACCCTAACTTCAAGTTAACGACATGGTTCTACGACAAGTTAAAAAAAAACTAATGACTTACATTGTACCATACAAATTAGAATGAAACCAATTGAACAACATGACATAATTTGAAATGTTAAAAACACAACATTTTTTTAAAAAAAGAAGTTGCCATTAAGGATTAGTATGTTCAAACTTCAATCCCAAGGAAATAGAGTATTATAATTAACCTTAAGAGGTAATTCCCAAAATAGACTAACATATCACTTAAAGATTGTGGCATGACTAATGATTTTTCACCAAGTTTAGAAATTTAATCGAAGGTGGAAAGAGGAAATCTTACTCTGGGCAAGCACTGGGACACAAGTTCTTGAACCAATGCTTGGGGGTCTCCATCTTCAAGTATTTGATGATCCAATAATTTTGAATTTAAATTATTAGTCATTTCAACTGGATTTTGCAAGTGGAAAGGATGATCAAAACTAATCTTTGATAGTAAATCCGAAGACAAAACCAAGTCGGAAGACGAATGCAAAGTAGTTATGGAGGAAGTGCTTTGAGGTTGAGGCACAAATGGTTGGTGTTGTAATGTAGATAGATGAGCTTGAACATATGCTAACTCTGCCTGCAAGTTAAGTACCTGAAAACATATACAGTAGTATGCATTTATAAAATTCTTTGTTATTTTTATTATGTTTAAATATGTTTTATGTCTAACATTTTGGACTTCTAGCAAAAAGTGTTTCTAATGTTTAACTTGTTGTAAAAATATCTAACGTTTAATTTTGTATAGCATTTATATCTTTTTGATTATTTTAATTAAAAACAACGGTTAAACATATTAAGACAAACTAAATCTATTGTCGAAAATTATTAAAATAACATAAATATTATACGAAACTAAATGTTGGAGACATTTTTACAATAAGTTAAACATTAGGTGGTGTTTGGTTCACAGAATGAAATTGGAATCGGAATGGAAAGAAAACAATGTTGTTTGATTTGACCATTAGAATCAAAAAAGGAATCAGTATTACAATATTTGGTTTGCATTGGAATAGAATGGAAAAAAATTGTAAATTACCTTAATACCCATATATTTAGTAAAGTTTAAATAATATCATTTAATTATTTTTTTTTGTCAGACAAAATATATTATTAAAATCATTATTTTTCTAAATAATTATTACTTAAAAAGAAAATATATTATTAAAATTATTATTTTTCTAAATAGGATTTAGGGTTTTGAGGTTTGGGATTTAGGATTTAGGGTTTAGGGTTTAGGGTTTAGGGATTTGGGATTTAGGGTTTAGGGTTATATTTGTGGGTTAAGGTTTAGGGTTAAAATTATTATTTTTCTAAATAGGGTTTAGGGTTTTAGGATTTGGGATTTTGGATTTAGGATTTAGGGTTTTAGGATTTAAGATTTAGGATTTAGGGTTTAGGGTTTTAGGCTTTAGGGTTTAGGGCTTTAGGATTTGGGGTTTTGGGATTTAGGATTCAAGGTTTAGGGTTTAGGATTTAGTGTTTTAGGATTTGGGATTTTGGGTTTTGAAATTTGGGGTTTAGGGTTTAAGGTTTTGGGATTTAGGGTTTAGGGATTTGGGATTTGGGGTTTAGGATTTAGGGTTTAGGGTTTAAAGTTTTGGGATTTAGGATTTAGGGTTAGGGTTTTTGGATTTAGGATTTTGGGTTAAGGGTTTTGGGTTTTGGGATTTAGGATTTAAGTTTAGGGTTATATTTGAAGTGAGGTAAAATTGAAAAAAAAAAAGATGAGAATGAAATTATGATTCCTAAAGAGTGAGAAGGAATTGTAATTACTTTTCTTTTAAGAATCAATTTCATTCCTAATTTTTTTTTCAGTCCAACCAAACACACAAATAAAAAGAATCAATTTTGATTTATTTCCATTCCTTTTGACCAAACACAACATTAGTGAAATTTTTGCTACTAGTTTCAAATGCATATTTAAGTCTTTCTATTTTCTGGAAAATTTTGCATTTTGTTCGGTCAATATGTACATGCAATATTGTTAAGATTTCATGATGAATTAAATAACAAATAAACCACACACATTTTGATAATATATCTAAAATGTTAAAATAACAATTTTTTCTTTCTTTTTAAAATCACTGTATTTTTTATGGATTTTATCTCATAATTAAATTTTCCCACATGAAAAGAGATTAAGCACTTTGCAAAATGACAATGTGAAATGTCAAACCTCATTAATGCAATTAGATTAATAAATGTTTACTGTGACAATTATTCAAAAATGATGCCATGAGGCTAAGAAATTCAAAACTGAAAGCACTATTGTATTTGTAGAGCTCTTAATATATAACTTTCAGCTTCGTCGCTCAAGCAACAAGGCTAAAATTCGTTGTAATTTATATCCAATAAATGGTTGCCACCATATCTTTCAACTATAATATCAGTCCAAAAAAAGTGTTCAAATTAAAAAAAAAACTAATACGATTGAATTGTTTATTTTTTCAAACTTTGAGTTTTATAATTTTGTTAAATTTTAAAACTACTTTGATATTAGTTTTTTAATTATATTATCACAACTATCTTATTTTTACATAATAATAAAAAGGTATAAAATATTTGTTATATATTTATTATCAATTATATATTAAAATAATAATTTTAATTACAGTATTACCATATTTTTTTAGAAAAAACAATTAAAAGGGAAAAAAAGAGTACAATTGAAGAAAATTGGGCATGAAATTCACCAAAATTTTTTTTGGAAAGCTAAGAATAGTTAAGACAAAAAGGACAAACCCTAATAAATAGACAAAGTGATTCAAATTGTCATGCATGCATGATTTTTAAGCAATTTTACATGAAATATAACACTCATTGAACTGCACAAAATAGGGTTAAATTATTTAACCAATGCAATTAATTTTGACAAGTAAACAGTTAATTAATTTCTAATTAGTTAATATAATTATATAAATAAATGCACTTGATAGTACTTGTCAAGAGAAAACAGTGTTTGTTTGTCCTATGAATCTGAAAACTTGGCTGACTAAGATAGCATTAACAGTGCTTCTTGTCAAAGTAGATAAATGACAGACAACAGAATGACACCCCACAGAAAGTACACTACATACCAGAGTCGCACGTTAGTATTTATTATCACAAACACGTTAATTTCTCACACAATCAATCGTTCTGTAACATCCTTCTGCTGAAAATCAATCATGGTAAAGATTTTGTAGGAATTAAAAAAAAAAAGTAAAAAAAAAAATGATAAGGCAATTATAATTTATTTATTTAAGTATATTTAAAAGAGACTTTTATGAGATTGCACAAAATATACGATACACACGATATCAATAACATGATAAATTAAGTTATTTGCATCTTAAATATTAAGTCGTGGTGCTTAATTGTGTTATAAAAGATCATATATTATTTGTAAATTATAAATATATTTGAATTTTTTTTTATCATCTAGAGCATTCGATCTTATGAAAAAATATTATATAAAATTATTTTATAATTTAATTGGTTGAGTTTATAATAAGTATATCAAAATTTCTTTCTGATGATCATGAATTAGAAGTAAGAAATTTAATTTTTAATGTGATTGAGTTATATTTTTTTATTCTACCAAATAATTATAATCGTGTGTGTTCATAAGTATGTTACACAATTCAACGTAAAATTCAAAATATTATACAAATATTACTTATTTTAATTAAAATTAAATATTAATTTTTTTATATTTATAAATATATTGATCAATTTTTTTACCATTTTAAATAAATATTTTATTTAAAAATAATTTAATTTTTATAATATTGATTTTAAAAAAATTAGGACAATGACATACAAGTGATTTATCAAATTAGTTGGACATTTAGATTAGATTTTATTTTTTTATCAAAATCATTCTCGAGATAAAAGTTAACATTGTTATGGTAATGCATTAACTTATTGTGATAAGCTTTTACACGATACTAAATACTAGTGGTAAGTCTTCTTACAACTAACCAATATCTTACAACAAATTTTATTTTTTAATCAAAACAACACAAAAAAATGTTTATCATTATTGTAGTAAAGTATTATCTTGTCATAATAAACTTTACCACGACAATCACGACATTAGATATCACTGATAAATCTTCTAATACTAAGAAAATATATTCGTAGGTTAGTTCTTTATCATAAATTCTATTTTTTATTAAAATTATTTCAATATAAAGTTTAATACTATTGTGATAAGCCTTATTTTTAAATAATTTTAATAAAAAATAAAATATTATTTAAAAGTAGATCTTATTTTGGATGATTTTTTTCCTAGTATACAATATATGAAAATTTTCTTAAGCTAATTTTGACTTAGGCCCGAACCATGACTAAGAAACAAAATCTCCACTAGAAGAAAGTATAATTAATTCGATACTGAACCCCAAAAATATTAAATGTTTTTTATTAGTAATCTTGTATTAAGATTCATTATTTTAATATGTGAAGTCATATATTTAAATCATAATAAATATTATTTTATCTTGAAAAAAAACTTATAGTTTGGGCTAAAAATGAAAAGAAATGGGAAAATGGTATGAGTATTCGTAAATTGAACTAACTGAAAGAGATGACAAACCTCAAACCCCACTAAGAAGAAACAACTAACAGTCTGAAACACACGTTTGGTAAAAATCCTTAAGAAAAAAAAAAGGAAGAATAGAGCCTACTAATAAGTTTAAATATGAAATTACAAATTAGTACCTGATGTTGAAGAGTGAAAATATGAGAAACGCAACCATAAACGGGATCTCTAAGGCGAGCAAGAGCCTCGTAACAAAGAGAGAGAACAGCATCGAAACGCAAATGGGTTGGAATGTGTAGAAGCAATTTGGAGGCATTACTTGCACCAAAAACCTTATGAACTGCAGCGAAATGGGTAGTGCCTTGGTCTGGGTCGAAATAAGGAGCAAATATGCAACTTTTTACGCACTTTCTTCTTAGAAATTTGCAGGCACCACAAGGCCCAACCCCACCACTTCCTGATCCATTATTATTTGCAACACCATTACTCATCATTACAAATTTTTACGCACAACTCTTTTTTGTTTCCTCCCTCTCTCTCTGTCTCTCTCTCTAGATCTTTTTGTTTCGGTGTGGTTATGGAGAGATTGAAATTTTGTAAGCTCTTTTTAAAGTTTTAAATTTGTGGGGTCTTTATTGAGAGGGAGAGAGAGAGAATGGATTTATGGAAAAGACAGAGAAATGGATACTTAAGGTAAGAACAATTGAATTAGTGATTTGATTATGTTTTTTTTAAGGATAATTTTGTGATTTAGATAATGAGATAGAACAATTTTGTGGTAGCCTTGGTGATGGGTCAATGTTATTACTGGTTAAGAAGAAGTGGACTGGTTGTTAATTTTTTTTTTATTAATTTCCTATTAAATTAATCAAATACAGTTTTCTGGTCAACATTAATATAATATTTATGAATTTTTTTATAATATAATGATATATGTTTTAAGTTGATAAATTTAAATTCTTTAAAAAAAATCTATTAAATTATAATTTATTTTTATAGAATTAAAATCGTTAAAATAACTAAAGTAACACACGTACGGAAAAAACATTATTTGCACGAAATTGTTGATGTAAATTTTGGTTAGAGAAATAATAGACATGCCTAAACCAAGATTCATTTATAAAGACAAAGAATCAATACCAAAATTCATTTCATAGAGACAAATTCAAACCAAAACTTAATGTAATGAAAGAAGTAGATGTACAGTGGTGGCGCTATCATTAGAATTTAATTACTAATATTAGATAAAAAAATTATTTTAAAATTATTGTGAAGGACAATTTTGAAATTAATTATATAGCTAGGCTTCCTCAGTAAAAACTCATAATTTTTTATTTGTTTTCTAGAAAGGGGAGTTAAATTATCTAGAGGATTTGGACATGGCATATAATTTAAGGATTATCGACTGTTTAAATTGAGAGACATGAGAGGTGGATTTGGTTCAAACTTTTAAGCCACGGCAAATATATATATATATATATATATATATATATAGAGAGAGAGAGAGAGAGAGAGAGAGAGAGTTAGGGTACAGAGGAAATGTATCAGCTTGCGTCATTGCGTGAAGCAAACTCACAAATCAAAATGTCAAGGACTCACATTTACAATTGTTTTTGTACTCATATGTTTTATAGGATTAAACCATGGAAATTAATTCATCTAAGAAATTTTTATATTATTTTCCTAGGATGAGATGCTATAATAATTATTTAAATTAAATTATTTATATTGTTTAAATTATATTATAAGTGATATTATTTAATTTATTAATTATAAAAATTATATAATTTTAATAACTTTTAATTAAAATATTATTATTTTATATTAGGTAACTAAAACGAAATTAAAATACGAATCTTTAATAAATATTATAGAACCATGTTTAGTTGCGCAAATGTTCACACTTGCTAGATGTTATTAGAAGTTTGTTAATTAGAGCTTCTGCATGTGTGAATAGTTTATGCTGTACATATTTGCATGCCAATAGTAGTAAGCATGTGCAGTTAGTTAGATAGTTTGATAGTGTATTTTATGATCAGTTTAGGATAGTATAAATAGAGGTGATTAATGTAAATGAAAGCAAGAAATTCATTTGCTCATTCCGTGAGTTTCCATCTCTAATATTTGTATGGTATCATATCAAGGTTTTAAGAAAAGCTTTGTTGAAACTCTAATGGCTATGCCATCTCGTGGTTCCCCAAGCATTTCTTCTCCTCTTTTTGTGCATGAAGTTTCAGATGTCTCAAATGACCACATCTTTCGCCTTTTCTCCTGTGAATTTAAGCTTTTCAATTAAGTTTGATAGCACCAATTTCTTGATTTGAAAAGAGCAAATATTCTCTGCCATTATTGTATATGGTATTGAAAATTATATTGATCATACATTAATTCCTCCTCAATTTCCTCTCGGTTCAACACAAATAAATCTTGTATTTGTTTCCTAGAATCAAAGGAATGGCCTGGTTAAAAGTTGGATCTATGTCTTTGTAAGTTCAAGCATATTTTCACACATGGTTAGATCAAGAACAATTGTTGAAATGTGGCACAAGTTACAAGTTCTTCTCTCATCACCCTCAAGTACTCGTATCATGGATAATCGTTTACAACTACAAACCTTTAAGAAATGAGACCTATGCATTGAGGATTATATCTTGCGCATGAAAATGATTATTGATAATCTCACGGTAGTGGGCTAACTTATTCCATATCATGATTTGATGTTCTATGCATTATGAGGTCTTGACTCCAACTGAAATTCATCTATCTCAGGTATCACACACAGTTCAGTTCCTCTTTCCTTTGATGAGATATGCAATCATCTTCTTACACATAAAAGAATTTTTTATCATCAATTTAATCATAGTCTTGTGCAAGCTATTATTGCCAAAATGAATAAACTGAACTTTCATAATAATAGCAAGGAGACCTCAAACAATATACATGAAATAGTCTTCTAACTTTGAAGACACTCACCATCCTTACCTAGTTTGCAAACTTCAAAAAGCCTTGTATGGCCTCAAGAAGGCACCACGCTCTTGGTATCAAAAGTTGAGTTTAGCTCTTGTGGATCCACAACAAATCCTAGTGTATTTTATAGGAAAAGTGACGCTAAGCTTACTATCATGTTTATTTATGTTGATGATATTTTATTGATAGGAAGAAACCCTTGATAACTCAATGGTGTAATTTCTACACTCAATTTCAAATTTACCCTTAAAGTTCTTGTGATATTCATTATTTTTTAGGGTTAAAAGTGTGCAAAACTTCTACTTCTTTGTAACTCAGTTAACAAAATATATGAAGGATTTACTTAAGAAATCTGGATTAGAGTCCTAAGCCTACAAGACTCTTACTAAGGCTGGAAGTATTCTATCCAAAATTGACGATGTTGTTTTAGCTGATCCATATACATATCAAAGTCTTGTAGATGATCTTCTATATTGCGTCCTCATTAGACTAGACATAGCATTTTCACTAATATAAGTTGTGTCGGTTTCTTTATACCCCATTTGATGTGCATCTTGTCACACCTAAGTGGATTCTAAGGTTTTTCAAAGGAACCTTAACTCATGTTATTACTTTACATAAATCAGCTTCGATAGATGTGATAGGGTATTGTGATTTAGATTGGGCCAATTGCCCTAATGAGAGGAGAAGTACATGAGGGTGTGCAATATTTCATGATAATTCTCTGATTTTTTGGAGTTCTTTCAAGAAAAAGGTGGTTGCTCAATCAGGTATTGAGGTAGAATATAGAGCTCTTACCTTTGCCTCAATTGAAATGATATGAATCAAATGTGTCTTGCTTGAGTTCAATGTTCCTTTGCCTCAAGTACCTTTACTACTATATGATAATGTAATTGCTCCTCTTTTAATTGCTAATCCAATACTCTATATCCGAATGAAACTTGTGGAAATTGATTAACTAATATTCGAGATCAAGTGATGTAAGGGTTGTTAGAAGTTAAACATGTTGCCTCTGAAAAGTAGCTTTCATACACCATAACCAAGCCCTTAGCTGAAACATAGTTTTCTCCTCTAAAAATCAAACTTATAGTGCTAACTACTCCTTGTATTTGGGAGGGATGTGGAACTATGGTTAGTTGTGCAAATGTTCATACTTGCTAGATGCTATTAGAAGTTTGTTAGAGATTGTACGTGTGTGAACAACTTATGATGTGCATGTGTGTATGCTAATAGCATCACACAATGTGCATTTAGTTAGGTATTTTGTTAGTACATTTTATGATTAGTTTGTGATGGTATAAATAGAGGTAATCACATGGAAACAAAAGCAAGAAATGCAGTTGCCCATTCTCTTAGTTTCTATCTTCCCCTTCTCTCTAATATTAGTAAATATAAAAATGAAATTTAATATGTTATTTAAGAAAAAATTTGATAATAATAGTATTCAAAAACTTATTTAAATATATATTTTAATTATTAATAAAAATTATTCAAACCTTAAAATAAAATAATAACAATTAAAAAAATATTAAAACAAATATTTTATGAAAAAATTTCATATTAATTATCATTTTTTTATTATTAAGATTCATATTTTAATCGACTTTAATCAGATATAAAAAAATAATAATATTTTAATAAAAAATAATTATAATAATATAATTTAATGTTGATGGGTTTTTTCCATAACTAAGATAATACATGACATAATTTATAATCTAATGAATTAAATTATACAAATAATCTAATATATAGGATTTTTAGGATAATTATTTCTATTTTATATTACGTCACGTATAAATAGTATTTAAAAAACAAATTATTTTAAAAAAATTTAAAATATTCTTAAAGAGCATATTATAAATTGTGTATGTATTTTTTTTGGAAATTTAAGTTTTATATGTGGAAAATAAACTCAAATGAAAAAAACGGATAGATTTTAAGACAGTATTGAATGAGGAATTGAAGAGGCAATTCCAGATCATTTTGAGCAAATGAAGAGTCTACTTCGTGTGTTTTTAAGTCTAGTTTTTAATGGTGAAGGTTTCAGGTCATTTGGTATTACCTACAATAAGTTGTTTTTAAGCTGTTTTTTTAATACGAATTTTAAGAGTCTTGTTTAGGTCTATAAATAGAGTTGTATTCTGTTGTAAGAAGAAGAGAGAAATAAAAAGAGTGTTTGATTAGTAAGAAAGAAAAAAAAATTGTTTTGTCTCTCTTCCCTCCACCAAAATAGTTATAAAATATCAACAAATTGGTATCAGAGCCGCTACCACGACTAACGAAGGCGAACTACGAGAACTGGAGCATTCAAATGAAAGCTCTTCTCGGATCGCAAGATGCGTGGGAGGTGGTCGAAGAAGGTTTCAAAGAACCAACAAATACCACGGGATATACGGCGGCTCAAAACAAGGCGTTGAAAGAGGAGCGATCGAAGGATAAGGCGGCACTATACATGTTGTTCGAGTCGCGATTTGAAGTTGGGCTTTGAGAAGATTGCCGAGGCAACTACTTCAAAAGAAGCGTGAGACATTTTAGAAAAAGTGTTCAAAGGAGCCGACCGAGTAAAGCAAGTAAGACTCCAAACTCTACGCGGCGAATTGGAGAGTATGAAGATGAAGATGTCAGAAGGTGTATCCGACATCACATTCGCGTGTGCAAACAAGGTGAATCAACTAAAACGAAATGGAGAAATTCTAACCGATGCAAGAGTTGGTGGAGAAAATTTTGCGGTCATTAACCGAGAATTTTGAGAATGTCGTTTGTGCAATTTGAGGAGTCGAAAAATCTGAGGTGATGACCTCTTGATGATCTCGCTGTTCTCTTGAGGCGCATGAACAATGGGAAGAAGAAGAAGAAGAAGAACGAGTCGCTTGAGGAAAGCACCGCAAGCCAAGGTATCTATCAAAGATGAAAAGGTACTCTATACTCAAAACTTTCGTGGTAAAGGGCGCGGTCGTGGAGGTCGCAGTAATGGTCGCGGTGGTGGAGGCCCGGTCGAGATGCACACCATGAGGAGAAGGCGTCGCAAGCCAACAAAATTGGCGAGGTAGAGGACGTGGTCATGGGAAAGGCGGCCGGCCAAATCATTCAAATGTTGAGTGCTACTACCGTGGCAAGTAGCATGGGCACTACGCAAAGAGTGCAAATCAAATATCGAATGCTATAATTGTGGCAAGCATGGGCACTATGCAAAGGAGTGCTATTCTGAGAAAAAGGTAGAAGAAAACGCGAATCTAGTCGCGGAAGAGGAGACAAGAGAAGATGGTGTTCTCATGATGGCCTACAAAAATACCATTCCCGACAGCGACACGGTGTGGTATCTCGATACCGGCGCTAGTAATCATATGTGCGGGCACAAACACCTCTTTGTGGAGATGCAAGAGATAGAGGATGGGCACGTGTCATTTGGAGATGCGTCAAAGATTCAAGTGAAAGGTCAAGGTACAATATCATATTTGCAAAAGAATGGTTTAAAGGGATTAATTGAGAATGTTTATTATGTACCTGATCTCAAGAGCAACATCCTGAGCATGGGACAACTCATGGAGAAAGGATACTCGGTGTTTATGAAAAATCGAGTATTACAACTGAAAGACAAGAAAGAGCGAGTAATAGCACGAGTTGAGATGGCGATGAATCGAATGTACAAAATCAACCTGTGTTATGTGCGAGAAAGGTGTTTGCGAGTTAATGTAGAAGACAAGGCGTTCCTGTGGCATTTGCGATATGGTCATTTGCACTATGGTGGTTTACAAAAATTGTCGAAGAAAGGAATGGTACATGGGTTACCCGAGATTGACTACATCGAGAAGTTTTGCGGGGAGTGTGTACTCGGGAAGCACTCGAGACACTCATTTCAGAAGAAGTCAGAATACCGAACAACAGATCATCTCGCATTAATACATACCGATATTTGTGGGCCAATCACTCCTGAGTCATTCAGCGGTAAAAAATATTTCATTACTTTTATCGATGACTATTCTAGAAAGACTTGGGTTTATTTCCTGAAAGAAAAATCTGAAGCATTCGAAGTGTTTAAAAAGTTCAAAGTAATGGTAGAGAAGGCAACTGGCAAGTTTATTAGAGTTTCACGTTACGATCGAGGTGGCGAATACAACTCGACATTGCATCATGCAGATACCGCGTTAACATGGAATAAGAAGGTTCCTAATCAAGACCGTACTCTCCTCAACAAAATGGTGTGGCGAGAGAAAGAATCGGACCATTCTCGACATGGTTCGATCAATGCCTGAAAAGTAAGAAGTTGCCAAAAGAATTTTTGGGCGAAAGTCAGTGCAATGCGCAATTTATGTGCAAACCGATGTCCACACGCGAGTTTAGAAGATAAAACTCCACAAGAAAATTGGAGTGGTAGAAAGCCGACAGCCTCACACTTGAGATATTCGGTAGTGTGGCTTATGCACACGTCTGGGATCGTGAAGAACAAAGCTAGAAGATAAGAGCAAAGAAATTTGTGTTCATTGGTTAGCGACGAGAAGACTAAAGGTTTCAAGCTTCTCGATCCAATAAACAAGAAGGTAATAATAAGCCGAGATGTTAAGGTGAATGAAGCAAGCGAGTGGGATCGAAAACTCTTCCGAGGTGATAGTAGAAAGGGGAGAATCATGAACCACATCAACAACAAACCTCGAGATCGAGATAGCAAGAAGCCCTCAAACAACTGATAATGAGGAACAGCCAAGACAACCAAAAATGGGAACCATGCAAAATTTGTACGACTCAAGAAGTGAGGTACATTTAATTTGTCTTTTGGTCGGATCTTGAAATAATTACATTTGAAGAAGCGGCACGGAATGAGAAGTGGCAAGCGTCATGGATGAAAAAATAAAAGCAATTGAGGGAAACCAAACTTGGTGGTTGGTTGAATTGCCAAAAGGATGTCAGCCCATAGGAGTAAAATGGGTATACAAAAAGAAGATGAATGCTCAAGGCGAGATAGGGCGGTACAAGGCAAGGCTAGTTGCAAAGGGCTATCGACAAAAGGCGGGCATAGACTATGATGAAGTCTTTGCCCCGCTTACAAGAATGGAGACGATTCGCTTCATTGCTCAAGCAGCTCAATTCAAATGGAAAAATTTTCAAATGGATTTCAAGTCACGTGTTTTGAATGGTGTGCTAGAAGAAGAGGTGTATGTAGAGCAACCACCCGGGTACACAAAAATTGGGGAAGAAAAGAAGGTGCTGAAATTGAAGAAGGCACTTTATGGACTAAAGCAAGCACCTCGAGCTTGGAATAACCGCGTCGACACTTACTTCAAGAAGAACGGGTTTACTCAATGCCCATATGAACATGCTTTGTACGTGAAGAAAGAAGAAGGTAACTTGTTGTTTGTAGCTCTTTATGTTGATGATCTTATATTCATGGGGAATAATGAGGAGATGATAAAAGATTTTAAAGAGGCTATGACTCGGGAGTTCGAAATGATAGATTTGGGTTTGATGAAATATTTCCTTGGTCTGGAGGTTAGACAAGAAAATACTGGGATTTTTGTATCACAAGAAACATATGCAAAAGAAATTCTAAAAAGGAACAAAATGGAGGAGCAACCCTATTGACACCAATGGAACACTGGGCTAAACTTTCTAAGTTTGACGTGGAGAACGAAAGTAGATGCGACCAAATCTACCGAAGTTTGGTGGGAAGTCTGCGTTATCTCACATGCACGAGACCGGACATATCTTACGTTGTTGGAGTGGTAAGTCGGTTCATGGAAGAACCGCCCATACACATTGGAAAGCGTTGAAGAGAATTTCGCGATATATCCGAAAGTATAGAATCACTCGGGTTATTTTTCTCGAGAACGTATATATAAACCGGTGGGATACTGCATTAGTGGGGATCGCGCGAGACATAGATGATCGAAAGAGTACATCGGGATACGTATTCTTTATGGGAGACACGGCGTTCACATGAATGTCGAAAAAACAACCCATCGTGACACTCTCGACACGCGGCGAATATGTGGCAAAGATCATGGTGTGTGCGACATGCGGTTTGGCTAAGGAAACTTTTAAGCGAGTTGAATCTCGTACAAGAAGAAGCAACCGAGATCCGAGTTGATAGTAGGTCTCGCAATTGAACTCGCAAAGAATCCAAGACATCACGAAAGGAGCAAGCATATCGATGTTAAATTTCATTTCATTTGAGAACAAATCAGGGAAGGGAGTGTGAAGTTGAATCGTAGCGAGTCATGATCAAGTAGCCGACATGTTCACAAAGTCGTTACTCCACGGTTTCTTTGCCGGATAAATGCAAGATGGCGTAGAGCATGAAGGATGGAAGAAATTTGAGTTTAAGGGAGGAATTTGTGGAAAATAAACTCAAATAAAAAAACGGATAGATTTTAAGACAGTATTGAATGAGAAATTGAAGGGGCAATTCCAGATCATTTTGAGCAAATGAAGAGTCTACTTCGTGTGTTTTTAAGTCTAGTTTTTAATGGTGAAGGTTTCAGGTCATTTGGTATTACCTACAATAAGTTATGGAAGTTTTAGCAAGAAAGGGTCAAAATTTACTGTTCTGTTTAAAGCTGTTTTTTTAATACGAATTTTAAGAGTCTTGTTTAGATCTATAAATAGAGTTGTATTCTGTTATAAGAAAAAGAGAAAAATAAAAAAAGTGTTTGATTAGTAAGAAAAAAAAAATTGTTTTGTCTCTCTTCCCTCCACCAAAATAATTATAAAATATAAACATTATATACCTGCGTTTCTATATTCATATTCATACATTCATATTCATACATGTAACATGTCCTTACAATCCAAAAATAAAAATACAAACATGTCCACGAGGTGACTGACAAACATCCCATCTCTATCCGCTATTGTCAATTCGCAATTCACTGCTTTTTATTCAATTTCGGAGGAATAGATATAGGAAAACACGGATATATAGTTCTTTTCTTTTTCATTAATTATTCAATATCTTGATTAATTGTGGGGGGTTTGAAGAATGAATTTGTCATATTTTAAGAGCCAAGACTGAGAAATATTTGCCAGTAAATATCTTAACATCGATCTGATCACAAGTTTTAAATTTTCGTTTTCCCATTATTGGATAATCTTGATGGAAAAACTTGACTTTGACTGTTCTAAAAGAGACCTGTTTTTGCTTAAAAAAGCCATATGTATTTTGGTGGAAGTCTAGTTTTAAATTACATAGTGGTATCCTCTTTACATGATCGATCGGAACCTTTTGTTTTTGTTTTTTCAATTAAAATATATTTAATATATTAATTTAAATTATCAATATCAATTTTAATAATATTTATTATAATTGTTACATTTAAACTATCTTAATTCATTAAATTTTATCAAAAAATATATAAATATTAATATTTTATATATTCCGGTTGAGAATAAAAATAAAAAAATATATTTTGTCCAAATTATTTATAAAATTTATTTTTAACTTATTTTAAGTGCTAAATATATGGGTTTTTTTTAATAACATGATAAATATATATTTTTAAAGGATAAAGATTAAATAAATTAAGTAAGTGAATGATATAAAAGTTTAGGAGACTTATAGTATATATAAACAATCAATTAATTAGTATTATTCTCTAACAATGCATGAACAACGTACGGACTAATTAATTAACAAAATTTGGGGGAGTAATTATTGTTCCAAAGATTCGGCCAGAGATTGTTGCTGGTTTTGAGATGGAGGAGGTGGATGAAAATTGAAGAGCAAAAGGAAACTGAAGAAGATGATGCTAATTGATGTACGTGGAGCTTCCTTTTTCAGGGAAGGCCACAAAAATCACCCTGCACTGTGCTATTTTTAAGTCTTGTTATTCTCTTGTGATAATATATAGCATCATCATTAATAAATAATTTTTTTTGTATGACTAGTAACTGTTTGGCCATATATAATAGAACATGGGCTTGACCTTATTAGCTAAGCTTCTAGCCTAACTTATGCTTTCACAAGCTGAAAGAGGGTTATATGGTTACATCATCTTATATTAGTTAAAAAAATTGATTTTATTATTTCTATTTGTTTTTTTTTACAAAATAAAATATATAATAATATTTTTATGTTTTATTAATTCATCAAGATTTACTAAACTAGACGTTCGACGGACACATTGAGCTTTCAACACCAATTACAAATAGTGTAAGAAGTTTAACTCTATATATTTTCTGAAAAAATATATATGAGAGGTGATGAGTTTAAAATTGCAATAAAAAGATGTCAAAGAAAAGAACAAATTGATTATAATAGGCTTTAAAACGTTAAATTTGATTATTGTTAGAAATACTTAATGATTGTATTATATTATGTGGTTGTGATTATCTCATTCAATCATGCGACGAAAGAAAATAACATCTTCTTCACTTGCTCCTTTAACAGGAATGATATATCATTAGGTTGAGTTAGGCTTGAGTTTCTAACATGGTATCAAAGTTGGGCCTAGTTTCTATGTGCTTAGACCTTGGATTCTACCACAGTTTCACCGTGACGCTAATATCCACATTTTTTGCACTGTATAGAGGGGAGCTGTTAAGTATCCTTGTCCCACATCGACTAGAACAAATCAGTAATGCTGCTTATACACTTGGGCAATCCTTAACTTAATGAGATCTTATTATGTTGAGTTAGGTCTGAGTTTCTAACATGGTATCAGAGTTGGACCTAGTCTCTATGTGCTTGGACCTTGGGCTCTACCACAGTCTCATCATAGCGCTAATGTCCACTTTTGTCTGCCGTGTGAAGGGGAGCTGTTAAGTATCTTTGTCGCACATCGACTAGGAACAAAACATCAAAATTGTTTATAAATTTGAACAACTCTTAACTTAATGAGATCTTATTGAGTTGAACTAAACCTGAGTTTTTAACAATTATAAAACGTAATAAGTTGATTAATGATGACCATGATTGACCAACCTATATATGTAACCGCTTCAATTAGTTTTTTTTAAATAATATATATATATAGATGCATTAGTAGAATTTGGGGTCATAATCTTTCGATGCATACAAAAAATATATAATTTCAAATAATTGGTAAAGATTTCAATTAATTAAATATCATAATAATATCATTATATTCTAAAATGTAATGATATGTGAATTTATAATTTTATTTTTCAATTTATTCAGGTAAATTAGAAAAATGTTATTTAAATGAAAGGTGATAATGATATAATAATCTTTTATTAATAAAAATTATCATAGAATTGTTAATATTAATTAAATAATATATTATATATTTATTAATTGATTATAAATTTTAAAAAGAAGATAATTAAATGAATATAATATCATTTATAAATAAAATATTCATTAAATTATTTCGTGTAAATTCATTCATATATTAAATTCAATTGTGAAAAGAATTTATAGGAAAATGGGTGCATGCAGGTCAACTAGAAAAGAAGTAATAGAGTTAAATGCGACATAGACGGCTTCATTCATTCAAGTCACACACGAAAAACCAATCTTTGAATTTGATGTATATTATGAGTAACCTTTCGACACGTAAGAAGTTTACAGTTCACTTTGTCCTCTCAAAATATACATAGCACAGCTTCAAAGTCTCTCTCGTACGTAATCTTATCTTTACATATACATCATTTTTATATTTCAAATATCAAACAATCATTAAATATAATTATTAAAAATATTATGTTATTAATTATAATTTTTCATAAATTTATTATAAATAGATTTTTAATAAGTAATAGCTGCCCCTCCGATTAGCTAACTCGCATATAATTTTTTTTTTTTAATTTGGCAAAATAAATGCACAGAACTTTGTTAATTACTACTACGTAAGATTTCGTGCTATCACTGCAAAGTAGGTACGTTATAATTTAGAAGTTATTTATTATTAATTAAAATTTGCATCCCTTTATCTCTTATTAAATATATATTTAAAAAAAAAACTATAACAATTTTAAATTTCATTAATTTAAAATGAATAACTTAATAGGAATTGAGGAAAACGTTACAGTAGTGCTGTAGGAATACATGACATTATGACAATGTAATAGTAGATTACGGCGTAGGCATTATATATATATATATTATTTTTTTCTTTTCAGAAAATCAATTGATCGGAAATTACATAAAATCTACTCATCTATACACATGTGGTAACCAGTGACAGTCGTCACGTACGTCTGGTGTCTATAATCTCTGCACTGAAAGGGTAGCTTAGTACATATCTCTCTCTATAAATTAATTAGACTATAAACACTGAATTAATGAAGTCAACGTCCAACCACTTTTCAAATTTGTTTTTTTTTTAAATAATATGTGAAAACTTATCCTAACTTTAAATTTAATTAAACACTTCATAAGAATATTAATGCATTATAACAACATAAACAACTTTCTTTTCGGCTTGATGTATGCAACTTTACACGAGTTTAATATCTTATAGATATCTATGTTTTGTAATTAATATCTTTTTTATTGATATTTTAAAAATATTCAAATTTAATAACCATGTTTTATAAATAGTCTTAAAGTTCATAAAAATAAACAACAACAAAAAAACACGTTTAATTTGAGATTTTTTCCTTATATTCCTTACTTAATTAACCTTTAAAAAATAAGCAATTTCATCCTCACATTTCAAACCCACCTTCTAATATATGAGTTCTCTTTTAAGGATCTCTTGGACTCCTAGTTGCATAAAACATTGTTTGCTAAGGCAATTGCCAATTAAGCTAACTTTATTAGCGTGAAAGCTAGGGCCTGAATTATTAACCATGTGGTGTGAAGAAATTGAGGCAAATGTTCCTGAGATATTTGACAAGGCTTGGCAATCAGTTCTAAGAATATTAAGTTTTTAGGCAAATTAATGTCTCATAACTTTATTAGTAATTTTTTTGCTTTCTTTATTCTGGCTAAGAAATAAGTTTTTAGGGATTGATCGATAATTAAACAATCTGATCTAGCTAGTATCAGAAACAAAGCTGGTTATTTGTCTAAACAACTACTTTGATTTTTCATGTAAATTTATTTTTATCTCTTTCAAGTTTAATGGGGATGTACGTATTTCAGGTTTATGAGTAAAAATCAGAATTGAGTAACATAAAAAAAGCTATATATATGTAATAATTTTTGAAGAAAGATACGTAATCGAGACTCTTTCATTAGCATGGTCCACAGTAATCTTTAGGACACCTTCTATTCCTTCCTAGGCTTTTCAAATAGTCAAATCTTTATTTCTTCACTAAAATTGTTAATTGTTTAATTAACGAGAAATATAATTAAAGCCGTTCATTTGCCTCATGTCCAGGTGACATCCTGTAATTAAATATACATTAATTTCCCTAAACTTAAAGTCCACAAGCAAGAGGTTATGAAAGACCCATAATTTATAAATTTATTCTTTGGGATTTGTGGGATGATACATGTCTTCATCACGCACGCGATGCATGGAATGGTAGGAGAGTCATATATATATATATATAATTTTGTAAATTATTATAGGATAAAACTATTAATTTCAGATTAAAATTAAAAATAACTAAATTATAAAGTTTAAAAAAGTTTTATGCAGCTTTATCAAGGTAAAACACGCGGGTCAGAAAACATTATGATTTACATATTACATATTTATATATATATATATATAGTTTCACTTTTATTCATTAAAAAATATGGTAGATAAAATATGTTTTTTTATGAAAACTTATGTTTTTTCACAATGTTAAAAAATAACATATATTTTTTCATGGGTGTTAAAAATAAAATTCTATAAAGAGATGTTATGTTATGCAATATATTGGTTACTGATCATGATGCAACATTTTTCTGTTGACAAAATGATAGGCAAAGAAGACAAACTGCTTCCACATGCACTAAGAAACGATCTTCGGGGTTTATTTGAGTAATTAAGTAACATTGAAACAGAAGTGGGCATGCATTCACACTAATATTCATATAATTAAAGTAGTATTAAAAATTTTCAAAGTTTTTTCATTAAAAAAAAAACAAAAATTCAAAGTTTCATTAAACAAATCAAATTCTTTAATGGAAGAAATATTTGTTGTTTTTGCATTACGTTTAAGTAATTAAAAAGTAGTATTTTCCTCTACTTAATATCCTTCAATATTATACTCTCCTTCGTGTTGTAATTGAGAGAACTATCATATATATATATAGAAGCTTAATATAATAATAAACATTAATTTTCTTTATACTGATGAGTTAATTGACACTACTACAATATGTACTTTTAGTCTCGAAATTTTAGCCTCGATTCTTTTAAAAACCGAGGCCATAGGTTTTTGACCACGGTTTGATAAAAACTGAGGCTATAATGTATACATATTCTTCGATTTTTTCAATAATCGTGGCTATAAGTTAAATTATAAAAAATATTTAAATATATATAAATAAATTTATATAGACACGATTATTAAATGATTGTGATTATAATTGAAATAATAAAAATTTTAATATTAAAATACTGTATGTAATTCATTTAAAAAAAATACAAAAATTAATAATTTACAATTTTTTTATTTTTCTCTATTATTAATTTAATTTTATTTAATGTATTTTTATTTCTTATATATATATATCATATGTTTTTTTTCTCTCTCACATATTTTTTCCTCTTTTAATTTTTTCAATGTTATTTCCAATATTTACGCGCATTTTTTCCTCTTTTTCTCAATGTTATTCCCAGTATTTACGCGCGCATTAATATATATATATATATATATTAATATATAATTTTTAATTAATATATATATATATAAGAAATAAGAAAATTTTATCGCACTGAACACGCGAAGTCTAATTAATATATATATATATATTAAGAAATGTACCCGTGTAACCCTCTCTCTCTCCCAGCAAATTAAACGCGTATATATCGTCTCTCCTAATTTACGCAAATCCCTCTCTCCCAGTAAAACCAGCAAAACGCAAATCCCTTTTCCCAACAAAATGCAAATCCTTCGTTCCAATATACCGATCATCGTCGCACCACGCCGTAGATCGCTACCGCACTTGAAAAAATTGTAGACTTACAAAGAAAGCCCTTTCCAACACCTCCTCTCACACTGCTCCTTTCCAACAAATGCCTTCTTTCTTTCTCTCTCTATTTTTTTTGTTCATATTTGCACTTATCACGGCCATTTGTGTTGTCATCAAGCTTACAACGTAGTTCTCCCGGTAAGTGCGTGGATACTCCTCAATTTTTACAATATCAATTCATATGTGTTGATTCTTAGTAGATTATTTATGCGCATAATACATTTTAGTTAGGGTTATTTTTTCAGTGTTATACAAATCCATCTCATGTTATCTGATAATTATCTCTGATTTTTTTTTCATTGTATTGCATCAGATTTGAAACATTTTTAGGGATTTAGGAATTGGTTATTGTTGCTGAGTTTAGCTTTTGGAAGAATGTTTATATACATGCCGATGAGCCTATACAAATTTTCATTTGCTGAGTTTATATTTTAGAAGTATGTTTAGATTTTCATTTGATGAGTTTAGATTTTGAAAGTATAAGATTTGGTTCTTAAGACATTGAGATACTCTTCATTTACATTGCAGTTTTTTTTCCAACTTCTAAGTCCATGCCAACTGAAATGAAAATCAATAAGCATAAAATTTGTTATACAAATTGAGGATTTATTGAGAAAATAATTTGATATTTTATTTTGATTGTATTCTTGTCATTAATTTTTGAACTTATTTCATAAGCGATGCTATGATGAGTTGAAAAAAAAACAATTGAATGATGTGATTAAATTTATTGATCCAAATTGGTTGTATGTTATTAAGAAGAAGAAAACACGAATTCAAATTACGAGACAAGTTTTTGAAAAGATGCAAAATACTCAAGAGGGAGATAAGTGGATTATTCCATATAATGGAGGGTAAGTTGATTAGTTGTATAACATTTATGAAAAATTATGTTATGTAATCAAATGCATTTATCAATATATATCTTACTATAAATTGATGTAGGTACCATTGGATCTTAATTGTGTACAAGCCATTCATAAATACCATTTATTATTTGGATTCAATGTGGGGTGAAGTGTTCTCTGATATTGAAAACATTATGAATGAGTAAGTTATATTTTTTAAAAAAATTTAATGTTCTTGTTAACATTAAGTTCAATGTATCTTCTCAATTAACTCTTATTTATTTTACCTTCATTATATAAAGTTCATATTATGTTCAATGGTCATCAAAATCGAAGGTCTCAAAGTTTACCAATATGGTCTAGAATGAGAGTAAGTTATAATTAATGCATGGTTTATTAAACTCTTTAAATTCAATCTTGTAGATTTTTCATATCTATTGGCTATTCACTAAAAGTACTAACAATATTTATTGATAATATCTATGTAATGTCTTTTTGGAATGTCGTTGTCTAAGCAAGATGATTTGGTAACATGTGGGTATTATGTCCTTATGTTTACGAGGATAATTATTGGCAATCCACTTGTTTCTATTATTGACTTGGTAATAATTTCAATAATTTTGTGTATTTTTATTTCTTTTTTATTCATGATTTTAAATTTTTAGTTAATTAGCTAACAATATATATATGTGTGTACAAGACGTGTGCATGTACATTACAAATTTAATCGTGAAGGAACTTACACCGAGCATCAAATTGATGAGATGCGGAATGAGCAAGGCGTAATTCACCAATCGATTCTTACAATTATAACTCACCATATAGTCAAATAAAATGGTAAGGTGAATGATGCGATGTTCATGATGTTTTTTAATCAAAAATCTAGATTTTCGTTTATTTTTAGAACAAGAAGTAGATAGACTTCTGTGTTCTTTGATGTCAGATATGCATGATTATAGTCATGTAATGTGGATGTTGATATGCTCATATATAGTAGATGTTTGTAATATTCATAGGTATTGTCCAACGCTTGCAAGACCCTTCGTCCGTATCTCTTTTATGCGTAATTAATGTGGGTATTAGTAAATAATAATGTTGTCATTGCAAGTATTGATATGCGGTAGTACTAAATAATAATGTTACTATTGTTATTGATATAGGTATTACTAATTTTCTTGAATTGTATCTCAATTGTTTTTGTTTTATATATTGAGTATCATAAATTTACTTTGAGGTTAGATAAGAATTCCATGATTGTCGCTCTTGAATAAGTTGAAGAACTACTTATTATGCCATTTGTTGTATATGTAGGAACAAATTTAGATTGAAGAACTTATTGTTTGAATATGAGGTATTGTTTATATTCATGTAATCTAGATGTTGGTATGTTTATATATATTAGATGTTTATATTCATAGGTATTATTCTACGGTGTCATTAATTATAGACATTTTTATGACATTATAATCATGATGTAACCTATATATTAAGAATAAATAAGTAGAGAGGATTATTATGTTTTGGATGTTGTATATGCAGGATTATATTCATGGAAATTGGATGTTGGTATGCTTATACTAGATGCTGTTTTTTTTATGAGAAAATTAATACATACTACCAAAGACAAAGATTTTGAAGAATAGTATTATTACAATGGGACTTACTCTTTTTCACATTGATTTAGATTGTTGACTAATGTTAGCAGCTTTAAAGTTGTTTCGTGTATTTTTTTTATATTTTTGGAATTCTTTAATTAGTTAGTTTTTATTATATGTGTTTTATTGTATCGTTTTATTAAACTCTTAATGTAATATCTCCTTTAAATTTAATATAATTAATTTTAATTTTTTCAATTTATATTTGAAAATTTAGTGTAATAATAATTCATTTTGATTATCTATGGTCTCGGTTATATAGCAAAACCGTGATCATAGGCGAGATTTATGGCCTCGGTTATAACAAAACTGTGGCCATATGTGAGACCTATGACCTCGGTTAATGAAAAACCGAGGCCATATGTGAGACCTATGGTCACGATTATGGAAAAATCGAGGCCATATGTGCGACCTATGACCTCGGTTAATGAAAAACCGAGGCCATATGTGAGACCTATGGTCACGATTATGGAAAAATCGAGGCCATATGTGCGACCTATAGCCTCGGTTATAAAAAAACCGAGGCCATAAAGGGGTACCTATGGCCTCGGTTAAAAATCGAGGCCATATGTAATGACTTTTGGTCTCTCTCATTTAGGCCTCGGTTCTTATAACCGAGGTCATAAACACACATTTTAGTAGTGTGCAAGGTAGAGGAATTAAAAAGTTTACCTTGTATATATATTGACAAATGTGCTGAAACTCACTACTTAGGACTTTGGAGTTTTCCAATTGAGGTGTCAAATAATAATAAATCCTCGTTAATAAAATCAGATGTTGTACCATATCTGCAGAAAAAATTCAAATAATAGTCTTGTCACATGGACTATAAATATATATATATATATATATATATGTAAAAGTGTATAGCCCCTATATTTTTACTAATATATTTTAAAAAAAAAATATAAAATTAAAATAAATGAATTATTATGTCGTAGGTTATTCTATACAATATCACTTAGGATACACGTAAGAGGAAATTTACTTCTCATGGATACGATTATGACACACCACACTTCTTTTACATACAAATATCATGGTTCATTATCTTTGGAGTAAATCATTTTTTAGTTTAGTACTCTAAATCATCATTTTCAATTGAAACTATCGGATACTCAAATTTTAATTATCCGTATATTTTGAGATAAATTAAATAATATTTTTAATTAATTAAAAACTTTTGGAAAATTGTAAAGGGGTATTTTTGTATACCCTTATTTATAACATTTTTTTATTAATTATTTTTACAAATAATATTTTTAATTTTTTTTTTGTAAGATTGGACCCTAAACTACAAAAAAGTCTTTCAAGAGATTTGATAATTTTATTGTGCACTATCGAAGAAAATATCCGATTTTTAGTAATATTATATCAATAATTTTATTTACTATGTTAATTTATTATATTAACTTAATTCTAATTATTTTATTAGGAATATGATGAGAAAAATTAGTAAAAAAAAAAAGAAAAAATAAGACATTTATTCGATGAAATAAATAGGTAGAGAGATGAGAGAGATATAATTTTTTTAATTAAAAATTTTAATTTTAATTTTACTCTTACAAAAATATATTTTTAAAAGAATTTAACTAATTTAACTTAAACATGAAATTACATGATTAGATAGATTTATTTTAAGAATTAAGGACTAATATATCAAATGAAGTAAGTTACAAAATCAAATATACCTAAAATTTCAAAATAAAATATTTTATTTAAATAATCACTCAACAAACATAGATGATAGTAAATGTTAGTTACAAATTCTGAAGTCATAATTTTTCATAATTTATGTTGAGTTGTATATTTTTATAACTAATGTACAGTTATAAATTTAAGTAGGTAGATGAACAAAAGGTGGATATATATGAAAAAAAAAATGAATTTTTTGTTAAAAGATGTATGTACTATGAGGAATAATTCTCTCAATGAAATATAGTATATATAGAAAAAATTTATTTTAAATTTTCTCTCTATTTTTATCGTAATTAAATACAAGTAATTAGTCCCTGGTATAATCAACGAGCCTTGATTTTCCTACAAGTTAAAATGCAACCATTTATTAGCCTTAACTAAGAAAACAAGTGTATGGATATCATTTTCTTATCGAGTAAATGCAAATTACATGCTTGCGAACAAAAGGAATTTGGTATATATATAGTAGTGTCATTTTCAAATAAAGAGCTACGGATTCTTTTATATATATATATATATATATATAAATAAAGGAAAGTAGAGAAGAAATGTGTCGTTTTCAACGTTGCAAGTGATAGAGAAAGATTAGTGAGTCAGATAGATGGCGTCTTTTTCCCTTCACGCAGGGTGCCAAAAAATAGACACCACTCTCATTGACACGTTTCTATAATTCTATCTTCTCTAAAATTCAATCATTATAAGTGATTTATATATCCCACTAAAATTTAATATCAATATCATTAAAAGTATTTGATTAATATAAAAGTAAAACATAAAATGCTAAATTGATAGATTAGTAAGTTAAAAATAAAATATTTATCCTAAAATTAATGCATACAATATTTCTACATAATTTATCAAAAAGCACTTGAATGTTTTACATATATAGTATATTAAAATTGCATCTTCCTTTGTATAAACATTTAAAAATAAATTATATATTTTATCAATATTTATTGATCCATATGATTTAATAACGGAATATGTATTAAGGAAAAAAATTATAAAATTTACACCAATAAATACAAATAAAATTACTCAAAATTGCTGCCGTTCATATCAATAAGAAAGATAAAACAGAAAACTTAAACATAGAAAGAAAAAGAAAAAGAGAGAGAATTAAGCATGAGTTTTGAGGAATTAATTATTACAAAATGTTAGAAAAATGAAAAAGGAAAGCAGTTGAGTAAAAAGAGCTAGAACTTATCGCATGTTTGCTTCACGCAAGCAGCTAAATGTGAGTATTAAGGTTTGATCTCTCGCGTGGCTTTAAAGTATTTTTTGCTTGCCTTTTATATCACCTTCCAAACTTAACTAAAATAAACGCACACAGACGCACACATCCCAATTAAAAAAAAACATTTCAAACCCACCAAGCCATCAAATTCAAGTGAAATAAAAGATCAAAATTAAGATGAGTAGTGCAAACCCTAGTTGTAGTGGAAGTGGTACTGGTACTGGTGTTAGGAGTGGAAATAACAATTCAGGAGGAGGTGGAAGTAGTGGACCATGTGGAGCGTGCAATTAAATTTTTGAGGAGGAAGTGCTATTTGCGCCGTACGTACTTCGATTCGGAACAAGGGGCAGCTCATTTTGCAGCAGTGTACAAAGTGTTTGGAGCAAGTAATGTGTCCAAGTTGATTTTACATATTCCTGTCCATAAGCGACTCGATGCGGTTGTTACTATTTGCTATGAAGCTCACGCTCGCCTTAGAGATCCTGCTTATGGTTGTGTTGCTCATATTTTTGCTCTTCAACAACAACAGGTATCATCATTTTAATTTGTTTATATTTTTTTCCAATTTTATTTATGTTAATATAATGGATTTCGGGTTACTCGGACAAGTTAACTAAATTCTCTATCAATATTATCTAATTATTCAATTATTTTTATCTTTTTATTGTTATAAATTCTTTAAGTTTATAAAAAAATATGTTTTTTATGTTGTAAGAAAAAAAATTATGTTTGTTACAAATAAAACTTCACTATAAAACTTATTAACAAAAAAACATTACAATACATTAACAAAAATACAAATTTTTTAATTTAAAAAAATACATTATATAATGTAACTATATATATATATATATATATATATATATATATATATATATATATATATATATATATATATATATCCATTTTTGCTTGCATGTAACAGTTAATATAATGTAACTATATATATATATATATACAAATTTGTATATATAAGTCATTCATAACTTATTAAAGAGCAACTGTTTTTCATTAAATGGTGTTTTTGATTATTCTTCAACTAACTTATATCACTCATTTTCCATTTATCTAAACAAATTTTTTTTGGTCATTAAAAGAAGTTACACTAACCCAAATGGATGAACATTGACTACTGAGTAAGTCTCCTGCTTGAGGCATTGGAGATCGAGCATCAATATTGTGTGCATTTGAACATTAACTTGTGAGTAAATATCCTGCTTGAGGCATGGGAGAATATCAATATATTATATGTGTGCAAACGAATTTTTAATAAATTAAAATTTTGGGTTTAAACTCAAGTTCAATAATATAACTGTTTTGATAGAAAGGAAAGGGAGTAAATCAAGGAAGAATAAGATCAGTAGAGGAAATTAATTTTGTGGTTTAATTAGTACTGAAATCAAGAATGTTTTATTATTGTCATCAAGAAACTTGTATGATGCATGTGGCTAACGAGTTTGCGGTTCGATATCATGTAACTTATTTAGTCATGCATGTACTAAAAGGTTTAAGATTCGAATTCTTGTGAATAGTTTAGTTATTTAAAAAAAATGCATATGCATGCTCCGTTATTGGCTGTGTTACTAGCTAGATTGGTTATTGCCATTTCTCTTTGCGAATTGTGGGCTTTACTTGGATTAATAGCGGAACTGGTTGGTTTGCTTCTTCTTCTTCTTGGCCGGGTTTAATTAGATAGATATATACCTCTTGTTTTAGGGACAAGAGTCATTTTCCTATATTCTCATCAATTCTCTTTATTAATAATATTGACTTCCTAAATTGCAGCAACTATATATTAGGGGGTATTCTTGTTCTTCTGACACCTAGACAAATATTGCCTTCCTTCCCTTGGTGGTTAATTTTCTAATTAGAACTACTAGTATATTAAAATACCACAAAAGATATGTAAAATCTTTATTTTTTTTCCTTCTTAAATAATAAATTTTAATAGTTTAAGATTTTAATTTTCTTGAAATATTCACAAAATTATTTAATATCTTTTAATTTTTATATATTAATGAATGATACATCATTTACTAATTCATAACTAAAATGTTGACAGGTAGTTGATTGACTTTGACTGATACTTGACATGAGCTGGTTATTTTTTTGATCTCGCATTGATCATTATATATATATGAAAACTAGTTGAAAATTAATAACTTTATTTAATTAGTTGAACATAGATAAAGTCTATAGTATATATATATTTTTTTTTTAAAATGATGATTTTGTCGATATTTTATAAAATTCTTTTGTAATTAATACTAAAGAGAAGAATAAAATGTTTGGTTAAGTTTCTCAACCCAGACTTCCCACGTCAAAAAAATGATGCAAGTTAATTTCATTGTCCTTAAGTTCTCTGAGATTGCAAGTTTATATATAAAGCTACTTTTTTTATATTTATATTTGTTTTTATTGAAGGTCTCTATTAACCCATGGGCCATCACATAATAAAGTCACATATAATCTCCATTTTTTATATCTCATTAATTTAAGAAAGTTTAGACGACTTAGATAAATATGCATGTAATTATGTCAATTAAGTTATAAATGTTATGTAAAAATTAACTTAATTATTCAATTCATTATATTAATAATATAATTTACCATGTCCAAGTTGAGAAACGAGCATGTGATTCTCTAACTTCAAAAACAATGATCGTGGAGAAGACATTTTGCTCACTCATTTCCCCAATGTTGTGAGTTGTTCGCAACACCATGCATGTTATATATAATTAATGCACAAAATTCAAGCTTCCTAGCTATTTTTTACAATTAAGTCTAAAAGTTAAGATAAATATTGTCCTAATCTCAATTTGTTCTATATATTATTATATAAATATTTTACTAAAGATATTATCTTCATTTTTTAGCAATATTTGATTTTATAACAAAAAATCTAAAATTTATAATAATAAAAATAATACTTCAATAACATTCAAAATTTATAATAAAAAAAACGTTTCAATAATATTGAATAATATTAGAAAATATATAAAATAAATAGGTTTTATTTTATAGTTTAAATATAAAGATTTTATTTTTTTTTAATTTGGATTGAAAGTAGTCCTACTCCTAACTAATTCACTTCTAGAAGATGTCACAGTGTTTTACAGAAGATACACATGAAAATGACGTTAAAAGTACATAAAATATGATTGCCACCTATAAATACTTTATTGCTTCACTGATGTTATAATTTTTTTGTTGCTAAAATTGTAATTCAATTTTGTTTATAAAATATATCCAAATACAATATATATCCAGACATTTCCCCAAATACATGCATGCATGCATGTGACTCACATATATGTTATGGTTCCTTTGTATTGATCAATCTAAAGGACATAATTAAATGTGAGAAACTTTTGTGCCATTGAAAATTATATTTTTCTTTCCATCAATAAATTTGAATTAATTATTTTTTATTAAAAAATTACGCTCAAATTTTAAAATAAAATAAAAAGTTCATTATATATATAAAAATATATTTATTTCAAATTATTTTAGACTTAATTTAAACTTTTAATTATAGATAAATATAAGATATAGATAATAATTCATTAACAATATTATCCAAACATTAATTAACACTGATCGCTCTGTAATCTAATAATAATTAATTAATTTTAACTTAACTTGAAAAACAAACAAACATTATATAATGACCAAGAACATTAATATATATAACGTACATTAATAAAGAATTAATTTACATAATTACCTTTTAGAGAACCTCAATTGAGCCGATGGATATATATATATAAAACCCCATCAAAGCATATCATAACGGCACAAATGGCACGATCTAGTTAATATCTAACCAACGAGTAATGCAATCTTTATGATAAATATGTGAACAATTTAAGGTGTTGAAAAATATTAGTATTCTCCATATTTTCTAATATATTCACGATCATATAACTCTTCCAAACAAATGCAACACTTATTTGTTTCTATCACACTCCCAATATCATCAACCTTCTTCAGCAGAGTTTCAATTTTGGACTTAAAAATTAATCTTCATTCATAAACTCCATAAGAGCCTCTTCGATCATCAATATAATCATCATCATCATAGTAACAGTTACAACCAAAGTAATAGACAATACTTGATGCCTAGTAATACTAGTACTACCACTACTATTGTCATGATCACGAGTCACAATATTGGCCATCATATCCCTACATAATCAACTATGTTTACTACCAAATCATCGTCAAACGACTCCGGTGCTCGATCGATAATTCAAAAACATGGTGGAAAGGATTCTTTGAGCTTCATTAAAGAGTTCTTTAAAGGGTATGAATAAGGAGTTTAGGAATTTGACATAAGTAAATTGGATTTCTTGGAAGACAAAATAATGAGTATACTTGAAGTGAAGGACAAAATAGTCATTTGAAGGAAGTCGGTTAGGGTTTGAGAAAAGATTATAAATTCTTATACTAATATTTTCTGGTTCTTCGTTGTGGATGTCACGCTCGTAGGTAGTTCTAGCTTCCATGGCGAAGAGTTAATGGAAAAAAATTGAAAGGGTTTGGTTCTATATTAATTAAGCGACTTCATGATTAATAAAGAAAGAGAGAGAGCTAGGAAATTTTAAGAAAGATGGTGTTCGATTAAGGAAGATTTGGATTGGAATTGGTTTGTTGTAATTATATACAAGTGTTGGTATTAATCGGTTTAATGTATAGTAAGTAGATCTCATCAATTTTACAAATCTATATTTTCCATAAAATTCTATCCTCCAATTTGGGTATGATATAAGGTTAATTTCATTCTAATGAAAAATTATTTATATATATAGTATTGATAAATTATAATTTTTTTATAAAATTATTTAAAAATATAGATTTTAAATTAATAAATATTTATTATTTTTAAAATAAATTTATGAACTAAGATTACATAGAATATATAATAACTTATAAGTGTTAATTTAACTCATGTAAGATAGAACCAACAATGTATGTAGAAAGTGTGTTCACATTTTGTTTGTAAAAATTTTAATCCTTTTCAAATTGTATTTCATATACGTTTTTGGGAAATTTTATATCATATACGTTTATGGTCGATAAAATCAACCATATATATATAAAAAGTATTCACGTTTTGTTTATAAAATTTTAATCCTTTTTAAATTTTATCTCAATTATTTTTTTAGGAAATTACAAATAATATTATCTTTAAAATTTATAATAATAAAAATAATATTTTAATAATATTAAATGAAATCTGATTAACATGACGTTTAATATTGAACGAATTTAAATAGTTGTAACTCAATTGAATTACATTTAATTAGATAGTGTTTAATGTGAATTTTAAAAAGAATAATATCTTTAAAACTTATATTAATAAAAATAGAATTTCAATAATATTGAGAAAAATTTGATCGAACATCTTTTAATATTAAATCATTCAAAATAGTTATAATTTTTATTATTTTTTTAAAACAACCTGTAATATATTTAATGACAAATTATACCTAATGAGTTTAAGAAAAAATCAAATATCACATTTATTTGGTAGCACACATAAAATTTTTTGTTATAGCTTAAGATGAATCATAACCAATTGAACTAGTTATAAAATTTTAATAGTCTTGCCAAAAATAATTGTGATACACGTAAATGAAATAATTAGTCATGCTACTCTTTTAAGTATGCTACGGAAGATTAAAGTCGAATGTAGGGGTGTGTGATAGTGTATAAAAAATTAGTATCATGTTGATTTATAAAAATATTAATATAATATTTTTAAATAATATAAAAATTACTTTCTTTTCATGTTAGTTTTTTAAGATCCGATAATTCGTATAATTTATATATGTAAAATTATATTATATCAAAGCTTAAATTGATCAATGCAAAAAAAAAAAAAAAAACTAATGGATCTCACACATAAAAAAAATACATGACATTGCAAAATAAATAAAGAAAAATAACTTAAATATAATTAGAATATATAAAAATAACATAAAAATATAAAATGTTATCTAAAACGAACCACATTTTAATGAGGATATTAGTGTATAAAAGGATAGTCTCACTCTAATTTGAAAAGATATTAATGTATTGTTTATAAATAATATGAAACTTATAATAATATTTTGAGATTAAAAATTTATAATTTTTATAAACTTTTACAATAATATATATGGGTTAGTTTTAGATTAAAATTAAAACTAAATTAATATGATTAATTTTTTAAAAAATAAAAACTAATATAAATTAACAAATTTAAAAAATCAACTCAATCTAAAACAATTTTTTGGTTTGATTTAACTCTAATGTCAAGTAATTGTATGAAAAAAAAATCAATGAGTTTTTTTATTAATCTTATTGCTCTTGTACTATAGTTTCCAATATTTTAAATGTTATTTTAATTATAATATTTAAATTTAAAGATTTTATAATATAATTTTAAGAATAAAAAAATTAACAAATAATTCTAATGATTTGTTATCAATATTAACCAAATATTTAAAAATAAAGTAAACGGGTAATAAGACATAATAGTAATTTACCCAACAATTTTTTTTATTCTCATATCCAATAAAGTTGTTTAAGGATTTAAATTAATTTCTTGAGAAAAAAACAATGTAAAAAAATTAAGTAAAACTAAAAAAATGATAATTATATAAAATAAAAATAAAAATATGAGTTAATATTATTTATATTTGATTTTAAAAAATGAATTCAATATAAATTAATTTAAATCAATAAAAATAAAATAAAAATATTAGGTTAATTTAATTATAATAGTATAAATTGTCTTATTTTTAATAAATTTTACACGCCTTTAATCGGAAGTCAAATAAATGACTTGGAAATAATACCTAAAATGTAGGATAATAAAGCATTTTGAGTGCATTAACGACGCAACAAAAATAAAAGTGTAGGAGAGATACAGCAAAATTCTTAAAGGATAAATAATATAAATGAATTATTATTATAATTTTAAGTTTTTAAGATAATTAATATTTGATAATTTTACAGGAGTATTAAAACCTTAAGATTAAATTTATGTGATAATTAAATTTTTTAATTAAAATTATTAAGTTTGATGGTTTTTTTTAAAAAAGACAAGAAAATCATTATTGAGAAAAAAATGATATATTTTTACAAATTTAAAATAACCCACTTTTAAGAAAAAAATTAAATAATATAAATGAATTATTAAAACTATTTCGTATTCAAGAAAATTTATATACGATAATTTTACATAGGAAATAATTAGGTGCTGTAATTCTTTATAAAATAAAGGTTAGTTACTTAATTTATTTCTTAACCAGTTATATTAACTTTTCAAAATTTCAATTTAAGTAAAATTTTGCAAAAAATGATTTTTTTTAATATTGAATTAGAATTCAAATAAAAAAATTTCAAAATCGAAATAAAATTAAAATAAATTAAAAAATATCTTTATCCTAACTCTTCTCTCTGTATATCTAGAAACACCCACCAAACGTGATGAGAGGAAAGGAATGAGTCAAACATGAATTATCACAACATTGAGGTATTTTTGGAACTCAAATGCGGTGAAGATGATGGTATGACTCCCAACTAACGTCAAACACAACGAGAGACGATGACGTTGTTTCGGAGCAAGTGTGATATTTATGGTGGTTCTAGTCAATTAAGTTTTTAAAATTGATTCAGCAATGGCGGCAGTTTGCGTAGGAGAGAAATAGAAAAAAAAAAATTATTTTTATGTATTTTAATTAAATTTTTTTATTCTTAAAAAGTTCAATTTTTATAAAACTATAACTATATTTTTGAAAAAAGTTATTGGATTTGAATAACTTATTTCGAAACTTATTGTAAGTTTCTTTAAATGTTCAAATGAATACAAGAATAAGAAAAGGGATTTTTAATAAAAAATAAGTATTTTAAATAAGAAATGGAGATCCATATAATATTATAAATATAAGTTAATAATAAATATTTGATAATAAAAAATAAAATTTTGAGTAAATAAAAAATAAAAAATTAATAATATTTGTACGAAAGATAAAAAATAATATATATATATAATAATAAATACATAATTTTTTATATTAAATAATATTGATAAAATTTTGTTACAAACTTATTTAAAATAATAATAATAATAAATTATAAAATAATTATAAAATTTTATATTTTTTAAATTTAATAAATAGTTTAAATAATTTAAAAAAATTATTGATGTTTAGTATAATAAAATATAAAATATATAATAGATTATTTATAATCAAGGTTTGAAATATTAATGTTGATAAATATATTGAGATATAATTTTTAAAGAAATGTTGAATATATTGTCATTATTAATGGAAGTTTTGAAAAAATCATAAAAATTATAAAAATTTATCAAAAAAATTATAAAACATTAAAACAATCAATTACTTATATTTTAAATTAATTTTTTATTTAATATATATATAGTAAAATAAATAGTTAAAATAACTATATTAATTAATAATTAAATTAATTAGTTAATATATATATATATATTAAAATAAATAGTTAAAATATTTAAAATAGTTAAGTAGATTATCTAATTATATTAATTATAATAAATAAATAAATTTTATTTATTTTTGTTATTTTTTATGAATAATGATTTTCATTGATTATTTATAATTAATTTAATTTTAAATATAATTAAAAAATAAAAAATTTACATTTTAAATATTTATTAAAATAAAATATATAATTTTAAAAAATAAAATAAAATAAAATATATAACATTCATAGTTACTTTATTTCATATTATAAAATATAATCCATAATTTTTCCTTCACATTCCTCAATTTATTATCCACTTACTTCCCTCCGATTAGCTAATATCCGCAGCAAATTACCCGTCAGAAAAATTTACAATCCTATAAAATCCAGGTGAACCTATTCCTCTCTTTCGAATTTATAGTTTCGAATAAAAAAGAAAAAGAGAGAAAAAAAAAGTAGAAACAAACTCATTTGCGAATTTGCAAATCTCTATTATCAGCACCTCCACTCGGTTTTATCTTAAAAAAAAAAAAAACTGCTCTCAGACTTTACCTCAATTTCAGCATCTCTATTCTCTACCATCTAGTGGTCTCTGTGAGCTCCGAGGAAGAGTAGCCACTGAATCAACTCAACACGATTCCATACCGAGTTCATTCAAGCGCCAAAGCCCTAGCGCTCTTTACCCGAACTCCAGATCTGACTCTCTGAGTCACAACTCATCCGGACTCGGGAATGGCTTCTTCGGAAGTTGATTCCCGTTTGAGCCAGGTCGTATCCCCTGCCCTTGAACGAATCATCAAGAACGCCTCCTGGCGCAAGCACGCTAAGCTCGCTCACCAATGCAAAGCTGTTCTTGAACGCCTTAACTCCAACCAATCTTCGGATCCTGAAACGGATTCATCCGGATCCGGTCCACTTCACGATGGTGGGTCTGCTGAGTACACGCTTTCCGACTCCGAGTTCATTATCAGTCCTATTATCACCGCCGCTTCAAGTGGCGTACTCAAGATCGCCGATCCAGCTGTTGACTGTGTTCAGAAACTAATAGCCCATGGCTATTTACGTGGCGAGGCCGACCCGACTGGTGGTGTCGAGGCTCAGCTATTGTCGAAGCTCATAGAATCTGTTTGCAAATGCCACGATTATGGGGATGATCAGATGGAGCTATTGGTCGTCAAGACTCTTCTTTCGGCTGTTACTTCAATTTCACTGCGAATTCACGGGGATTGTTTACTTCAAATTGTGAGAACTTGTTATGATATATACTTAGGTAGTAATAATTTAGTTAATCAGATTACTGCTAAAGCCTCTTTGATCCAAATGCTGGTTATTGTGTTTCGAAGAATGGAAGCTGATTCATCCACAGTGCCGATTCAACCCATTGTGGTAGCTGAATTGATGGAACCAGTGGAGAAATCTGACACAGATGGATCAATGACCATGTTTGTCCAAGGATTTATTACAAAGATAATGCAGGATATTGATGGGGTATTGAATCCGATGACTCCGGGAAAGGTTTCACTTGGCGGTCATGACGGGGCGTTCGAGACGACCACAGTAGAGACGACTAACCCAACTGATTTATTGGACTCGACGGATAAGGACATGTTGGATGCAAAGTATTGGGAAATTAGTATGTACAAGACTGCATTGGAGGGGAGGAAAGGAGAGTTGGTGGACGGAGAGGGAGAGAGAGATGATGATTTGGAGGTTCAGATCGGAAACAAGTTGAGGAGAGATGCATTTTTGGTGTTTCGAGCTCTTTGTAAGTTGTCCATGAAGACACCTCCTAAGGATGCATTGGCAGATCCTCAGTTGATGAAGGGGAAAATTGTGGCCTTGGAGTTGTTGAAGATTTTGCTTGAGAATGCTGGGGCTGTTTTTAGAACGAGCGAAAGGTATGGCTCCCTCAGATGTTTCTATTTCTTTGTAGTTTGTACTGTTATTGAGATTTATTGTTTTCTTTTATGTAGTCTTTTTACTTTTACGAAGTGCGTAGATTGTCTGATTAACATTTGAACTTCAAAGGGATAATTAAGTAATTTGTTTAGTAATGAAGTATCACTAATAGATAACGTGTTGGTTTTTGTGGAGAGAGATTTTACATGTGTAGTTGTGGAACTAAGCCAGATATTTTAAAATTTCTTACCGCATCCGCAGTATGAATGGTTGAATGGCTTGCCATGCTAATAATTTGCTTTTGGATATTTCTACATGAAAATTAAAAATCATCACCTGTCTGAAGGTCAGAGAATTATGAAGTATTCGAGTTAATGTTGTACTTTTGAATTTTCATATATAACTTCTGCATAAATCAATTAGCACATATATTTTCCGTTTTGAAAACAAGGATCAGGGTTGACGTGTCCTATCCTAATCATATTTCTATTCATCCCATGTCTTGAAAATGCATTTGAAACAGGTTCTTAGGTGCCATTAAGCAATACTTGTGCCTGTCATTGTTGAAGAACAGCGCTTCGACTCTTATGATGGTTTTCCAACTATCTTGCTCCATCTTCATTAGTCTTGTGGCAAGATTTAGATCTGGACTAAAAGCCGAGATAGGGGTATTTTTCCCTATGATTGTTCTCAGGGTTCTGGAAAATGTTTCTCAGCCCAATTTTCAGCAGAAGATGATAGTGCTTCGGTTTCTTGAAAAGCTCTGTGTCGATTCGCAGATATTGGTAGATATATTTATCAATTATGATTGCGATGTCAATTCATCTAACATATTTGAAAGGTATGCCAAGTTTATCCTATAGTGTTTATCTATGACTTAAACTAAGAGACTAGAATATTCATTACTGAGAATATATAATTAGGGAGTTGATCTTGAGGATACATTCTTTTGCTCAATTTGTAGTATCATTAACTTGGTCTATTATTAACAAATTTTTGTTGTTTTTCTTTCTGTCAGGATGGTCAATGGGCTTCTTAAAACTGCCCAAGGTGTTCCGCCTGGTGTCGTCACCACATTGCAGCCACCTCAGGAGACAATTATGAAACTTGAAGCTATGAAGTGTCTTGTTGCTATTTTAAGGTCCATGGGTGACTGGATGAACAGACAATTGCGCATTCCGGATCCTTATTCTATCAAGAAATTTGAGGCATCTGAAAGTGCTCCTGATCCAGGAAGTCTGGCAATGGCAAATGGTAATGCTGAAGAGTCTATCGAAGGATCAGATACTCATTCAGAAGCATCCAGTGAAACCTCTGATGCTCAAACTATTGAGCAACGGCGGGCTTATAAGCTTGAGCTTCAGGTAAGCTTGTCTATTTTACATGATGTGGTTGGATTTGTCCACTGGCGTATGCAAACTGATATAAGACTTGTGGCAGGAAGGTATATCACTTTTTAATCGGAAGCCTAAGAAAGGAATTGAGTTTCTTATTAATGCAAACAAGGTGGGGAGCGCCCCCGAGGAAATTGCAGCTTTTCTTAAAAATGCATCTGGGTTGAATAAAACTCTCATTGGTGATTACCTTGGAGAAAGAGAAGAGTTATCCCTGAAAGTGATGCATGCCTATGTGGATTCTTTTGCTTTTGAAGGCATGGAATTTGATGAGGCAATCAGGGCCTTTCTTCAAGGATTTAGGTTGCCTGGCGAGGCGCAGAAGATTGATCGAATAATGGAAAAATTTGCCGAGCGCTATTGCAAATGTAATGCAAAGGCTTTTACTAGTGCAGACACGGCTTATGTTCTTGCTTATTCTGTGATAATGCTCAACACAGATGCTCATAACCCTATGGTGAAGAACAAGGTAAGTTTGCACATATAACTTCCTGTAAATGGTGACCTAGATGGAATTCCTAATTCTGATATCTGACATCTTCATTTCCATGGATATTAAAATATGCAGATGTCAGCTGATGATTTTATAAGAAACAATCGTGGGATAGATGATGGAAAAGATTTACCTGAGGAGTACTTGAGGTCATTGTTTGAACGAATATCAAAAAATGAGATAAAAATGAAAGAATATGAGTTGGTTCCTCAACAAACACAATTAGTGAACTCAAATCGGCTCTTGGGTTTGGATTCTATCTTGAATATCGTAATTCGTAAGCGGGGAGAGGACAAATACATGGAGACTAGTGATGATCTTATGAGACATATGCAAGAACAGTTTAAAGAAAAAGCACGCAAATCTGAGTAATACTACTTTTCAATATTCAAGAGTTTGATTTTTTTTCCCCATTAACTTTTTGACTGTTGGACAACTGCATGCAACTTATACATATTGCATGAATACGATTTTCTTACTCTTTTGAGCAACCCACAGTTTGAGGGGGGGATCACATTTTATTTTTGACTGTAAGATATACTATTTGCAGTGCAGGTCAATTATGTCACTCATTTGATGTGTAAACAATGTGTTTTCTTTTATTTTTCCTCCATTGCTTCTGAATATTTCTAATGTGGACCTCACTTTATTTCCTCATCTGAATTGTCACATATCATATTTGCAAAAACCAGTCTTCTAGATTTCCATCTTAATAATGTATACTTGTATGGAAATTTTGTAGGTCAGTTTATTATGCTGCCACAGATGTGGTGATCCTTAGATTCATGATTGAAGTTTGCTGGGCTCCTATGCTGGCTGCCTTCAGTGTTCCCCTGGATCAAAGCGATGATGAAGTAATGCTAGCTATTTGCCTTGAAGGCTTCCGTTGTGCTATTCACGTCACAGCTGTAATGTCCATGAAGACTCATAGAGATGCATTTGTGACTTCGCTTGCAAAGTTTACTTCACTTCACTCTCCTGCTAACATCAAGCAGAAAAACATAGAAGCAATCAAGGTTGGTACGTTGGTTTTTCTACATTAATAATGAGGTGAAGGGTGTGAAATTTCTATTATTTTCACTTTCATTTTCCAATTTTGTTTAAACATCCCAAGCAATGTCTTCTCCCCATGTTAAGTTAATTCTCATCTTATCATTTCATTGTTGAATCCATGATGAAGCTAACTAAAAATAGTTTAAGTTGCCAGGTGGACATAATATACTGTTTGACATATAAACCCCATTGAAACTATGGTTAATGTGATTGTTGAATGTTTCTGCTTTACTCAGAGTATTACCGTATGACAAGCAGCCTATGTATTTATCATAAAAATTGGAGAGTAGGGTTCAGATGCTACGGCCTTCTAGTTTTTTCTTTGATTGCTAGAACTCTTATTTCTTTGAAAAGATGTTACATAGACAATTTCGACATGGCTGGGGAAGAAAGTTAGATGTCTTTACAACATCATTTTGGGGGGGTGGGGTGGAGTTAGCTGGCTGAAAATAATGAAAGACTAAACTTGATTGATTACTAAAATAAATATCCTTCAATTTTCTACCATCTGTGTAGTAGATCATATTAGTGTTCTTGTGGAATTATGTCTATAATGTGCCACCAACTATTAGTGTACAACCTGCTATCGAGGTTTTCACTAGTTAATCCTATCCATTTGTTGTTTATGGAAATTTAAGATCTATAATCCCAAATTTTTGGGATCAATAGAAAGTGGCTAATATTATTATTTCATGGACTGGCGTCTTGAATTTTAAGTGACTAAAATTTGAGTTTGGCTTCTTGTCAAAAGGCCATACTTACAATTGCAGATGAAGATGGGAACTATTTGCAAGAAGCTTGGGAGCATATTTTGACATGTGTTTCCCGGTTTGAACATTTACATCTCCTAGGAGAGGGTGCTCCTCCAGACGCCACCTTTTTCGGGCTTCCTCAAAATGAGTCTGAAAAGTCAAAACAGTCTAAGCAAACTATTCTTCCTGTTTTAAAGAAGAAGGGAGCTGGACGGATTCAGTATGCAGCTGCTGCTGCAATGAGGGGTTCATATGATAGTGCTGGTATGGGCGGCAATACCTCTGCAGTTGTCACATCTGATCAGATGAACAATTTGGTTAGTAATTTGAACATGCTAGAACAAGTTGGAAGCTCTGAGATGAATCGCATATTTACAAGGAGTCAGAAGTTGAACAGTGAGGCAATTATAGATTTTGTCAAGTGTCTTTGCAAAGTTTCCATGGAAGAACTACGATCTGCATCTGATCCAAGGGTTTTTAGCCTTACAAAGATTGTGGAGATTGCGTATGAATCACATACCTCTACCTTATAGATTTTAGTAATTTATTGGTATCACGCTGTTATTTCTAAACTTTGCTGTCTGACTTGACCTGTTTCCCCTTTCGTAACAGGCATTATAACATGAATCGAATTAGGCTTGTATGGTCAAGCATCTGGCACGTTCTCTCTGATTTCTTTGTAACAATTGGCTGTTCTGAAAACCTTTCTATTGCAATTTTTGCAATGGATTCATTACGGCAGTTGTCAATGAAGTTCTTGGAGCGAGAAGAGCTGGCCAATTATAACTTTCAAAATGAATTCATGAAGCCTTTTGTAATTGTTATGCGTAAAAGCAGTGCGGTTGAAATAAGAGAATTAATTATCAGATGTGTCTCACAAATGGTTTTATCTCGCGTGAATAATGTCAAATCTGGATGGAAAAGCATGTTTATGGTAACTAAACTTTCAGATCTTTCTGCTCTTAATTCACAATTTAAAACTTGGAATGAATAATTGTTTATGCAGTGAATTATTGTTGGGCATACTTTCGATAGTTTTTACCTGATAACTTCTTCAGGTGTTCACGACAGCAGCTTATGATGATCACAAAAACATTGTACTCTTGGCCTTTGAAATTACTGAGAAGATTCTTCGAGACTACTTCCCATATATCACTGAGACTGAGACCACCACATTTACAGACTGTGTGAATTGCTTAGTTGCTTTCACCAATAGTAGATTCAACAAAGACATTAGCCTCAATGCTATTGCTTTTCTTCGATTTTGTGCCACAAAGCTTGCAGAGGGTGATCTTGGCTCCTCATCAAAGAACAAGGACAAGGAAACTTCTGGAAAGATTGCTTCAGTTGCACCTCAAACTGGTAAAGATGGAAAACAAGATGCTATCCAAAGTCCAGATAAGGATGACCATTTGTATTTTTGGTTCCCTCTATTGGCTGGTAAGTAGCTGCATAGAATGGTTGTTATAATGTTGAATGGTGTATTGGTGTTTGCAAATGCCAAGTTTTTGGATTAATATGTATGCTGTGTTCCATATTTACATTTTATCCTGAAATGAGTGAAGGAAGTGCAAAGAATCTGACTTTGTCTTTTCTTTCGGCAGGGTTATCTGAACTAAGTTTTGACCCTAGGCCTGAAATCAGAAAGAGTGCTTTGCAAATTCTTTTTGGAACTTTACGCAACCATGGTCACCTTTTCTCACTACCTCTGTGGGAACGAGTATTTGAATCAGTGTTGTTTCCAATATTTGATTATGTTCGACATGCAATTGATCCTTCTGGGGAAAACCCCCCTGGGCAGGGACTTGATAGTGATGCAGGTGAGCACAATCAAGATGCCTGGCTCTATGAGACATGCACGTTGGCTCTCCAATTAGTTGTGGATCTTTTTGTGAAATTTTATAACAAAGTCAATCCTCTTTTGAAGAAAGTTTTGATGCTTCTTGTAAGTTTTATTAAACGCCCTCACCAAAGCTTAGCTGGTATTGGTATTGCTGCATTTGTCCGTTTGATGAGCAATGCTGGAGATCTATTCTCTGATGAAAAGTGGCTAGAAGTGGTTCTATCATTAAAAGAAGCAGCATCTTCGACGCTTCCATACTTCACTTTCATTGTTGGTGATGATAGCATCACTATGAACCATGAACAAACTTTTTCAAGTAGAGAGAATGATGTAAAGACAGCTGGGTCTAGCATGCCTGAGGACGAATCAGATAGATTGAGGACACACCATCTCTATGCTTTTATATCTGATGCAAAGTGCAGAGCTTCTGTTCAGCTTTTGCTGATACAGGTAGGTTCTTGTAAAGTAAAATGTTGAGGCTCTTGTGACGTTTCTTTTTTCTATTCATTTAGTTTTTTATTTTGGACCAGAACCTTACCATTAATTAATTTCGAGTGGGAAGATATATTATAAGTGATAAACTAATTTTGTCCATGATATATCTGCTATTTAGTGCTTGCTTTCACACTCATGTACCAGTGTGTTTCACTTGTTTGTTTACAGCATGTGTGTTTCACTTGTTGAAATTTGCAGGCAGTGATGGAAATTTACAGCATGTACCGGTCTCATCTTTCGGCAAAAAACATCTCAGTTCTCTTTAATGCTTTGCATGATGTTGCATCTCATGCTCACAAGATTAACAGTGACACCGTTTTACGTTCAAAGCTACAAGAATTGGGTTCACTGACCCAATTGCAAGATCCTCCACTTCTGCGTCTTGAAAATGAATCTTATCAAATTTGCCTGACATTCCTGCAAAATCTTGTAGAAGATAGGCCTCCAACATACAAGGAAGTGGAGGTGGAGTCGTGCCTTGTTGACCTATGCCTGGAGGTTTTGCAGTCTTATATTGAAATCTCTCATTCAGGGCATCTATCTGAACCATCTCTCAATGTGCAGCAGCATTGGCATATTCCTCTAGTTTCTGGGAAGCGACGAGAATTAACTGCACGAGCACCTCTAATTGTATCAACTCTTCAGGCTTTCTGTAGTTTGGGAGAGACTTCATTTGAGAACAATTTGAGTAACTTTTTCCCCATACTATCAAGCTTGATAAGTTGTGAACATGGGTCGAATGAAGTCCAGGTTGCTCTTAGTGATATACTTAACTCTTCAGTGGGTCCTATATTGCTACGTTCATGTTAAAGAAGAGACACAGCTCTGCATTTTGGGATGTATGATATTCTCACTTGCATTTGTCTTGTAGAATTTTATTCTTTTTTATCTTACTTTCAAATAATTGTCATCGGAAATATAGTATCATGGTGCATGCAGAGTTAGGGGTTTGATATTTTGCATGACTAGTGCTTCTAAGATATGTGTAGTTTTATTCAGGAGTTCCATTGATAATTGTAGCTCAGTTTATAATTTGTCTTCAGGAGTCCAGTGTATCCTTATCACTCTCACTCTCTCTCTCTCTAAAGAAAAGACGTTGCATATTTGTTCTCTCTCAGTGATTTTCAGTTAGATATATCAGCTTTAAATCTAAGTAAAAACTTGTAGTGGATATCTCCTTTATATATATATATATAATTTTTTTTCTCTTGTGAACAGATGGACATCTTAGACTACTAATATTTTGGACACTACTCACAGCATTAGAAGTTCAAATTTGAAAAATAAAATCTTAGAAGTACAACAAATAGTTCAACAATAATTGTCTTTGGCTAGATCTTGTACAATATTTATAGTTGATTATAGTCAAATTCAAAAGCAAACAAAACACTCAAAGAGTAATGATACGTAGAGATATTATAAATTGGTACTAGATCATTGTTGATGTGGTATTTCATGTTAACAGGTGAAAGATAAATGTAATGATTTTATTGAAAAATAAACTATTTATTATGTTTTTAAAACAACCAATAAAATTAGTGGGATGTATCACATTCTAATTTATAATTTCTCTGCTAAGTATGTATAATTGCAGACTATCTAACTTGCACCACTCTGTGCAGGCTACTTGTTACCTAGAAAAATTGAGCATTCCTGATCAATTACTTGTGTCACAATCTAGCTGGCATCTCGAAAAGAGAGAGAGACATGAAATCACAACTCAGATGCATCAGGCAACTCAGTCTAATTCATTATGGACAACCAATACCTCTGTTAACTCACGTTAGTAAATTAACTCACAATTATTTCAATATTTTATATTTTTTAATTTAACATCCAAATATTATTTAATACATATATATAGCATTACTCTATTTGCAATCATATTAAACTAGATGTGTCTCAACAGTCTCAAAATGAAAAGGTACTCAAACGGTCTAAAGACTTAAAAACTAAGGGTATCTTATGCCCTTTAAGTTTTAACCTCGATAAGTTTGATTCTCTCGTGAGGTTTTGAGAGTTAACGTTTTTTTTTCGCATTTTAAGGTTTATACCCTCTTTCCTTGAGCCGCGTCATCACCACTCTCTACCTTCAGCCACTACCATCTTCCTCTTTCCTTTCTTGTTTTTGCGCTTGTGTCAATAAACCTTGGTCGTTGCCTCCTCGTTTGCTCGGCTCCAGCATGGTGGTCTTCATCGTGCTTTGGGGTGGCTTTTGTGGTACTGGTGGCTGGTTCCTCTCCTTCAGAGCTGGTGAGGTTTTGTTTGGGCTATTGATGAGCCTTTGTTGGTTGCTTTGGCTGAGTAGGTAGTTTCTCAGTCGTGTTGGGTGGGTTTTTTGGATGGTAGTTTTGTGCTTGTTATCCTACACTTTTTATTATTATTGTTCCGGTTACTATATTCAAACATAAAGTTGGGTTTTAATATAGAGCTTTTGTTAAACGTTTATATATATATATATTCGCTTACAGATAATTTGGTGCTACAACATATTGCTAGGATTGATTTTGTGTCCAGATATATGATGTATTTGATAGTTCAAATATTGATTACGATTGTATATTTACTTCATATTCAATGAAATTATATTATTTACTAAGAAAAAGTTAAAACTTCCCTTGTCACCCTCAATAGCCTCTCTCTCTCTCTCTCTAACTTAAGATGGATTAGGCATTTTTAGATTTTTCATGGTTACTCCCTACAGAAGAGCTGGAACCTATCTTAAACAACATATCATAGTAGCGTGAACATTATTCTTGGATTTAAGAAAATAAAATCAATAAAACTCTTTTATGATGTTGGTATATCTTTATTTATTTTCATGAAGTACCGTGTTTATAAAACGGTGACAATATAAACATGAATGTAGGTGATAGACACTTTAAATTGATAGATATTTAATACTCGGATATATATTCAAAAATATTAAAATACTTATGTCCTAAAAGAGGTCATGTAAAATAAGCTTTAATTGAGTATTTTTCTTTCAAAAAAAAAAGTAGTCGGTACTTAGTATTAGGATTGTCAATTTTTTATGATAGGATAAATTTCTATTGGGATTATACGATTTGAGATATAGGATAATAAGTAGAATAGAGAATGAAAAATGAGATCTATATTTTATAATATAAGGTCAGATAGGTACATAACTTGTATTTCACGTTCTATTCATCAAAATTATACACTATTTTAATAAATATATAAAATTTAAATATTTTTATTTTTTTATAAATTTAATCATATTTTAACTCAAACTCAAACTAATCATAAGTAATGTATTACTTTATATTTCATCTATAAATTATATTTTTATTATATGAAAACATCAATATTTTTTCTTTTACAAAATTATTTAAACTATTTATTTAAATTTTAAAAATCTAAAATTTTATAATTATTTGTTATTATTTCAAACAAATTTGTAACAAGTTTTTATCAATATTATTTAATATAAAAAAACTATGTATTTGTTATTACATATATTTTTTTTCCTTCATTTAACATAAATATGTTTATTTTTTATTCTTTATTGGCTCAAATTTTTTTCCTATTACAAAATATTTATTATTGTCTTAATTATACTGTAATTTTTTTTATAATAAAAATAATAATAATTTAAAAAATAATATTTAAAATATTACATGGATTCTCATTCTTCATTTGGGGTCTCCATTCGAGACTCGGGGATATAAATATATCTTCTAAAAATTTTCAAGTGAGGATGAAAAATAAGGAAAAAAGATGATAAAGGTCATGTAATTTTTATAAAATGAACATATTAGTCTTATAATATTAGGTTAGGTATTAGAGATCACATATTTTTTCCTAAACGATGAATTTAGTTTTATAATTTATAAATTAAATATTATGAGTCCTTATTATGAAAAATAAGGAATTTTGTACTATAATTTATTAAAATGATATTAGTTCATCAAAAGTATACAAAATAGGGATTTTTGTGATTAATTTTCATAAATAACATGAATATAAGTATTCAATTTAATCTTTGATAAAAAAAAAACATAGAGAGGATGCCGTTGAGAAAAGCTATAGTTGGGCCAACAAAACTGCGAAGGACATTATGGGCTGGCTATTTCGATACTTTCTTTCATGAGTCTTATCACATGCGGGCGGCGGAACTCTACTTATTGATTGGGTCGGTAGAACTATTGATACCCAATTGGGGAATCTACTTTTTTCTTGTTTTTTTTGCTTTTGAGAATACTAGATATCAATGAAGATGTTATTATAAAAAGTAAATGAAATATTGTAGCTCCAAGTTCTGAATAATTTTAAAACGTGGGCATTGTCTTAGTTGTCCACTTTAGGATGTCATTTTATTTAAGTAAGATTTTAATGTTTAAATGTATTTTTAAGAATTTCCTTTTAAGGAAGGAATAAGAGTTTTATGCTCTATATCCCAAGAACTCCTTTCAATAATAAATGATAGGATTGTGTAAAAATGAGATATTTAATAATTTTAAATTTATTTTAATATAAATAAAAATTATCAAAAGTATTCTGATCATAAAATATGAATAAAAAATTATAATATCTTCAACAATTATGTTTATAATTTTTTTGGTTTGATAGAGTGAGAATGAATTACGAAAATATCTTTATCAATACCTGTTTAAAATATTTTTTATCAACAAAGTTTTTTTATGGCTATTTTTTATAAGTAAAAATATTGATTTAAGCATATTTTTATAAGTAAAATGATTAATAAACATTTTTTATAAGTAAAATAATTAATAAACATCGTGTTAAAATTAGATGACTAAATAATAATTTTAATGAAAGAATGAGTGTTATTTTTTCTTAAATGATATTACCCTAAAAATGCAAATCAACCCAGAATCCAACATGTTATCCAAATGATAAATGCATACTCTTTTGCTTGTGAGGTTATAGCCTAGTGGCATCACAATCTTACTGTAAGACATACAAATGTGGGATCAAGGGTTTAATTGTAGTAATGTGTATGAATTATGTAATATTATTTAATGTATATTGTTTTATAATAATAATAATAATATTTAAAATTACAAATAGTTATTTTCTGTCCATTTTATTTTTGTTACCACTTCAATCAAAAATATTTCTTAAATTTATTATATCCTACCTTAAAATCAAGTGTTAAATCTCACAGAGACAGAGTACTTGTTGAAACTTTCAAGAACTGCTCATGATCATCTTAATATAAATGTCGTTAATATATTTTAGTACCATGGGACAAGCATTCTTGAAAACTTGTATAGGCAAAAAAAAAAAACTCTCTCTCTTTGTAAGGAAGCTTTGCTCCCAAGACCAATTAATATACGCTTATTTGGTATATATAATTATATAACGGTGTAATTAATTAATTTAATACATATATAGTACAAACAATTTGATAGAAAAATACTGTACAAACAATTAAAATATTATTGTCTGAACTATGGGCAATTACATAACATTATTTGACAATAATATTAATTATTAATTTAATAACATCCTCCAATATATATTATTATCTATAAGCAAACACAATCTATATAAGCCCAAATCAACTTACACATTTTTTCAATTAAAAAAAAAATTATTTAAAGTACATACACTAAACTTTCCTACTTTTATTTCTAGCTAGCATCTTAGCAGAGAGAGGGGATTATGATTTTAAATATTCATTTTATTTCCCTTGAAAATGAAGATATGTTATAAGTTTCAGAGCCTTTGGATATCATATTGAAATTTTAATTAATAAGGTATAAAAGAATGATTATTTTTTTTGTAGCTTTTGTTGATAGCTTTTAGAATGTGAATTTTGTTTTATTAAATTCCAAATTACTTATATTTAAATCCTTTTCAAGATCAAGGACATCAATTTTTTATATTGTTATTTGGCATTGTGCTCTATATAACAATGTTTCTCATATTATATGTATATTGTTAAAAATAATCTCTCTCTTTTTTTTTTATCAAATAAAAAATTGCTTTTGTTAATCCCATATAATCATTGTTACTATCTAAATTAATATGTATCTAACTTCATATTGAAGGTTTTGTTTATTTATAAATGACACTTCCTAATATGCTGGAAGATAATTATTTATAATTTGACTTCCTTTTTACATTAGACAATCAATTATGTATTTTGTACTTAATTAGGCACTTATAGCTTAGTATAAAAGAATTCACATATGGGCGGTTTAATCATTTTATTTCCACTTTGGTAATCTAAAATTTAAAAAGATGAAATGGATTAGGCTACACATATACTTTGTCATCACAAAACTTAGTTTTCTAATTAAATTCATTTTTTATATTTATTTTTATTTAAATCAAAAGAAATTATATTTCTTTCTTTAACGTTCCCTTGTCTACTGGATTCAATATACACTTATTGAATACGAGACTTTATTAAATAAAGGATCACTGTTAAGAATGTGGACAATGAATGTATAAATATATTCTACCAGTGGTTTATGTTTTTAACATATTTGTATTTTTAATAACTTTTAACATGGTATCAAAGTTTGAAATTATGTCTTCAAATCCAATAATTTTAATTATTAAATTATAAGTATTTGATTTATATGATAATCAATATTTATAGAATAATAATAAATATATAAAAGTATTATTGATCATTCTCTTCCTCCCAATAACTTAAATTTAGGTAATATTTTATTTCAAACAACTTCTAACATATATATTATATTTATATTATATGAACAATGTATATATAAATAAATAATATCAAATAGATGTTAAGATGAAATATAAAAACAAAATTTTAGAAATATTAGTTGTATTTTCTTAAATTTTATTTTCATTGTAACTAAATAGTGTCTTTATCATAAATAATATTATGACTCATAAGGAGTTGGATGATTTGTGTATAAAGTTTTGAACTCTAATTATAGATTTTTTTTTTGAAATGTAACTCTAATGATAGAGCTTAACTCCATTCATGTACAAGAATTTTGTTTTAATTCTACTAAATATTTTTAAGGATAGAGATATTAACTAATTTCAATTTTTTTATGAAAAAATTATAAAATTAATATCTATAAAACTTATAACAACAAAAATAATACATTCAACATTAATTCATATATCTCTTAATTTAAAATAACGATACTATTTTTATTGTTATGAGTTTTAAGACGCTATTTAAAATAATTTCTTTTTCTCTGTGAAATAAATACATACTTATATATGAAACAAATACTTCGTTATGCAAATTTTATTAAAAGACAAGATGGTGCCATAGTACTATTAAAATATAATGACATTTTAAAAAAATAGATAAAATATACCTAATAAACTGTGAGACATTAACTAACTCTTATAAAAAACACTTTGATAAAATACAAAATAAATACATATTTATGTATGAAACAAAGACTTCATTATCCCAATTAAATTAAAAAGAACAAGATAATGTCATATTATTATAGGTACATTTTGAAATATATATAACAAACCGTGAGATATTAACCAACTCCCGTAATTAAAGAAATATTTTGATAAAATACAAAACAAATATAAATGATTAAGATTTATTAGAGATATTTTTGGGAGATATATGTTCAATAGCATAAATTTTTAACTAATTAAACACTTTGATAAAATACAAAACAAATATATATATTTTTGGGAGATATATGTTCAATAGCATAAATTTTTTAGGCAATTTTTTACATTCACGTATATAAATGATTAAGATTTATTAGAGATCAATGGAGAGATAAAAGTATTCATTGAATCTCAACCATTGATATATGAAATTGTAAAAAATATCACATAATAATTTCGTAACCACTGATCCTATCTAATATGTATTTGTATATGAAATAAATAATTCATTAAGCTAATAAAAAAGAAAAAAAGTGTAATTATTTGAAATACGTAGATAATCTTATCACCTTACTTGTAAGCCGACTATATTAATACAACTTAGATTAATGGAGTAGTAGTATTTTCATTTAGTATCTAAATAATCCAAATTTTTTAACTATAATTTAGACATTAATATTTCTAAATTTACTCCCAAAATTTAATTTTTTTCAAATTAATTTAAGTATAATTAACAATCACATAATTAAAATATTGATAATTAAGAGACTAGATTATACTTTTTGAAATATGTTTAGGATCAAATAAATTAAAAAAGTCATAGTTAAATATAATATTATTAGTTTAAATTTAATAGATTTTTTTAATTAAATTTGTTAAATTTAAAAGGTTATGAAATAAATTATATGTATTGAAGAATTAAATAATTTACTTAATTTAAGAATTAAATTAATAGATAAGCGAATTTAATTTACAGGCTTCATAGGATTCCATATACCATCTATAAAATAAGTTAAGTTCTTAGCAATCCTTAATTTCAAATGGGTTTGAAACAATTTGTTTTCCAAATTAAATGATAAATTACAATGCTATATCAATTACTAACGGGTGGTGTGACAATAATTTCATTAAAATTTATGTTTTTATAATACCTTATATTTATATATTTGGAACATTTAGGTGATCCTTTTGTAAAGAAAAATATAACGTATATTTTAGTGGAGATTTTAAAGAAAATAGCAAACGAGTTGTATATACATTTTATCGTATATAACGTCATAAAATTTTAAAATATGAATATTAAAATATATTAGTTAAAAATTAAAGAAAAAAATATCCTAAATACATGAGTTTCGATACATGTATATATATGTTAAGTATCTTTGTCCCACATCGACTAAGAATAAAGCAGTAAAGCTGTTTATAAGTTTGAGCAACCCTTAACTTAATGAGATCTTATTGGGTTAAGTTAGGCATGAGTTTCTAACATGGTATCAGGAAATGCTTCTCTACAATTATGTGCTTTGAATGGTGCTCTACTGTGATCTACATGGCTTAATGTCAACTTTGTCCTTAGTGTGGAGAGAGGTACATTAAGTATCCTTGCTCACATCATTTAGGAATAAAGCAGAAACAACATAAGTTTGAAATGACCTTAACTTAATGAGATCTTATTGGGTTAAGTTACACTTGATTTTCTAACAATATATATTTTTCAATAAAATTATTATGCATTTTTAATTATCTTGGCTAGAATAGTTTATAGAAGCTTCCCTCTCATTTCTTCTTCGTCTTTGCCCTACTTAGCTAGCTTGCTCTATACCAATCAAAACAATAATTAAATTAACAAAATCTAAGAGGTAAAAAAGAATTAAATAAGCAATATTGTGAAAATAAAAGCGTTGACATATATAATTCTAAGAAACGGCAAATTAAAAATGAATGCAAAAGAGCTTAACGTTTTGTGAAGAGATAAGTAGAATGATTCCATTTCCATAGCCATCGCTATCCATCACATGGCAACCTCAGTTTGGTCGGCTGTTTAGGGCTTATAATAATCAAAATGCTCATCCCAATTGCTTAATTAATTAATTAACGAATAATTAATTTAATAATAAAAGCTTTTTGAATGCTATTCCATTGGTCTTTACAATCAAGGACAAAAAACGGTGCAACAATCTCAAGCCACTTTGAGGCAAAGTGAGAACATGTTAAGTGACATTTGATGCTAGATTCGAAGCAATAGCTGCCCTTCACATGGAACTCAAAGTCTTTATTTCTTTTAATTAATTATGTGGTCCTAATTAAGTAGCCCCTCATTTATGGATTAGTCTTATTCATTTATTCATTAATTAATTTAATAACTGTCAATAAAAGATAACCATATTCTAATTAATTAGTTGTGAAACGCAAATTAATTAAACTTGAATTTGTTTCAAAATTATCACTTACAATTCTTTATGCACCACATGTGATACCATATTCTAGAAAATTAAAAACTTTTGAATTTTAATTATAACATGATATTCAATGAAAATAGTATTTTTAAAATTGAGTGGAATTAATATTGAATGTAGCTAACTTTCTCTTGTGCATTTAGTTTAATTAAAAGATGATTTTGATTGAGATGAGTATAAAACCTAATTTATTTTTTTGGAAATAATTATATTACTTGCATGGTATTTAAATAGATTATACGTTGTTGAGTTACAAACTTATAAAACCTATCATGATATTCTCAAATTTTTTATTTATTGTTAAAATGATACTTAGATTATTTATTTATTTTTTGTAATATTTTTGATATTATTATAAAAAATTGGTCTCATAAAGATAAAATTAATTATTTTATTTTATTTTTTAATTTTTTAAAAATTACATTAAATATAAACTGTTATAACTTAAATAAAATATAATTAAAAAATTGAATAAAAAATAAAATAAAAAAGATGATTTTTTTGTTCTTGTATAATCATTTTTTCATAACAATTAAATACATAACTTAAATATTATTTTTAAATTAAGTATTAAACCTTTATAATTATCTTTAATTAAAAAAACACTACCCATTGGGTTTTTGTGGCACTTGTACCAAAGCTCTAACAATTTTTTAAACTTTTCCTTCATCTCTTATTTCTTTCTAAAGCGAAGATTATGTCTTTCTTGATCTAAGATTTGACTTCATTTATGTACAAATTCACACAATTTGACAAATGTATGCTCAAATTTACTTATAATTTATCCTTTTTATACTAAATTAATCCCGTGAATTAGACGTTCATTGTTCACTTAATTTGAATAATTTGACTCTATTTAAAATAATTTATTTAGCATTATCCCTAAGAGTCACAATTTTTTTTATTATTTCAAGTTATAATTGACAACAATAAATACCGTTTTATCTGAATAGAAATTTGTTAGCTAGGGACAAGGACATGAATTCCACCGGATGAAGTGCACTTCAAAACATTTTTTTTTAAATAAAAAAATTATTTAAATTTACATTATTATATTTAAATTAGAAAAAAACAAGGATATGGTTGAAAATTAATTATTTATTTTTAATTTTAACCATTTTTTAAATATATTTTTCATACACATCCATGTAATATTATGTAATTTATGTTTTGTTAAATAATATGAGATATTTGTAAGCATAAGATTATTGTATTAAAAATTATATTTTTAAATCCATTTATAAAAGAAAGTAAAATATGCCCAATTGCTCATGCTCTTTGAACCAATAACGTGAGTTAAACAGAGTAATAATGTACACTTAAGATTATAGAAATAATAAACTAGATGTGAAGTTAAAAAGAGAGAATGGGAAAGTTGGGAAACATTACCATATCACCGAAACATTACTTTTATTTTATTTTATTTTATTAAGTTGATATATGAATCAAATAATAATACGTTAAAAGGTAGTTTACTCTTTATTAATAAGCCATCACAATTATTTTAACATTTTACGTCTTCAATATACACATTTAATAAAATATTAATTAATGTTATTTGATGCAAGTAACTAATTCATAAATATAGCATTGTTCTGGTAACTCCCTTAGTACGTATTGAAGGTAAATAATATTAATTTTAACATGATATATTGTGAGATTTTTATGTGAGATTTAGAGAGTTTAATAAATAATTATCCAAGCTGAATTTACTTGAAAATTCAAATAGACAAAATAATTTTCAAAATTTAAATTTGGTTGTGAAGATGACTTGGATTTCAGAACCAAGAAAAAGAAAACAAAAGGTTGGCGTGGGAGTTTGAACCGTTGACTGCTCAAGAAAACAATGTTGTGTTGTATGATAATTATTTATATAATATAATTTTTTTTCTCTTTTATCTCTTATTAATTATTTACTTTTTTTAAAAAAAATTATATTATATTAAAATATTGCATCATCACACTCTAAAAAATTATTATAATAATTAGTTGTCAATTTGCATTTTAATTTATCTATACTTGTCATCAATTTGGTTGATGAAAAAACGATGGTATGTCATTGTGTTACTACTAGTATTTTTTTTAAGAGTAATTTGATTTGTATTGCATCCCACCATCTGTCATTTTTAATTAGAAAATGCTTGTTATAGTGACTAAGAAAGTTGTAGTCTAATTAATATTTATTTTAATTTTTTTCAAATTATTAATAATAGTTGGGAGACTCGTGAGCCAATAGGTTGGGGATATATATATATATATATATATATCATTACTTTTTTTATTGGTTATCATACTATTAAATTAAGTATGATATGTAATAATTAATAAAAAATGTTATAGAGTGAGATAATAATTGAAACATTTAAAATTTTATTTCTTCTAATAGTATTTTCTTTTGTTATTTTTTCTTATATGTGTAAGTGATAGAAATTGTGAAGGATTTGCTTAATGATATGAATATTATTTGAATATATAAAAAATTTAAAGTTTGAGTTTTCATTAAAAACATAATTATTGTAATTATATAAAAATAATAATTAACACTAATTATCGATTGAGTTGCATAAAAAAAAACTATAGATATATCATATATCTATAGATATTGATATGAAAAGATATGAAAGTCACGTGAGGAAGAGAAGATAGCGGAGCACTTGTTCCGGAGAGGTGGAGATAACACCTCTTTTAGATTCTTCTTGGTCCAATCACCCATCTAATTATTATTTTTTTATTTTCTCAAACCAAAAACATTTCTAAACATTAATTCATATTTATATTTATTTATTTATTTCCTCTTAAAAAAAAATTCCTTATAGTCCGAAAGAACAATAGATCTAAAATTACATGATTGTCTTAATAATTAATGACCTTAAAATCTCAAGTTAATTGGAAATTGGTCCAAACAATTTTTTTTTATGTTTACGTTGTTTAATCATTCATAATTATATTAGAATGAAATTAAAAATATTTTAAATAAAAAAAATATGAAGAAATTAGAAAGAAAATAATCTCTCTCGTTAATGTACACCTGAATATATATAAAGGTCAACTTTTAATCTATTTTTTATACAATAAAGATCCATTTTTTTTTAACTATTTTTACTTGTCTATAATTTGGCATGTATTGATGATATGTAAAGTTACATGGAAGAAATTAGAGAGAAAAATTGGACTCATTTTTCAGGTAATTTTATTTTATTATTAATTAAGATAATCTCATAATTAATATATATGTAGAAATCATTAAATGACTCTCCCAACTCAAATTAAGTTTCTCGATAATCAGTAACATAATTTTGAATGTTTGGGTGAGTCTATAATTATTTAAGTATTATTTATACAAATAATAATATTTTTAGTAAATTAAAATACGTAAAGATGCTCGTAATTAATTATAACCTATTGAACACCTCCGTGGTTAGAATTATGGTAGCAATAAGTATATATAACAGCCTTGCAAGGGTATTATTTGTGGTCTTAGTGTTATAAGTAGAAAATTGTTCTATGCAACGTACAATCTTGTAAGAGTTAGATTGCACTTTAAATTAATAAGGTAAGATTTTAACGTAACCTCTAGCTAGTTTACTAATATATATAAAATTGACCATTTGCATCAGTTTTAAGAACATATACATATCATGCAACACAAATACAGTTAACAATTATTATGCATCATTTTAACTCAAAACTAATGCAAATTTTGATATGCCCCGTTTGCATCATCACTTTTATCAAACAGACACAAAATATGATTTTTAGTGTAAAACGTACCGACATAAATATCTAGTTTTAGTATATTGAGTTATGGAATCATTTATTAATAATGATTAATTATATATATAATTTTATAAGTATATAATAAAAATCATTTTCTAAATATATTCTCTGACCAAATTGACTCATAATTTGGTCTAGGGTAGGCTAGGGACAAGAATTCCAAACAAATTATAAAAAAAAAATGCATAAAGTAAAACATGAACCCAAAAGTTTGAAATTAAAATTATGGGATCGATATTATTTTTACTACTAAGATTTAAGTTCCAATTTTGTTAAATATTAGATTTGTCTCGTAAAAAGGTTTACTCATATAGATTTATGATGGCAAATCTAATTAAATTTTTTGACCTAACAAAAATATTCAGATTTACTGGTATAGTGGAAAATATAGGATCTGAATTGATCGACTAATAAAATAGGGGTGCTTGTATTTATTAATAATTATTAAAATGTTGCGATAGGACTGGATGAGGTCATGACAGATGATTTAGAAAAATCATAAACACAAATCATCCTAACCACTAAATATTTTTATTTAAGACTATAAATCTTAGCACATTAATTACCGTAAAAATGCGCATACAACATCAGAATTTTTCCAAATTTTATAATAAGATATTTTTATTAGAGTTTTGGCTTTAATTTAAATTTTAAAATTTATTTTTTATGAAAATATTGTGTATGTGTATAGTAGTCACGTGTTATTTATATTTATTTAAAGAGTTATAAGTTAGGGAGTAAGATTTAAAATTTATATATTAATAAAGGGATAAAGATCATGATAATTTTGTTATTACGTAAAATAATTACTTTAATTTTATAATTTTTAAATTCGTGATTATTTTAATTTTATAATTTTTAGATTAAATAACTTTAATTCTATTATTTATAAAAATTAATCAAGACAGTATAAATACTAATTTAATAATTTTAGATTAAAATTATTTATTTTTTATAATAACATGATTAATAATATTTAATCTATAAGTTACTATATTAAAGTAATCATTTAAAAAGAATATAAATATCATGAATTCATATACTTATTATAAAAGCGATACTTAAATTATATTTTTTTATAAAAATTTAATCATATTGTTATTAAAAAGTAAATAAGTAATAATAAAATAAAAAATTTTTATTTTATTTTTCGATTTTTTAGTTGAATTAGATAAATATTATTTCAATTAAGATAAAATGTAACTAGAAGAATAGAAAAATAAAAATAAAAATATCATTTATCTTTAATTATTTATTTTTTTATAATAATAAAATTTAATTATTATTTTTGAAATAAATAAATGGTTGCCGGCATTTTATTAATAAATATGTAAGTAATTAAATTATTAAAAAAATATCTTTAAAAAGGAAATTAACGCTTGGTTCAAAGAAGAGCCACTCTGGATTGGACATTGGAGTGCTGAGATCTTACTCTGTCACTGCTATCACGCCCACACGCATCGGTTTGCCATTCAACCTACACTTTCCACAGTCAAACACACACATCACACCCTCTCTGTCTCTTTAAGAATTTGAGAAACTTCTTCAGAAGCTCAAACTCAAAAATTAAAAAATAAAGAAACACATAATAATTATTGGATTGGCTATTCATGAAACATTTTAATTTTCTTTTTTTCTAAAGAGTTATTCATAACGTATGACATTCTAACCATACTTTGTGCTTTCAATCAGAAATAATTTTAAAAGAAAGCTGTGTATGACATAAAGCAAAAGCAAAATTTATTGTATTTTTGATCATTGAAAAAGCTTCTTACAAGTTTTTTTTTTCTTTTCCTAGTTCAGTTATAAAGTACTTTTTTCTTATTCTTATTTCTTGATAATTGGATAGCTAGCTCCCTTTACTCGTGCCATTTTAGTAGTTCTATACCGGTTCGGATAACTTTTTAGTACCAATATTAACATTCTTATACTTATTATTATTCAAGTTTTTGAATGGTTAACATATATCCAAAAAAAAAAAAAATTTAAAAAATCTTATTTTGTCAAAAATAAATTATTAGTACCAAAAATTGAAGAATAATTAAGTTATTTTAAATTTATCAATATTTTATTTATTCTTTATATATTTCTCTCTCCTTCACTCTTTTATTTGTATGAACACATCTCTCATTTATTCTTCTAAAATAAAATAAAATTTGTGATATCATAATTTTCTTAGTTATGTTACGAATTCATCTTTGTTATTTATTTTTATAATAGTTTAATTATTTTGTTTTAAAAAAATGATAGTATAAAAAAAATAATTAATTTTTTCATTTTTTATTTTTCTTCTTCATATTTTTTAATGATTATTAAGATATAATTTTTTATAGATTTTCATTCCATATAGATAACAATAACTATAAAATAAAATAAAAAAAATTTAAAAAAATTTAATTATTTATCATATTATTGTCACTTTTTATATATAAAAAAGAGACTAAAATACTATAAAAAATAATAAATGGTTTAAATTATTTTAACTAACATAATTAAAAAAAACTCGTTAAAATATTTTGAAAAAATAATTATAATTATAATTAACTATATTGAAAATGTACATACATGTACACAATAAATAGAAAAGTAAAGAAACGCTGCTAGTCTAAATGGATGCACGTTTTGCTGACTATATATGTACAGAGTCTAAATGACTTTGAATTGAAGGAAAAGTTTTGAATATGAATCAATGTGCATGCATAGTAATTAAGTACCAGTCGTGAAGTGAGTGAAATGAATATACTCACCAGTGTGCTTAATTCAATTCAAAGCAACCATACCACCCAAAATATGGAAATTACATCATCATTCACCGTGTACCGTGCACCTGCACCTGCACCGAAGTTGGATTTATATATGTTAATTATATTATGATTTTTATATATCTTAATTTTATTATAATTATAATTATAATTTATAAAATATATATTTATCAATAATATTATATCTAATCATTTATTAAATATAATTTTCATTATTACATTAGCACATCTTAATCCCTCACAATAATATTACAACATATCATTTAATAAATAGAATTTTAATTATTACATTAGCACAACATAATTCGTTACAAAATCTAATGGTACCTCATGTAAGAAATAATACATGAACAAATAAATTAAAAATAAAATTATTTTATTAAAATTAAAAATATACAAATATATATTACAAATATAAAATTTAAATAAATTAATAATCGAAACATGTGTATCAAACAATGTTCTTAACATAATTTTTTCGCTCATCGTGAATGTTTGAGAATAACAAAAATTTATTTTTCAAGATACAACGATTAAACAATAATTGTTGGAAAATAACGCAAATTCCCGATAAGCCAAACTTATGAGAAAACAAAAATAGAAAATAACACACAAATTTGATAACGGAGTTCGGCCAATCTTGCTTACGTCTCCGGACCTGCTGCAGATCTTTTTACTGAAAGAGGAGAAATTACACAAGGTGTTTACAACACTCACAACCCACAACCCAATTACACCCAAGAAAATTACTCTCAATTTTCTCTCACAAAAGCTTTGCTCTCTAAGCTTTTCTCTCAATTGGAATGAACACTTTGGATGATTAATTCATTACAATTACACATCTATTTATAGGAAAATTCACTCCTTGAATTACTCCTTAAATTAATGGTTCCTTGAATTGCTCCTTGAATTAAGCTCCATGTTTTGCTCCATGTTTTACTCCATGTTTTGCTCCTTGTTTTGCTCCATGTTTTACTCTATGTTTTGCTCCATGTTTTGCTCCTTGTTTTGCTCCATGTTTTATAACAACAATCTCCAACATTCTCCCACTTGAAGACTGATTTCAATCTGTCTTCACACCTCGATCAATGCAGCAGCTTTTCTAGTCTTTGTTACTCTAGCAGACCAACTGAAGTTGAGCACAACTTCAGTTTGTCAGTAGTCACCACCTTTGTTAACATATCTGCTGGATTTTTGCTTCCTTGAATCTTCTCTAGTATTAACACATCATCTTCCAATAGAGATCTGATGAAGTGATAACGAAGTCCAATATGCTTGGTTCTAGAATGAAATGCTGAATTCTTTGCCAAGTGTATTGCACTTTGGCTATCACTATGCAAAACATTCTTCTCCTGTTTGAATCCCAGCTCAGTTAACAAACCTTGAAGCCATATCATCTCTTTACTAGCTTCAGTTACTGCTACATACTCAGCCTCTGTAGTGGATAGAGTGACAATTTTCTGTATTTGTGACATCCAACTAACAACTGTAGTTCCAACAGTAAATATGTAATCGGTGGTGCTTCTTCGATGATCAACTTCACCTCCAAAGTCTACGTCTACATACCCTTGTACTTTTAATTCTCCTTTACTAAAGTACAAGCACTTTTCTGTGGTGCCTCGCAGATACCTCAAAATCCACTTGACTGCTTCCCAATGAGTTTTTCCTGGATTTGACATAAATCTGCTAACAACTCCCACTGCATGGCCAATGTCTGGTCTCGTACAGACCATTGCGTACATCAAACTTCCAATGGCTGAGGCATAAGGAACCTTAGCCATAAATTCTCTCTCTTCCTCTGTCTGAGGTGACTGATCCTTGGATAGGCGAAAATGACTGGCCAAAGGTGTGCTAACTGGCTTGGCATTGCCCATGTTGAATCTCTGCAAAACACGATTGATGTACTCTGCCTGAGATAACTGCAAGGATCTTTTCTTCTTATTTCTTGTGATTTGCATTCCAAGAATCTTCTTTGCTGGACCCAAGTCTTTCATGTCAAACTCCTTTGACAATTGTTGCTTCAACCTTTTAATATCATCCATATCTGAACCTGCTACTAATATATCATCAACATAAAGTAGTAAAATGATATAACTGGACCTATATCTCTTGAAGTAGCAACAATGGTCAGTATTGCACTTCTGGAAACCTTCCTTGTGCATAAAGCTGTCAAACTTTCTGTACCATTGTCTCGGGGCTTGTTTTAGGCCATACAAACTCTTCTTAAGTCTGCACACCATATTCTTCTTCCCTCTTTCTGAGAAACCTTCTGGCTGGTATATGTATATCTCTTCATCTAAATCTACATGAAGGAATGCAGTCTTTACATCCAACTATTCCAGATGTAGATCTTCAATGGCTACAATACTCAACACTGATCTGATAGTATTGAGCTTCACAACGGGAGTGAAAATGTCAGTGTAGTCAACTCCTTCCTTCTGTTGAAACCCTTTAACAACTAGGCGTGCTTTGTATCTCTTGGAACCATCATGCTCCTCTTTCACCCGGTACACCC